>CM057452.1:1755587500-1756017500 GCA_016271365.2 Neoceratodus forsteri
CCCGAATTCAGTCAAGGTGGGGAGGAATTGTGACGTAGACAGCCAATTCTGAGTGCTGTATCACTTTTTTTTAATATAAAATGTATTACTAACTGTCTCTGCTGAAAATCTGGTGCTTTAGGAGTGACCTCGCTCCCCCCCAGGTTTCAGCTAAAAGATGAAAAGCCATGACAAAATGCTAAAACAGCATGTGAGATCACACACAGATTTTTAGATATAATGTGTTACATGGAAGGCCTTAATCAAGGATCTCCTGTTTTTCTGAGTTAATTACAGCTATAGTTGCTAAGATGGGAGATCATAGGTTCATAGGTTCGTAGAAGTTTACGAGCACAGTAGGCAATTGAAAAAGATGCCCTTTATTGTACTCGCCACCCATATATTCTATGGGTGGAATTCAGATTTTTTTCCCCCATAAAATCATCTAATCTCTGCTTAAATGTAGTTAAATTAGTACTATTAACAACACATTCAGGTAAGTTATTCCACATTCCCACAACTCTTTGTGTATAGAATAGACTCCTTTTTGTGGATATACATTTCTCACCTATGAGTTTATAACTATGACTCCTGGTCGATTTAAGGTTGGAAGCTGTTGTTAATCCTATTGTTGTTTTTAAATAGTCATCTTTTAGCATTTGAAATACCAAACATAAATCTCCCCTTATTTGTTGATATTTGACAGAAAAAAGTTTTAGTTTTTTTAATCTTTCTTCATAGCTTTTATTATGTAAAGCTGTAACTTTCTTGGTGAATCTATGCTGTACACCCTCTGCTAGTTTTAAACTCCCAATAGAAATGGGGGCACAAAATTGGGAACAATATTCCAGATGAGGATGTACCAAACTGGTGTAAAATGGCATAATTACTTTAGAGTCTCTTCTTTTGATATTTCCCAAAAATGAACCAATAATTTTGTTACATTTTTTAACATTAATTATATTACTTCTATCAAAAGTTAAATTTTTAGAGATTATAACTCCCAAATCTTTTTCTTCAGTAATACTCTTTAATAAAATATTGTTTAAAGAATAGTCAAAAGCCATATTATTTTTGCCCAAATGTAAAACTTTGCATTTGTCTACATTGAAAAACATTCCATATGTATTTGCTCAATTTAATAGATTATTTAGATGTTTTTGCATTAAACACTTATCATACATAGAGCTTATCAAGCTACCAATTTTACAATCATCGGCATACTTTGAAGCCCACATCTTGTCAGTTGTAGGCATTGTAGAAACTAAGATATTAAATAATATCAGACCCAGAACAGAGCCCTGAGGAACTCCACCAGTCACCATACCCACATCAGATAGATGACCTTTTACTGATACCTGCTGGGTCCTTTTATCTAACCATGATTGTATCCAATTTATAATATTAGGGTGTAGTTTGATTCTGACTAGTTCTTGTAATAAAATTGTATGTGATACTTTGTCGAAAGCCTTGGCAAAGTCCAAAAATATCACATCCACCGGTATACCCCTATCCAAGGCAGCACTCATGGGTTCAAAAAACCGCAAAAGATTAGTCAATACAGATCTCTCAGTCATGAATCCATGTTGAAAAATATCAGCTATATTATTCCTTTCTATATGGTTAACAATATAGGTTTTAAGCAGTCTTTCTAAAATTTTACCTATGATAGAAGTTAGGCTTATTGGGCGATAATTGTTAGGATCATGTTTATCTCCTCCCTTGTGAATAGGAATAACTATTGCTTCTCTCCAGGTCTGAACAACTTTGCCTTCAAGGATGGATGCATTAAAAAGCACTATTAGTGGACCAGAAATTGAATGCATGATTCCCTGTAAAAATCTAGGTGGAATGCCATCAGGACCTGAAGAACTGTTAGGTTTCAAGGATTTAATTATTTTTTCAATCTCCACATTTGTAAAGACAGGACAACTAATGTTGTTCACAAGAAATGGGCTTCTTACAGCTTCCTTGGTTTCAAAAACTTTTAAAAATTGTTCATTTAATATTGTAGCAGTGACGGTTTCATCAAAAATAGAAATATTGTTAATACTAAAGGGGCCTATAGATTGATGACTTCCTTTCAAGGAACCAATATAGTTACAGAACTGTTTTTTATTATCTCTGACTTTTGTAACTAAATTGAGTTCTATTCTTTTTTTTTTTTTCCCCTCCTACGTGCCCCGGAGTTACCTCTCCTTCAGGCCGCCATGGACCCGGACATTCCCCTACTAGCTCCCCTTGGCCACCTACCTCATATCTGCAGCCTTCCTCGGGCTAGTCCGGTGTAACCCTGCACCGGATGGGTCCCCCTCCTCCGAGGGGAAAGGCACCAGCGGGGCCGGAACCAGCACACTACTACTTTCTCGGACCCTCGGAGCTGCTGAGGCAATTGTGGCTCTCAGGGAGTCTTCAGGGATGTCCAGGGCCGGCGTCCGTCATCCGGTTAACTTCCGGAGTGGATTTTCTCATTTTTCTTGTTCCCCCTTGTTGCGTCGCTACTTGCAGTGCCTCTAGTCTCCACTGGGGGCCGCTGCATGAGCGAAGATGCTCCCTAACCCACCCAGGACAGGAGAGCAGTCCGTCAGACACTCGGTCCTGCCCTTCCCCTGCCCGACCCCGAGACCCAGATCGTTCGAACCGGGTCGCGGTGTGGTGAGTAAGCGCCAGTGCCTCAACCCTCTGGGCCACCGGGCCGGCCAAGTTCTATTCTTGATTTAGAAAATGTTATCATATTTTTTAATTTCTTAACTGCAGTTTTGTACTTGTTCAAGAAACTAGTAGATTTATTTTTAATATATTTTCTATATAGTTTCCTTTTTTTAACTAGTTGTTTCTTAATACTAATGGACCACCAGAGAGGAACACGTTTATTTCTACAGTACTTAGTTCTATAAGGAACCCAAGTAGAAAGACAGGTGTTAATTTTACTATTAATTTTTTCCCAAATCTGTAATAACTTCAGGTTTTGAGTTCAGTAACCCAATTCCATTTTGATAAAAAATCATTTATTTTAGTGTAGTCTGCTTTGTTAATATTTTTGATCTTAGTAATACCCTTGGTATGTGATAAATCGGTCTTATATTGAAATTTCACAATACAATGATCACTATCACCCAAAGGTGGAAGTACTTTTGCGTCTTCTATTTTCTCATCAACATCTGTGAGGACAATATCCAAGATATTTTTTCCTCGAGTAGGTTCTTTAACTATTTGTTCCAAATTAGATTAAATGAATACATCAATAAACTTAGTTTCAATATTAGAATCTGATGCATAATTGTCCCAATTAACAGTTTGTATATTAAAATCACCCATCAATATATAGGAAGTATTTATTTCTACCCCGATGATTTCCTCAATTAAATCCTGGTTCTCATCAGATGTAAGACTGGGTGATTTATATATTAAATCTATGATTAGTGGTCTATGTGGCAAATTGATTTTGACCCATAGACTCTCATTTGTACTTATTTTGGTATTTATTATATTTGCCTTCAAGTTTTCCTCAATGTATAATATAATATCTCCACCCATTTTGTTTTCATTTTGGTTCTTCTGAAATTTATTATACCCCATTATATCAGTATTCCAATCACCATCCCTGTTCCAGGTTTCACTTACTCCACATACTGATATATTTTGTGATTTTAAAATATATGTAAGCTCTTCTTTTTTATTGCGTAAACTTCTAGCATTAGTCAATATAACATTTAAGTTAGTTTTAAGAGTGGAGCTAGATATATTCGAGGCTGCCAACTGTCGGTTACTTGAAATTTTGGGATTGGGGAGAGGATTTTGTGAATTGAGTTCTAGAGTTGTATTACATACATACAGCTCCCCCTTTACTAGAAGTTTAAACAACTAGTAATGGAAAGGCCTATACTTTCTCCCAATAGTTTACTACCTCTCCTACTGAGATGTAGACCATCCCAACAATAGAGATTTGGTTTACCATAGTAATCTTCCCAATGGGTGATGCATTTTATGTCCTGTTTCATACACCAGCCTCTTAACCAGTTATTAATTTCCCTTAATTTACATTGCTGAGCAAAATTGGCTCTTGGAATTGGTAAGATTTCGGACAGCAGCACCTCACACCCTAAATTTAATAATTTATTAGTTAATGCTACATAGCCCTCTTTTAGTTTTTGATTAGATTCATAAAGTACATTATTAGTTCCTACATGAACAATTACTAAAGGATTAGAACCAGAATTGTGTAGTATAGTGCTAGACATCCATGTAATATCTGAAATTATTGCACCCCTGAAACTAGAGAGAGTTCTAGTAGCATTATCTGGATTACAAATTATCCTATCAATATGTTTTATAATGGAGTTACCTAAAACTATTACTTGCCTCTTTATGTTGCCAACTTCGTCTTGTATCACCTCGGAATTAGTACAAGTTTCCAAATCTAGTGAAATCAATGGATCATCCTCATGAAAGTAATGATTGATAGGTTCACTAACATCAGTATTGGGTTGCACTGTACAGGAAGAAAAAACAGAGTATAACTCTTGATTTGAGACATCCGACTTACTTACAATAAGTTTTGTAGTTTCTGAATTATTGGTATTATCAAAAGTGTCAGTTTTTGTTATTTCAGAAGTATTGGCTTTATCAGAAATACATGTCAAGGGATTAAAAAAATTGAAAGTTGGAACCATATATTGGTCTGCCCTTCTTCCCTTTTTAGCATTTTTTTTGACTTTGTAAAATGTACCAGTCTTCATCTGCATTATCTGGGGCATTCTCTTCCCTTGTTCTTTTTACCCTTTTTTGAGTTTTGGGGATTATTTCAGTAGTTACTTCAGAATGAGTAAGGGGTTCATTAACACTTAGACCCTTAAGTAGTGTTTTAGATTTTTTCCCCTGTTGTTTTGACTTTTTAACAACTGTTCTGCACTTAGTAGGTTGAGAAGTATTGTTATTTTGATTCTTAAATCTACTAGACATTTCTTCTTGACTTTTTTCTAAGAACCTCAATCTATTATTAAAGAGCTCTAATTCAGCTGTTAGATCTTGATTCAACTTGCATTTAATACAAGTAAAGGGTAATATAAACTCCTTGACATTAGATAGTAGGTACATAGTACAGGATTGACATCTGTACCCAAAGCATTCTTTATTTATTTGAATAATGTCGTCCATGATATTAATACGTGTTAAAAAAAAAAAGCTATATGGCCTTGCAGCACTGATGTCACCAGTTACTATGGTGATGCTCGTTCGCACAAATAAGCAAAAGTGGGGCCGGACAATGTATATAGCCGCCTTTAAAAGGTGAGCTAGCCAACACCAGAATCAGCTTAAAACAGCTGTCCCCGTGCACCGAAAAGCGATGCCTGCCCAAGTTCCTATCCTCTCGCAAAGTGGGAGGTTAGAAACGCCTCTACACAAATTGCTCTCTACAAACTGTCTTAGGAAGTTAACAACAATCCCTCCTGAGCTGCTGCAGTGTTTTAACCAGATAGAAAAGATAGCTGCTTGCTGGAGCCGACAGCTATATGGCCCTGCAGCACTGACGTCACCAGTTACTATGGTGATGCTCGTTCGCACAAATAAGCAAAAATGGGTCTGGACAATGTATATAGCCCACCTTTAAAAAGGCGAGCTAGCCAACACCAGAATCAGCTTAAAACAGCTGTCCCCGAGCACTGAAAAACGATGCCTGCCCAAGTTCCTATCCTCTCACAAAGTGGGAGGTTAGAAACGCCTCTACACAAATTGCTCTCTCCAAAACTGTCTTAGGAAGTTAACAACAATCCCTCCTGAGCTGCTGCAGTGTTTTAATCAGATAGAAAAGACGAAATGGATCATATCCATTTTATGACGGTTCCAAAGGAAGAAAAGCAGGTTGTGATGTATTAGTGCGAAAATCATAAAGATGCTTTCATGTCCTGAAAGGGGGAAGCTTATGATGAGATCAAAGAGATGCCATTTGCAAAACATGAATCATGATGAGGTTGCAGAATTTAATACTGGGAAAAGGCATCCTGTTTTTATAGATATACTGTATTTTTTTTTATATATTTTGATAGGGAGGAGCTAGGTGACCTCATGCAAAATAGGTGGGGAAAACCAGCTTTTTAATTATTATTCTGTTTTCCATCAGAGACATTTTTATCTAGACTCTGACAAGGACACATCTGTGAGCATTTTAAGCAGGTATTTAGAGACTAAGTACTGTAGTAGGAATTGCGCTGTTTAAACCTTGTTCTTTTGTAAGATTTGTATGTCTTGTGATATAACAATTCTGTATTTTTTGTTTGACATGTTTTTATCTATTTTTAGTAAAAACTCTTTTTAGAACTTACTTAGTCTGTCTTTGTTTTTCCTTCACTTGCAAGAAGAGTATATATGGTTATAGTAGACACGAGGCATAAGCTTGAATGGTGGTACCAAACTGGAAAGAGAAGCGTTTTAAATCTGAGATCTTTATTAAAGTTTTTAAGGGTTCATCTATGTATACCTGGTTAGGTGCCTGTAGGCAGGGATATCTGGCTCCCCGGAGACAGATATATCTGAGCCTATGCATTGGGTATGCTAGCAAGAGGTTCATAGTTTGAATCCCTCCAAGACTTGAGACCAAAAGTTGACCAAAGGTTGATCCGAACTCACAAAACAGACAAGAAGGTTACCTTGTTCTGTTAAACTGTTCACAAGACTGCACTCAGAGGTTGGCACTTTGGGAGTAGAGGGCTTGACCTGCTGAATGGGTTTGTGACACTGATTGGCTACAAGTCTTTCTGGGTAATGCCTGTTGAACATTTCCATTTGTTCTCCCCCCACCACCCTCCACCAACTTTACTTTCAGAAACTAGCTGTCATTATGGAATGGAGGTAGTCATTTACAGAAGTGTCACCATGACTATAGGAGGTATGGTGGGACACTTTAAAGGGAACTGCAAACAGACAAGATAACAGAAACTGTGTTTATCACAGATGACTGTCATTTCTTATGTGGGAAGGCTTACTCTCTCTTGTTGTGACCACCTGTTTCTCGGGGGGGCACTACCTGATCTGTTGCCATATTGATCCCATATGCTGCTAACCCCTGCACTACAGCACGCTTTGTATGATTTCTTCCTCGGTTATTGTTTCCCCTGGTTGCAACTGCCTCACCAACTGTGATGCAGCAATACCTGAGATATCTATTATAGTCTAGTTTCCTTGCACTAAATCATGTGATGTTATTTGTTTCCTGACTTGTTATTGCCTCTGTATGTAACTCTGTATATAACTATATCTCTGTATGTAACTCTTCCGGGTCGTACCTGAAAATAGGTAAAGTTTATTGTCTAGTGCACTTACTCAGTAAACAAAAACTACATAAATAAATTATGTTGGTGTTTCTTTGATGACCATGGAAAAATCCCCCTTCTAACCTCACCAGTTTGCCAGAGAACTCCTTGCTCCTTACCAGGCAACAGATCAAACTGGGGGTTAGGCTCCATCTGAAGACTGTGTGTGTTTCTATGTGCATGCAAGTGGAACTCTGAAGAATTTTTAATTCATGTACTCCATGTCACCATTCTGTGTTTTGGGGGGGGCTTCTACTACTGGAATAATACAGAGCTTTGAATTCTTCTATTCCATGGTGAACAATAGCACAGTGTACTGAATATGAAGAAAGACAGGTGACTAACACATGAAACACATCTGTGGAGGGACTATTTTGCATTATTTAGCAACATTTTATTGGAGTTTTTGTGGGTTTGCAAACTTTGAGTCTTTCTTACAAGCTGCCTCGGGGCCCATTTTACTTTGCAACGTACCACAATGCCCCTGACTGTGGGGTAAAGCTAGTGCAAGCAATGCCTCCTCCTGTGCCTTGTCCTTATTGCTTAAGTATGATGAGAGCTGTAGAGAGAAAAAGACTGAAATGACAGTTCTGCTGCTGCGCTGTTTCACTGTTACTATTCAATGCAGCTTGTTTCAGATAGCTGATGGTCACCTGGAGCTCGTTCACTATGCTATAGTGACCATCAGCTATCTGAAGCAAGCTGTACTGAATAATAACAGTAAAACAGTGCAGCAGCAGAACTGTCATTTCAGTGTTTCTTACTCTACAGCCATAGGTTTTTATGTTTGCTTGCACGCATGTGCAAGAAACATAGTGCCATCATCCGAGTTTTTGGAGGTGTGGCAGCCCTCTTCCAATTCAGTCAGTGTGTTTGCAGGCACGGCTGCAGTTCTCCAATGGCTGCTGGAGCTGTCTATGACAGCAGTTGAAAATGCAGTGCAGTACAGTTGAAAGGGGGAGCTACGCTTCGGTGAGCAGTGATAAGATATCGCCTGCTCGCGCCGCCCCCCTACACACACACACATACGTGCCGCATGCCGCGCGGCTCGCCCCTCCACGCACACACTGAAGGGTCGGACGGGGTGCCCAATCCCCATCAGCTCCACTGTCCCCCAGAGAGTATAGGGTGCCGCTGGAGCCCACCCAGTGTGGCAACAGAACTATCACCAACAGGGGTGCCCAATCACCCGTCGGCTCCGCCCCCAAACAGCCATCCTTCGCTGGGAGCCACCCCAGCGTGGCAAACGTCCTACATCGTCATCCTTTTAAAAAAAAAACTGAAACACAAAATGGTCCCTCGCTGTCTCTGCCCCCACCCGTGCACCCACTGTGCACCCTGCCTCCCCACACCCCTCACCCCATACTTACCTCCGGACTCTGCACGACAATCTTCAGTAGACTGGGAACACGTCTGCACTCTTCAAAGCCGACCACAAACTGAAGAAATGCCGTAAGCTGTATAATGGGATAGATAGGGTTTTTTCAACTTCGCTGCATATCTCAGGCATTTTTTGGAATTTTTGCACCAAATTTTCAAGTTGGGTTTTTTGGGACCCATTCTCATGAATGCTCTCACTGTCATGGCATTAATCAGGCCCGAAGGGTGATTTCGCAGTCACTGCGCGAAATCACCTTTCGGGACTGAGTAATGAAACTACACTGCCACTGTTCATAAGGCAGGCTCTCAAAAAGCCTATGTTGAAAATTTGGTGGAAAAATTCCTAAAAATGACTGTTTCACGAGCGTGCATTGCACAGTTCCTACGCACGCTCGTAAGTTCGCGAATTTTCAATATTTTCACTCCAGATTTTCAACACTGCCATTTTATTACACTTCCTTATGAACAGTACAGCTGCCATTTTTCACACGTCACCCAAAATGTGTTTCCAACATGTAGCGCACAATGGTGCAGTCGGTGTGCGAAAGCAATGTTTGGGACAGATTAAGAAAATCACAGTTACACTGTTCATGAGCAGAGGTCTTAAAATGGCTATGTTGAAAATTTGGTGACAAAGAATCCATAAAATGACTGTGTTACAGTGAGCATTGCGCAGTTTCCACACCCTCGTAAGTTCATGACTTTGTAATGTTTTCAGTCCAGATTTTCACCAGTGGCATTTTCCACACTTCCTTATGAACAGTACAGCTGTCATTTTTCACAACATGGCCGAAATGTGTTTTCATACTTTCAACGCAGAGATGCGTGGTCGCTGTGGGAAATCATTGTTCGGGACAGATAAAGAAAATCACAGTGACACTGTTCATGATCGAAGGTTCCAAAATGCCTGTGTTGACAATCTGCTGTAAAAAATCTCCAAACTAATTACATTACGGGTGTGCGCTGCACAGTTTCTATGCATGCTCGTGACTTCACCAGTTTTTTTAATATTTTTACTGCAGATTTGCAACATTGCCATTTTTTACACCTCCCCATGAACAGTACAGCTGTCATTTTTCACATCCTGTTCGGAATGTGTTTTTGCACCTGCGGTGCTAAATGCCATAGTCGCTGTGCATAAGCAGCTTTCGGCTAACAAACTGATATTGCCACTGTTCATGAGGTGAGGGTCACAAAAAAACCATGTTGAAAATTTGGAGTGAAAATACCAATGAATGCCTGAGGTGTTAGGGTTTCCAATCAAAACGCGCAACCCTGTAGAGAATGACAGGCATCAGGGGTGTGACTTGGGATTCTTGCCTGTAATGCTCATACCATTCCACACACTGCAGCCAGTGAAAGGCATCGAGGTATGCCTTGGACTCTTTGGACCCAAAGTTCACCCCATTCTCCTATACCGCACCCATCTCACCATATTTCCTGATGGAATGGGGTGCGCATAAGGGCCAAAGATCCCAAGGCACACCATGACACTTGTCAGTGTCTGCAGGGTAGGGTGTGGTGAAATGGCGTGGCCGTTATGCCTGACGACCCAAAGGCACACCCCAATGCCTGTCACTCTCTGCAGGGTGGTGGTGGGGTTGGCTTCAGTTCAGTACTTCACTGCCATTCCTATTTTGCAGCCCTGTAACTTCTACACTACCAATGCAAATGCCAGCAAGCAAACATTCGGCATTGGCAAATGCTTGTTTTCTAGTGCAGTGCATGTCTGCTGCTGTTGCAGGCTTGTTTACTTCTGAACCTTGGCAGAAGAAGATAAGGAAGCAGCACATCACACAGTCTGTTTCACGTCTATACTTGCTCCAAGAGTCCTGGTTGTGTTTGGTAACTGTGACTGTTTAGATTTGTTGACAATGATCTGTGCATTCTCTGATGACTGATATATGGTTATTCAGCCAGCACTGCAGGCCATAAGTGATTTTGCTGGTATTGGAATTCATCAGCTGATCTGTGCTTGTAATAGCTTTTGCAGACTACCACCTATAGAGTCCAGGTAATTTCTACTGATACAGGATACTCCTTAACATCTTTTTGAAAGTGCATAAGATAATTTTCACAGCCATTTATCTACAGACTTCATCTCATTTTTACTACCACTGGATCCAGTGAAAACATTTTGGAGAAGTGTGCTTGAGATGACGTTTTCAGCCTACCATCCATGTACCCCTTGACATTTGTACAAACAATGTATTATCTAATCAGTGAACAAAATTTAATTACCATCTTTTAACATTCTCTACACTTTCTTGCTTGCAGTAATTATGGATATCCAGAAATGTTTTCTAAATATAGCCAAGCGGCAAGTAGAAGATGAGAATGAGATGCCTGAACACCCTCCTGTCCCAGTGAGCAAACATCCAAGAACTAAAGAAACAGTGCAGTCAAACCGCAGCAAAACTAATCCTTGTGACACACCAGAGTCACAGCAGACTGCAGAAAATCTCTCCAATAATGCAGACATGTCAAATGAGTTAGAGATGATCTCTAGTGATGCAGAAATCCTTTCCAGTGATGCAGAGTTTATGTCACATGATGCAGTGATCAACAATGATGCAGAAATCTACAATGACTCAGAGATGTCCAGTGGCACTGAGATTTCAGGCATGTGGACTGTGGAAAAGTACAGTGTATGGAAGGCTTGCTATCCATGGCTAATTGCAAAGAAAGGATATCTGGGATGCAGTGTGTGTACAGATGTAAAGGCAGTGCTTGATAAATCTGCTGGTGTACACTGTGCACCCACCTGGATAAATGCAACAGTCACAGCAAAGAACAGTAAAACACTGAGGAAAGAAATATATGAGCATCGTGACAGCAAGGCACACATAGCCATGGGTAAAATACATGAGCAAAGAAATAAGGAGGCTCTTTCATCATGTGTCCTTGATAGAAGTACTAAGTTGCTTGCAGAGACTGAATATTCCTTTAGAACAGCATACTTTATTGCTAAAAAAGACCGTCCCTTTTCAACTCAGGCAGATCTTCTGAAGTTACAAGAGATGAATGGAACACAAGTTGGAAATATTCATTGGTCTCATCACAGCTGCTACATTATTATGGAACACATAGCCAATGAGATGGAGAAAAGACTGGTAGCACATTTGTATTCTGTGGATTTTTTTCCCTTACTACTCCTGGACAAGAGTACATTTTTAATAAGGCAGTGATCATCCTTTATTGTCGTGCAGATACTGGAGGTGGAAATGTAGACAACATATTTCTACCTTACTTGAAGCAAGTAAAGGCACCACTGCACAAGCCATTCAGGACACTGTGTTGGAATTTTTGAAATCCAGAAAGCTAAATGAGGAGCTTTTGGCCAAGAAAATGATTGGATTGGCTACAGACGGTGCATCAGTAATGACGGGTACAAAAAGTGGACTGTGTACTTTAATAAAGGAAAAATTCCACATGGTGCATGGTACTCATTGTCTTGCCCACAGACTAGAACTAGCAGTTGGTGATACAGTAGCTGAAGTTGGAGGAATCAATCACTTTGAAATATTCATTGGAAAGCTATACACTTTATTCAGCCAATCCTCAAAGAACAGGCAGGAGATAGCTTCTATAGCACAAGAAGCCCCATGTGAACTTTTGAAAATTAGCCCAATCTTTAGTGTGCGATGGGTGGCCAGCAGCTACAGGACAGTAAAAGCAGTTCAAAGGTCATACAGGGCATTATACTCTTATTTTACATTTCTTCAGAGGACAGAGACAGATCATCAACTGAATGTGCAAAATTTCTTGGATTAAAAAAACATCTTACAAACACTGGATTTGTTTTGGATCTTGCTGTAATGAATGATGCCCCGAGAGAACTGTCTAACTCGTCACAGATACTGTAAACCCGTGATTTGGCAATCTGGGAAGCAACGGAGCATGTGAGAAGCATCCGTCTTGTGCTACAAGGCCTGAAGTCTACTGATGGACAAAGTATTCATGAAGTCAAATCACAGATTTGTGATGAGAATGTGTTTAATGGCATTCAGCTGCAGCCTACATTGCCAAAGATTAAACAACAACAGTTTTACCAGTGCCTTGCAGACAACCTGACTGCCAGATTCCCTGACTCAGACTTTGTTAAACTAGTTAGCCCTCTGAATAAGGCAGCCTGGCCAAAAGAGGAGCAAGAGCTAATTCTCCATGGAGGATGGGAAGTGGTTATGTTGGCAAGAGAACTACAGTTGCCTGTGAGAGATGTTGCTACAGAGTTTTGCACCTACAAATTTTCTGGTTCTATTGGTGGCCAACTGGCAAGATTCAAGGCTACAGTGAGAACTTATCCAGCATCGACTGCAGAATGTGAGAGGGGCTTCTCTGCCATGAACATGAATGGAACTCCTCAAAGAAACAGACTTTCCATTGAACATCTGAGAAGTGCAATGTGGATTAAACTGAATGGTCCACCCTCGTCTGACTTTGATCCCAGGCCATTTGTGAAGTCATGGCATACAAGGGGTAATAGACTGTCAACAGCATGGAAAACTGGTGTGCAACCCCAAAGCAAAAAAGAGAATCGTAATCTCTGGAACCTTTTCAAACCATAACTTTGAAAAAGACAATATGACATTCTGTCATTTACTTTACTTTTGTTTTCTGTTATATAAAATCCTTTAGGCATGTACCTATTATCAAAGGAGTCAGAGTCAGGTATACTGACATTTAACAAGCATAGTACATACAGAGCTTTTAAAGCTGTGTACTAATTTTGGATTACGTTACAGGTGCTTAGGCTAACCAAGTGCAGTAGACAAGAATTCTTTATCACAAATACAACATGTAGTCATGGGAAACATGTATGTATTCCAGAAGCAGTACACATGGCCAGCAAATACAAAATCACACATGCCCCCACAATGCAAACCATCATGGGCTACATATGCAAATCACCACAGAGTGTTATGCTGGTTCAACTTTAAGCAGAATTGCATGGTGCCGAAAGGCCTCTCACACAGTTTACAAAGGGTGCTAACAGAAGACATAGACCGTGTTTCGTCCTACCAGGACTCATCAGTATGCCTCGTCTGTTTGACACCCCAGTGGAATGGACCAGCTACCCTTAAGGCAGTGTGCCTTGGATATATTGTGGTGAACCCATTAAAATAAAAACTGTTTAAAAGACAAAGAACCTCTGTGCGCAAACACTGAGGCAAGGGTTACCCCAAAGGGCATTTGGCTGGGAAGCCAAGTTTCAAGAAAATACAAAATCGCACATGCCCCCACAATGCAAAGCATCATGGGCTACATGTGTAAATCACCACAGAATGTTATGCTGGTCCAACTTTAAGCAGAATTGCATTGCCAGCAGCTGCATTTGAAATGATGACGCTTATTTACAGTACTTATATGTAGTTGGTCTGTGGTGCTGCTGTATAGTACATTACTCAATTTGCAAATGCATTTCTTTTGCTTTATCTTGGTATTATTTATCATGTCAAAAGCTGCTGACCACCACCCTCCAGCCATGGCTATCCCTCGTTCCACATTTGCACTGTGTACTCATCCCCCCAATCCACCCTCACCAATTTACATTACTCTCCCATCTCCATATGTGTACTGCTGTTATACATAAGCAAATTTATTTAACTTCATGCACCTTAGTGTAATGTATTTCTCTGTACCTGGTATTTGCTTCTTCTACAGTTGTTATTGTTTTGTTTTATTGCACCTTGTTAGACTGTACTGTTCTCCACCACCTCCCTACCCTCAAATAAATGAGTAAATATATAAATGAATAACTAAGTGTGCATTGTAACTGTTTTCTTTTTGGCTTGGAACCCTGTTTTCCTCTCCCAGATCGCACCTAGAAATTAGCTTTGGTTCACTGTGCCTTTCCCAGTAATGCTATGCTCAAATATAGTACAGTAGTTTTTAGAAAATGTACGAAAGCCATGTAACACAAGGCTTTACACTGTATGATTATATTAACTAAGAACAGTGGGCTGCATACACTAATCAGTACTGTTTAGTGCAGTGTGCCTTCCATCAGACCCGCTGACGTGAGTTACACACCGATGTGAAATGCCACAGGTGGTCCCTGATCCTAAAATTATAGGGCCCTGGTACCTCTGAAAGTAAAATTCTAACACAAGATACAGGCCTATCTTGCCACATGGCCCTCCCCCTCCCACCACACTTGCTAATTAGGACCAATGCATGCTCCTTCAATATGTGCATTTAGGGCAATGCAACAATGGCAAGAGGGAATGGCGGAATTGGAAATGGTGGATGTATGGTGAATAGCAAACCCGGGAGTGAGAGAGTATAAATTTTTTTCGAACCCCCATAAAATATGGACACGGATAAATTATATATATGCTACAAGGGAATGGTACACGCGGGAAGGGGAGGTACAGCACAGCCCAGTATATGTTTCAGACCATGCTATGGTGATAGTGAAAATACATACAAGGTAGGGAAAGACGGGGGACGCCACCTGCATGAAAATTCCTCACTTACTTGGCTCAGAATGAGGAATTTAGAAAGCACCTGGAGTATAGTTGGGATCTCTTCATGGCTACAAATGATAAGGAGAGCACCTCGAATAACATTTTATGGGAAACGGGCAAGGTATTTATGAGGGGAGCAATTATTGAATATGTATCCCATATAAAGAAAAAAAGATGTGCACAGAGAAAGGAGCTAGAAAGTAAACTAAAGGAATTAGAGAAGAGAGTGGCCTGAGGGGAAAAGGGGGAGGCCATTCGGACACTGGGAGTAATTCGGGAGGCTCTGAATGCGCACCTAAGGTCAGAAGCAAGGAGAGCTAATCTATTTAACAGAAGATACATATTTGAGTGGGGAAACAAACCAGGTCCAATGGTGGTTAACCTTATGAAGGGACACAGAAGGATGAATAGAATCATGGGATTGAGGGATGAAAAGGGCACCCTACAGAGTAAAGAAAAGGAGATAGGGAATGCCTTCAGGGCCTTCTTTCAAAAGCTGTACCAGGCAGAGGATGAGGGAACAAAGGAAAGGATGATAGAATTTTTAGAGAAAATAAAAGTCCTGAAAGCCATACAGGCACAGAGGGAAAGGCTAGGAAAACCAATAACGGAGGGGGAGGTGTTGAGAGCTATTCAAAAGTTGCAGAAAGGGAAAGCGAGTGGCCCGGATGGATATCCAGTGGAATATTACAAGTTGCTGGGGACCCGAGTTGCAAAGGTATTGTGCAGAGTGTTTCAACAGGGAGAAGGAATAGAAGAGGTTAGCTTGCCAGATACATGTTATGATGCTAGTATATGCCTCATACCAAAAGAGGGAAAGGACCCTGCCCTGTGCGCCTCGTACCGGCCAATATCATTGTTGAATTGTGATTTGAAGATAATGGCTAAAGTTTTGGCCAGTAGATTAGAAGAAATCCTACCGGGGCTGGTTCACCCAGACCAAACGGGGTTTATTAAAGGACGACAGTCATATAATATGAAGCGACTACTTAATGTGCTTTGGAGGGCAGGAAGGGGGCAGGAAGATATCGGGATCCTCTCGATGGACGCGGAAAAAGCGTTTGATAGGGTGGAATGGAATTATTTGTTTGAAACATTGGGGAGGTTTGGTCTGGGTGAACCATTCCTAGGGTGGGTAAAGGCGATGTATAGAAAGCCCAGGGCGCAGATAATTGTAAATGGGGGCAGGTCGGAGAGTTTTAACTTGGAGAGAGGTACGAGGCAGGGCTGCCTGCTCTCCCCACTATTGTTTGCACTTGCTATAGAGCCTCTGGCAGTGGCAATTAGAGAAAGTAAGGACATACAGGGGGCGGGAGGAGAGGGTAACTTGCAGCAGAGGCTGGCACTATATGCGGACGATATGCTGTTATTTATGAAGAATCCTAGGAGTTCGGTTCCTGCTCTCCTGGCCTTGATTGAGGAGTTTGGGAAATTTTCCGGGTATAAAGTTAATCTGGGAAAGTCAGAAGTTATGTGGCTTAAGGGATCGGGTGAGGAGATTAAACATTGGGGACTCAAAGTGGTGGGGGAGAGCATGACATATTTGGGGGTGCAGGTGGGTAGATCTTTGGGGTCACTGTACAACTTAAACTATACCAAATTGATAAAAATTATAGAAGCGGATCTAAGAAGATGGGAGCATCTGCCCGTGTCATGGCTGGGTAGAATTAATATAATAAAAATGAAAGTGCTATCTAGGATCCTGTATCCCTTACAAATGATACACCTGGGCCTGTCCAAGGAGGATATGAATAGGTTGGAGAAGGCCTTTACTGCTTTTATTTGGAAAGGGAAGCGTCCGAGGTTGAGTCTAGGGAAGTTAAAAGCAGATAAGGAAAAATGGGGTTTAAACTTTCCAGACTTGGAGAACTACTTTCTGGCCATACAACAAAGATATGTGGCGGACTGGGTGCATAAACCTGAAGTGGCCAGATGGGTGGAATTGGAACAGGGAGAGGCACAGGGGAAATTAACAGCATATCTCCACAGTAGAGGGCTAAGGGCATATAAGATGGGAAAAGAAGTGAACCCCATGGTGGTACAGGTACTGGTGGCTTGGAAAGTGTTGAAGAGGAAAGGATGGATGCAAGGGAAAGAGACACTCTTGTTGCCGGTGGAGGGAAATCCCTACTTCTTGCCAGGAATGGAGGATATAGGATTTGGGAACTGGGAGCGAAAGGGAATAGGTAGTTTGGAACATCTATTGGTGAACGGGTGGTTCTGCTTGTTACAGGAGTTGCAAGAAGTGGTAGGAAGGGATAAGAGGGATAGCTTCCGGTACTTCCAGACCAGGGCATATATGGGAAGTTTGAGAAAAGAAAATAAAGGGCTGTACGAAGTGGACCCGGTAGAGGGGATGATATATGCCGCTAAAAAGCAGGAAAAGGGGTTTAGAGGCAGGGCTGCTAAGAGAGGAAGGGCTATATTAGCAGACAGGACAGTAAGGACTAGGAAATTGTGGGAGAGGGACCTTGGGAGGGAGATATCGGACCAGAACTGGATATTATTGCTACAGATGCACACTGGAATAATGATATGCAACAAATATAAGGAGGCTTACTTTAAGTTCATACACAGAGTATACCTACCACCAGTAATTGCACATAAGGCGCACCCTGAAGTGTCGCCCTTATGTGGAATGTGCGGCTCAGAAAGGGGAACGTATGTGCACTGCTTTTGGGAATGCCCGATACTACAGAGATATTGGAGGGAGGTAGTGGATAGAGTGGGGAAAACAGCCAGAAGGGAGTTGCCAATGGACCCTTTGGGATGTTTATTTGGAGTGGAGAATGGGGAGGAGGAGGAATGGGTACCGCTTCCCAGGTGGATTAGGGTGCTGTTCGTCCTGGCTCGACATGGGATTCAGAATACATGGGTTTCGCAGATAGCACCAACAGTGCAAGGGTGGTGGAGGATGGTGTTACAGACATTGGGGCTTGAGAGGCTGACGTATGTGATGGGAGGAAGAGAAGAGGGATTTGAAAGACATTGGGCCCCGTTCTTGGCCTCCCTAACGGAGGAAGAAAGTTGGATGTTATGGGAGGGTACAGGAGGATAAGAAAGGAAAGGAGGAAGTGAAGAGAGGTATGTGAAAGTAGTAAAGATGAAGTGGTGAAGGTGAGGGTAATGAGTAAGGGAAGGAAGGCTAAGAGAGTGGATAACAGTGAATGACAGAACAGTGTGGAAAAGATTGGATGGAGCAGAAGATTGAAGGTACTTGGCAAGAGAATAATGGTTGCACTTTGTTTTGATTTGTTCTGATTTGATCTGATTGTATTTTATTTAATCTAATTTTATAATATATTATCTGATATAATTTTAAACCAGTATAATTCAATGTAATGCAACTCTGTAGAAATCAACTGCAACATTGTATGGAATGAAGTGAAGAGATTGATCTCTACGGAATATAATGGTGGTAGCTGGATGAATAAGTTATGCATTTGATTGTATGTAGTAGCTTAATGGAAAAGCAAATAAAAATATTACACAAAAAAAAAATGTGCATTTAAACCTAACCCAGACCCTACATGCTTATTGAAGCCCTCCATTGACTGCTGCATGAATAGCTTCAGAAAGTAGTCCGTTGCCTTACTTTCTTTTCCTTTCCTTCTGTAACTAGATCACCGTGGATGTTGTGGTTACTGCCCCTGCCTTGTGGGCTCAAACAAGGTTGAGGGGCCTGGGTTTGGATTTTCCTGATTGGGGATTTGAATCCAAGTCTTAGGTTTAGTGTGGTGCCTCCACCCAGAGTAAAATTTAAGTGGGCTCGGTGTCAGAGTGGTACAACCTTCTAGGATGTAGTACTTCCCCACCTCCACACAGTGTCCCCTACACATGGAAACTCACAGTGCAACCTTACATTCAACAAAAATGCAATGAAACAAAATGTAAAATATCAGTGAACTATTTATTGGGTGATATTCAGCAGGGATAGGGGGATGCGAAGCAGAACTGTTTTTTTTTTTTTTTTGCAGAAACTTGTTAACTCTGGTTGCAGGACTGAACTTAAATGCCTGAATAGGCTTGGCCAGTTAAACACTTTAAAACAGCAGTAAATGTAGCAGTGACCATAACAGTGGCAGTAGCAGTAATAGTGACAATAACAGTGACAGTAATAGTGACAGTGCAGTGCCCACCTCCCACCAGGCAAGATCATACAGAAGCATATAACACTGCAAACCTTTTAGTATTACCAGCCCACCTGTACTGGAAGCACTACCCACTGGTACCAGTTTAACCCTTAAACCCTAATGGGAGTTCTGTGTGCTTCACTGGGTATCCAACTGTAGGAATGTTGCAGGCCCAGTGACATTGCAGCTGGTTGGCCAGCGGTGGCACACTTTAAGACAAACAGAACAGTCAAATTCCCCAAAAAACACACAGGCCATGCAATTGCTTAAATGGCCAACCTCCAAATGAGGTATTTGTAGCTCCTGACCCATTGGCCAAATCTGTATATTTGGTGATGAAACTTTGTACAAATTTTCCCAGTTGCAGGGCAAGCTCTGAGAGTACTTACAGTTCTGATGTACCAGCTCCCTTGTCAACTAGGGCTCTTTCTTTTCCTTTCTATAGCTAGGTCCTCTGAAGCTTAGGATTCAGTTGTGCAGTTGGGGGGAAGGGCACCTGGAAGATGCAGGTCTCGGGTACCTCTATGTGTGGTAGATCAGGCTCTGTGTGTTCACAGACCTCTGGAGCTCTGGTTCTTCCCTTTCCCTCTTCCACAGGGCAGATTAAGCTAAGGAGCAGGGGCCCCACACCACACAAACATGTCTAGACTTCTGGATCCTGGTGTAGTATGCAAGTTAGTACCTGGCAGTAGTGCTGAGCAGCCCTTCTCCCAGAATGTCTGCAGGACTGGTGCAGGTATTTCTCTCATCATTGTCTCAATGCAAGCTTTCTCACACAGTCTCTGGTGCCCACAGGCTGGTAGCTGGAGCACACTTACCGGATCAGCAAGCTCTTGCCTCCATTCACAGAACAAACAAAAGAGGAACAGTGTCTTTCTCCAATAAGGAGTCCTTCTGACACAATCAGCAACAGTTCAAGTTCTGTACTTTTAAGGCTGTAAAACCCTTTGTAGTCTTCCTGGCAAACTTCTGACAGTGCTATTCTCTCTTTGAGAGCTAATCTCTGACCCTTCCAGCTCAAACAGCCCTCATTGTCTCTCCCTGCCCCTCCAGAAGGAGCACGATGGCATATTTCAATCAGATAATACTGAAAATATGTCCTCTTAATTAACAGCACCTGTGACCTTCCTCCTTTAAAATAATTAATCTTCACCTGTGTATCAGAGGGAGTATCTGTTTTATCTCTGATCTTGGTGCTCGTTAGAGAAGTGGGACATCATTCTTAAACTTTCCAGGACTTAAAAACATCTTGTGTTTCAATTGCTTAATAAAGCATTAACTGTTTTTAGGACCTTAACTCAATAATGTCTTGCTTCCCACTGCAGCAATAGCCTTGCATAGATTCCTTTCTTAAATGTGGCTCTTTCTTAGGTGTGTGGGGTTAACCTGTGAGTTCCAAGTGAGGGAAAAGCTACCAGGGTCTTAGCCCCGGCCCTAGTGCACAAATCTGTTTTTCATAGGTGCCAGGGCTCCTTGGTAGCTACTGGAGTTTAGCCCCAGGAAGCCCCAGCGTAATTCCAATAGTGGAGTTAGGGATCTTTTTTACTGCTTTTGCCTGCACCAGTTTCTTTACTTCCAGTTCCAGCAGAATTCTTTCTCTTCAGGTGAATGGACTGGAAGGCTTTTTGGTTTCTGCAACTTTGGAAACTTTTTGAATTGCAGGAAAAATTCCTGACCCACTATTTCCAGGACCCATTTATCTGTGGTAATTTTTACCCATTCCTGAAAACAGTAACTCAGCCTTCCCCCCACTGCCAATGGTTGACTGGTGACCTCAGCAGAACTGTCAGGAGTTTTGTTTAGGCTGTGGATTGGATGCTGGTGCTGCAGCACGTTTGTAGCCCCTCCTGCTCTGCCTCTGTGGTAACATCTTTGGGTTTGGTACTCATAGGGGGTGTAGGGTCTTGGATAGAAGCCCCTGCCTCCCCTTCCATAGGGTCAATAGGAAGTTGAGGCCTTTTCCTTTTCAGTGTTATTTTTATAATTTGACTTGTATTCATCCACTTTTCATGTATCATAATAATAATACATTTATTTATAAAGCGCTGTACAAAGTTAAAAACATAAATAAAACAATAATATATCTGAAGCAGAACAATAAAATAAAATTTCAGATTCAAATATATTAGTCTCCAAAAGCAAGGCTAAATAAATAAGTTTTTAAGGCCGTCTTGAAGCTCTCCATGTTGGGCACTCTCTAATCCGATGTATGCCTATGGGGCCTTCTCAGAAGTGCTACCCGTCAATGACAAGGGGAACGTCAGGATTCTCTGCATCAGATCTTCAACTCCTGCTTGAGGAAGTGGTGCGGAGAGGAAGGTTTCGGGTTCCTTAGGGACTGGGCCCCACCTGGAGGGATGTGGGCCTGTACAGGGGAAATGGCCTGCATCCATCCAGGACAGGGGCTGCAGTCCTAAGTGAAAGGTTTAAATGCTACATTGGGAAGCATTTAAACTAGCCATGGGGGGGAGGCGGAATAAGACTGGGAGGCAGAAACTGTTCCCCCACAAGTTCCTGGGGCTAACTATGGAATTGCAGAGGGAGTAAAACCCCCAAATGAATCAAATAAAAATGTAATCTGAGACACAGAAGAAAAGTTTGAAGCTGAGAAAAAGGAGGTGAGGGCATGATAAAGGAGGGAAAAGGGCAAAAAGGAGAGGAAGTGATAACACCATCTGGAGAGCCATGCATGCCAAAGCTCGCAGTCTGGGCAGCAAACTTGCAGACGTAAGAGGCCACCATGGCAGAAACTGACCTGGACTTAGTAGCCATTACAGAAACCTGGTTCAATGATAACCAGAACTGGGATGTGGCTATACCAGGATATCTTCTGTTTAGAAAAGACAGGGTAGAAAGAAAAGGGGGAGGAGTGGCTCCTTATGTAAAAAACAACATAAAGGCTACAGAAATACAGGAGGGAAAGGAGGGTGCAGAAGTGCTGTGGGCCACCCTGGTAAAGAGGAAAGGGGCAGTTCTTTGCATAGGGGTGGTTAACAGGCCTCCATCACAGGAGGGAGAAATGGATAAGGAAATGGAAGCAAGCCATAAGATGGTTTGCAAGGGAAAGGTGTTAATAGTGGGAGACTTCAATCTGCCAGACGTGGATTGGAGCCTACCTGCTGCAGCAACAGCCAGGAGTAGGTACTAGATTCCCTGCAGGGGGCGTTCCTCAGGCAACTGGTTAAGGAACCCATTTGTGAGGGGTCAGTGCTGGACCAAATACTGATAAATGGGGACAGCATTGCTGACAACACAGTGGGGGACCACCTGGGGATCAGTGATCTCTGGACAGTGTGGTTTAACATAAGAACAGGGCCAGAATCAAACCACATGAGGACAATGGTCCTGGACTTCAGGAGGGCCGGTTTTAAGAAAATGGGAAAATGTCTCAGGGATGCCCTGGAAAATATTATTGTTGCTGTATTGGTCCTTGTAACAAAATATCCAGAAAAAAAAGATGATTTGATACCTTTTATTGGACTAACATAGATGCGTTATCCCTCCCAAGACCCTTTCCTCCCACTCCTGAGTTGCAGGTATCATGTACTCTAGAAACTCCCTTCCCACCTGCAAGTACAGTGAGAGTGCTGGGAGTTTGTTGAAACTACTGCAGATGGTAGTGTGCTGCTGGCAAGACCTTAAGGAAATTGTGGTCTTGCCTGCACCATAAGGTAGTGAATCGGCAACTCTGCAGAACAGCACAGCACCTCTAATGACAGCACCAAATACAGCAGCACCCCTAGGGGAAGTGGAGGGACTATTTCATATGAAATAACTTTTTAATTTTACCAATTTAAAAAAATACCAGTTTCTCAACATATATGAACCTATGAAGAAGCCAGCAAAAAAAGGCCACTTGGTCTATCTAGTCTGCTTGTATTGCAGGGTCCTCAGCTAATGCTGCCCATTTTATAAGCAGAATAGCACACTCTAGGGTGTGGTTTAGTATGAGATAAATGCACTTCTAGGGGCAGTAAAGCAAAGGACCTGGGGCCCCCTGCCTCACTATGCCCCTAGGGGTATGTTTGTCACACACTAACCCACACCCCCGAGTGTGCTTATAATACACACATGCCCAAGCAGTATTCTATATTTATTGCACGCAATCTCTATGGGGGTATCCTTGGGCAGGCAGGCCACGGAGAAAAGCATACAGTCCCTCTCAGCTTTTCCTCATTACTAGGGACGACCCTCATTTTACCCCGTTTAAATTGCTTTGCCCTATATAGAAAAGGTGTGCATCCTGCCCACATGGAGAAGGTGCTATAAACTCAGACTTTTTTAAAGCAGAAATTCATATTTTATTAATGTGCTAAACAAAGGTAAACTATAAAAAAAGGAAATAAAACAAAGGCACTGGTTTCCACAGTGTTCTGAGCTAGTGTCCATATGATGATTTGCCCTACATTATAGGTCCAGTGACTCACATTTCAGTAAGAGAAGGTTAAGAGCACAGAATTCTTTCTTTCAAGTTCTGTGATTGAGAGGTACAGTAAGGCGGAGGGAGGGACACTCAAAAATAGTACAAAAAATACTAGACAATTTCTCACTTCCTCCCAGTAGACCTCCACCTCCTGCTCTCAAGTGCCCACAAGAAATCTTTTGACTGATGCCTAACAGCAAAACCATAGAAGAGAAACCCTTCCCAGGTAAGGGAGAGAAGGAGCTGGCATGGGGTCTCCAGCTGCCACCTCCTGCCCCTACAGGAAACCCTTCCTCCTGTAAGCACATGAAATGGTCAGTGCCAGGCCAACGGGTGACACACGTCAGGGGGAGGTGACCCATGGTATTGGTCAGCATGCGAGGGGTTGGCTGCAGGGACTGGCTTGTGTGGGATGGAGTGCGTCCCTGGGGGTGGGCCCAATGGTGCTAAAAGGACCCCACCTGGCTGCACTCTGGCGTCTTTGATCACCATTCCTGTTGCCAACTCACTACATGACCAGCTGGAATTTGTTGTTTAGTTGCTAGCACTAGCTTTGTTCCGACACACTGTTCCTCACTCTGTTGTCTGTATGCTGCCACCACCTCTGCTCCTGCTTCTATGTCCCCTGCCACTGTGGCCATTTAATTTAAGTATTTGGCTGTGCTTTTCTCCTGCTGGATCTCTTGCTGCTGCTTCCTGACTCCACAACTGTTTGCTTCTCATCTTCTCTTGCAGTAGACCCTCCCAACGTGTTACAGGATTGAGCTCCCTATGACAGGGTAGAATAGAACCCTGTCCCAGTTGTTATGGAGAAAGTGTTTAAATGCAAGGATCAGTTCTATTCTTTCCTTGTCTGTCTCTTCTCTGACTGGTTACACAACCAAATTTTCCTGATCAATCCGAACAGTCTTGCAATTCTTTGCCTCTCACTGTCTCTCAGTCCTCTCTTGCTGTCTGCTTTTCCTCCCTTGCATATCCGCTGATATAAAAATATATGCAAATCAATATGTGGAAATGTAACTGATGTTGGGATCTCTTTTGTTTAAAAAATATAAAGTGTTACTGTTCAAATGTATATTTTTATAATTTGAGATGACTACAAAAAGCTGTTGGAAACTAGAGGTTACCTTAGTGAAATCTTTGAGCCTTTTGCAAAAGCTGTGCAAAAGGGGCCTCTGCAAGCACACTGTGTTCTAGCAGCTCCTGCCTCATATTGACAAAAACAGGATGCTTGCTAAGAATGGGGGTTGAAAGGACGTATAAGGAAGCTAAGCTGCAACTGCTGAAGAAGGAGAAAAAGGGACACAGAAACTGAAGAAAAACTCTCTTTATTTTGTCTTTGTAAATAGTGATACTGAACAAGTGTATTTTTTTTATGTTACTGCTACTGTAAATAAATAGTTTGATGAATTCTACAGCTGCTCCTGTTTTTTTCTATGCTTCTTGACCTGTGCCTCAATGACAGATGGTTTTAGAAGTGGGATTTACATTGTGCATACTCTATAAGCCAGGAGCTTGGTACGTGGGTACTGGACCTAGTACCAGGAAAACACAGAGGAAGGTATGGATTCTGCAGCAGCAAGTCCAGGAGTGGCTACCAAGAGAATGGCAGCCAAACTAGCAGAGACAGAAGTCTGAGTTTGTATAGCCAGCACAAGTTATGGAAAAAGAACAGAACCTAAAAGCCTGATAGACGTTTTCAAATGGTGAGCTATACAACAAAAAGAGACGGAGAAGCAGAGAGAAAAAGCAATTCAATGTCTGGAAGCACGGGGAGAGAAGAGATGCAATGACAGGAGCAGCAGAGGAGAGAAGAGATGCAGCAACGGGAGCAGCGATGGCTGAATGCCTAGCCAGCTATCCAAGGCAGAGGATCCGGCAGAGACCCAGATGAGCACAAAATGCAAGAAATTTAAAAGCCATTAAACTTACAAAGTTGTGCCTCTCGGATGATATAGAGGCATACCTGACAACTTTTGAAAGAGTTGCCATAACCTGCCAACGGCCAAAGCAGCAATGGACAATCAGACTGGTACCCTACCTGACAGGGAAAGCCCAACTTGCCTACAGCAGCATGGACACTGCACGGTCAGAAAACTATGACCTGGTGAAAAGCAAAATCCTGAAAATGTATGACATCTCCGGAGAGACATACAGGCAGAGATTTTGATCTCTGAGGTACAACTCGGTCGACAATCCTTGAGAAGTCTTCACCCGACTCAGAGAACTCCTGATAAAATGGGTCCAACCAGAGAGCAAAACAGTCCCACAGATCATCGACACATTTGCCATGGAGCAATTCATCAACATCTTGCCTACAGATGTACAGCTCTGGGTAAAGGAACACCAACCAGAGAGTGGGGAAAAGACTGTTTCTTTAGCCGAGGACTACCAAATGGCCAGACAGATGCCATAACAGCGTGGTAACAGCCACGCACCGGTAAGACACTCTTTTTCCCACTGAAACTCCAAGCCTGATAAGAACTCTGGTGGGGGTAACAAATCTGTGCCCAAAGACGTTATCTGTTATAAGTGTAATAAGCCAGGCCATTTTGCAAGAAACTGCTGTAGTAAGAAGAGTGGCACTGGAGCACATTTGTCCTTGGCAAATTGGGGCAAGTACTTAACAGATGTGAAGGTGGGGGAATAAGACTATGAAGGGACTCACTGATTCGGGAAGCAGACAGACTCTAGTGCATGTTAAAGTGCTGGGAAAACACTGTGCAAAGGGAACAGGTACTGGAGTCATCTGCATCCACAGGTACACTCAGTATTATCCCACCACCCAAGTGACTCTGACCGTTAAAGGTGTGTCGCACCAAATGAAAGAGGGGGTAGTTCCTAAATTACCTGTATCTGTAATTATTGGAAATGGCATTCCAGGATTTATTGAATTAATCAAGGAAGGAGCGAATCCTGATGTTTCAGCAGTAGCCGTGATAAGGGTCCAGGCAAAGAAAATTTTAGATGGTGGGCACACTTTTCCTTTCAAAGATTTTGATTCGGACTTATTTGAGCACAGCTCCAAGATCCGGAAATACAGGAAAGAAAGACGAAGCCTGAAGAAACTGTGGCAACAAATGACTGATGGACATGAAGGGTTAAAATATGAAAACACTGAAACTGAATTGATAACTGATTGTGATTTTCTTTCAGAACAAGCTAATGATGTTTCTCTCCAGGATTATTTTAAGGAGCTGGGGGTGAAACCAAAACAGGGTGGACCAATGTTTAACAAATGTAATGGGTTACTGTACAGAGTTTGGGTTAAACCTCAGACACAGGAACAGACAGAACAATTGGTTATATCACAGACGTATAGAACAGAGTTATTACAGATAGCACATGATAGTCCTATGGCTGGTCACTCACAGAGGGGGATCGCACCCTTGCCAGATAGCTGTATATATTTTACTGGACTAGAATTCATGAAGATGTTGCTACCTTTTGTAATTCCTGTGCTGAGTATCAGAAAGTAGCCCCAGTCACTAGAAAAGACAAGGTGCCCCTGGTATCCCTACCCTTAATAGATGTGCCTTTTGAGAGAATTGCAATGGATGTGGTTGGTCCTTTAGACAAAAGTAAAAAAGGGTAATAGATTTATCCTGGTAGTATGCGACTATGCTACTCAATACCAGGAAGCAGTTCCAATGCGTACTGTTACAGACCCAAAAGTTGCAGCAGAGCTTGCCAAAATATTCAGCAGAACAGGCATACCTAAAGAAATTATTACTGATCAGGGTAGTAATTTTGATGCTGCATTGCTTAAGGAGCTGTACAGACTGCTAGGTATCACTGCCATAAGAACCTCCCCCTATCACCCTCAGACAGACGGTCTTGTTGAGCGTTTTAACCAAACCCTAAAATGCATGTTAAAAAAGGTTTCTTAAAGGGGAAGGGAAATGCTGGGACCTATACTTGCCTTATCTACTTTTTGCCTACAGAGAAGTGCCACAGGCATCAACAGGGTTTTCACCATTTGAAATGCTGTATGGCAGGCAGTCAAGAGGGCCACTGAATGTCATAAAAGGAAGGTGGGAAGATAACCCCACTCAGAAACAATCTATAACATCTGATATGTGTGTAACCCCCCTACAAATGGGGGTTCCCGAAAAGTCTTCCTCGAGCTTGCCTAAATACTCACTGCCAGGCTGGTGTCCTGCGTTTTAGCAGTTTAAATGTGATTGCCAGAGAGTGCCTATATAGCCTGTGTGTACTATCTCTTTAAGAGCTGCCTGGATTGCAGTCATAAGTAATCTGATAGGGAACTCTATTGAAAGATGTAACTATTTGCGGAAAATCATTTAGAGTGATAATGATAATGTAGTTTGTCTAACCTGCCTTCTTTGCAGCAAGGACTGTTTTGTTTATCTACGCTATCTTGGTCCTGGACTGTGAATTGGACCAATCAGTTCTGGTGGGACCTAAATGGAACCAGACTACAGGAGCTGTCTGGAGTCAAAACCTGTAGGAATTGTAGTTTTGGGCTTTTGGCGCCTTTTTGCATCTGAAGGGGGAGCCTCTGTTGTGACTGACAGGAAGATCAGCCAACCAAACCTTTCGGATCTTGGGGAATTTCCCCGGCTGCTGCAGCTAGTTTCAGTTTTGAGCTGAGAAGTAAAGAAGTAACAGCTCAAGTGATTTTGAGCAGCAGTTCTGTGTAGTTTTGCATGGGAGAACTGTGACAGGGATGAGTCTTGGCCTGCCTGTCTGCCTGCTGTCCCTGAGAGGGAAAATAGAGTTTATTCGGACTGAATCCGAGTTGTGAGAACTATTTAAACCACTGGACTGTGACCAGGCTTTAACCTAAAGAAGACCAAAGATTTGCTGAATGCGATTGGCCCGTCAGGATTTCCAGCTGCTTTTGAATCCCCGGTTTGTGCAGAGACTTTGCGGTCATGACCGCAGAGAGGTTTGCCTCGTACAGTAGAATTTCCTTACATATAAATGTGCTGTGTATTGAAAGTGAGTTGTGATTTGGTTCTCCACTGTGTGAGCTATGCTCTGCTTGCTGGTACCGTAGAACCCTTTACATTAAATGTGCTGTGTATTGAAAGTGGGTCGTGATTTGGTTCCCCACTGTGTGAACTGTGTTCTGCTTGCTGGAAGCTTTATCCAGCCTAATCGGACTGAATCCACGTTCATCTCCATTCGGCCTGGGCCATGCCATGCTGGCCCTGCCAGACTACCGCACTGCACAGAGAAAGCCACCGACGAGAGACCTGCCTGGGGATCAGCCCCCTGCTCCACGCTTGAACAGGAACGACGTCTCTGCAAATCGTGTGGGCCTTGCTTCTCCTGGCACTCCAGATTAACCACCTGCTGTCTCAATTTTCGTCCAGCCTGTGTCTAGTCTTGGGTATCGTGAGTAATCATCAGGGTAGCTTACTGCAACAACAGCCTAATCTAAAAGTGTGTCATCTGATTGTCTTGTTGTTTTCTTTTCACGAACTGAGCCCTCCGGCTCCGGATTACAAATAGTGTGTGTTGTGCATGTTGTTTTCTTCCATCACATGGCCCCAACCAGCTGCAACCTTCCTGTCTAGCCCACCATTCTCAATCTGGGTACCCAGAGTGTGTGACTATTTATGGACCCTGAAGTGCATGCATAACTGTTTGATTGATAGAGCCTTTAAGTAAATTAACCTGATTATGCCCCTTCCTTGTTCAAGCCCCTTAAATAAATCAGATCTAACTCTTTTTTGTATTTACCCTGACTGTGGTTCCAGTCTGTTCAAGAGTACTGTACTGCTGTTATTTGCTGTGTGTAATCTTGTTTTACAGGGGGTCCCCAGGGCTGGGCCAGAGGAAAGCCCTGGGGGTAAGTGCAAACAGTGTGAGTACTTGTGTGGTGTATCGGGGTATTGCGAAAGTGATTATTGTGTATTGTTCTGGCCACTAGTAAGGAAAGAGGGGGGTTACAGTGTCCTGGAGGGCTGTGCCCAGGTTAGCTTGACCACTACCAACCCTGACCTTCAGGTGGAGGCACCCGTTTCAGAACTCAGGCCCCTTAGCCTGCTACTAGCCAAGCAGGCAGGGGTAGTAGCCCTTGGGATAGTGCCACCTAGGGGTTACATGTGTGCCCTAAGAAAGAAGCTGGCAAAATATGTCGAAATTGCCCATAGTAATCAGGAAGAGGCTCAGCACCAGCAACAGATATATTATGGCCATGGGGTAAAAGAAAACGTTTTTGAGCTAGGTGAAAAGGTTTTGCTACTGTTACCCACTACAGAAAATAAACTGTTAATGAAGTGGCAAGGGCCTTATAAAGTTCTTAGACGTACTGGCACTGTTAACTACGAGACTGAGACCCCTGACAGGAAAAATCCTACTAAGATATACCATGCTAACCTCCTCAAGAAATGGGTTGAAAAAAATGCCAAAAGCTGCCTTACTAGTTTTACCAGAAACTGATAAGGAAGATACTGATGTAGCTTATGATAGACTGGAACAAACTGTAAATGCTTATGCTGTAAAGGTGAATGTTTCCTTAACTTCAGAACAAGCAGCAGACATTTTTAATGTGTTAAAGACATTTAACAGTAATTTTACCATTGTACCAGGCCAGGCAAAAGGGGTTGAGCATGCAATAGTGACAAAGAATGCTCGTCCTATTAGGCAAAAGACATACAGGTTGCTTTAGCGGTAAAGAGCTGATGTGGTTAAGGAAATACAAAAAAATGAAAGAATTGGGTATCATAGAGGAGTCAAGGAGTGCTTGGTCCTCTCCCATGGTAATTGTAAACAAAAAAGAGGAGGGTGTTAGAATCTGCCTTGATTTTAGGAAATGTAATTAAGTGTCAGAGTTTGACGGTTATCCTATGCCCAGAACTGATGATTTGGTGGACAGACTAGGGAGTGCAAAGTATATCAGTACCCTCGATCTCACCAAGGGTTACTGGCAAATACCTTTAGCTAAAGAATCCAGAGACAAAACTGCATTTGCCACTCCTGTTGGATTCTATCAGTTCACCACCATGCCATTTGATTTACATGGTGCACCAGCTACATTCCAGAGGTACATGGATGTAATTTTAACACCTCACACTGGTTATTGTGCTGCATACCTGGATGATGTTGTGGTGTACAGTCCAGACTGGAAAAGCCACCTGGAACACCTACGAGCAGTTATCCAAGTTATCAAAAATGCAGGTCTGACTATTAATCCTACCAAATGTGCACTGGGCATGCAGGAAACCAGATATTTGGGCTATGTGTTGTGAAATGGAGAAGTTAAGCCAGATATTTCTAAAACTGAAGCTGTAGCTAACAGACCTGTCCCTAAAACAAAGAAACATGTCAGGTCATTTTTAGGGCTGGCTGGTTATTATCAGAGATTTGTTCCCAACTTTGCTGAGTTAGCTATTCCCCTCACTGAACTCACAAAAAAATGTACCCAAATAATGTGAAATGGACCCCAGAGTGTGATGAAGCTTTTCAAGCCATAAAGGCTGCATTATGTTCAGCCCCTGTTTTAAGAAGCCCAGACATTGAGAAACCATTTTTGCTATGAACAAATGCATCAGAGGTAGGCATAGGTGCAGTACTGAGTCAAAATGTAGATGGGACAGAACATCCTATTCTGTACATAAGTAGGACGTTGCATGACAGTGAGAAAAAGTACTCCACTATTGAAAAGAAATGTTTAGCAGCAAAGTGGGCCATGGAGTCCCTTAAGTTTTATTTCCTATGAACTGACTTTGTTCTAGTAACAGACCACAATCCTCTCTGTTGGCTTAACCAGATGAAAGATAAAAATTCCAGAATCACAAGGTGGTACCTGGCACTATAGCCATTTAAATTCACTATGACATACAAATCTGGTAACGAGAATAGCAATGCTGATTTTCTGTCAATATATGGATCAGGAATTGAGGGTTCTGAAGGATTAAAAAAAACAAATGTATGAGTTTAAACAGTACTATCTGCTGTACTGTTATAGAAAAATAAGAAAACGATAATGTACATGTGCTTAATTTCTGAAAGCAGCAAATGTTAGTAGAGAATTAACAGAAAGTTTTGGAAACCTGTTTGATAAAACAGGTTTCCTCTTGGCGGTGGGGGTGTATGTGACAGAGTGGAATAGGATCCTGTCCCAGTTGTTATGGAGAAAGTGTTTAAATGCAAGGGGCTGTACTATTCTTTCCTTTTCTGTCTCTGTCTGGTTGCGCAACCAAATTTTCCTGTGAGACTTTGGACTTGATCAACCCGAGCAGTCTGGCAATTCTTTGCCTCTCACTGTCTCTTCAGTCCTCTACTGCTGTCTGCTTTTCCTCTCTTGCATATCCACTGATATAAAAACATATGCAAATCAATATGTGGAAATGTAACTGATGTTAGGATCTCTTTTGTTTAGAAAATATATAGTGTTACTGTTGAAATATATATATTTATAATTTGAGATGACTGCAAAAAGAAGTTGGAAACTACAGGTTACCTTAGTGCAAATCTTTGAGCCTTTTGCAAAAGCTGTGCAAAAGGGGCCTCAGCAAACACACTGTGTTCTAGCAGCTTCTGCCTGATACTGACAAAAACAGGATGCTTGGTAAGAATGGGGGTTGAAAGGACTTATAAAGGAGCTAAGCTGCAACTGCTGAAGAAGGAGAAAAAGGGACCCAGACACCAAAGGAAAACTCTATTTTATTTTGCCTTTGTAAATAGTTATACTGAACAAGTTTATTTTTTTTAAGTTACTGCTATCGTAAATAAATATATTGATGAATTCTACAACTGCTCCTGGTTTTCCTATGCTTTCTGACCTGTGCCTCAACAACACTGCCCTGCTCATGTCCTTGTCTTTTCTTTTTTTTTTCTGGCTCACCCCTCACCCCTCCACCCCATTGCTGCGTTCCTGTTTTATGTCCCTGTGCTAACACCGTGGCTCCATTTGCATTCGGAATCGAGGAGATCCTTCAGCAGCCCAGGGCCATGGCCAAAACAAATGGCATGGAGTGGATAGAACAGGTGCTGCAAGTGGGAGCTTTGCATATAGGTGGGGGTAAGTCCTTTGGGAGCTCTGTGGGGTCTGGGACTGGTGATGTGACTTGTGGCCAGCATTCTCAGGATACGGGTGGCTCAGGCAAGTTTAGACAGGGTCACTTTGCCCCACACCTTCTTTTTCCTGGGGGACTTAGAGCACACCTATGCAGCTGCTGCTGGCTGGTCTAGGAAGGGGTACACCCAGCTGGTGGCAGATGGTTTGCCAACCCCTGGATCCAACCCATCTGTGGGGAGGGGGGAGTGGGATGGCTGTTCTTTGCAGCATTTCTGGCCCCTGACTGTTGCCTGGCCGACCACCCCCCAGGGCTTGCAGCTCCCCTGCCCTGCCCACTGTGGACCCTTCGACTGCTGCCCCCCCCGCGCCAGCAGGTTGGAGGTTCCAGGAAGAAGAATGCAGAATTCACAGATGAGATGAGAAAACAATCCGCAGGAGTGCTGGAGACAGCAGTGTTGGCTGGTGAGTATTCTTTTTATTCAGCTAGTGAGTTGTCTTTTGGGGTTGAAGAGGAAGTTGGACATCAGTGTGTCCTGGGTTTGCAGGATGGATTGGTTAGGATTGTGGCAGCAGGGGGTGGGGCAAAGGGGGTTCAGTGGATGTTAGGGCAGAGGAGGGTGGGTTGTTGGTAGAAATTCCATGATAGGGTAGAGAGCTTGTGGGACGTGTGGATAGGCTGACACAGAACATCGCCTTACTCGGCCGCCCGGTGGTGCTGAGGGTTTAGGCACTGGATACTACACCTTGCATCATGCCGGCGACCTGAGTTCAGGAGTGAGCTTGGGAGCCGGGGATTGGCAGGGGACGGTACAGGATTGAGCGCCCGACGGGCAGCTCTCCTCTCTGGGCAGGTGGGTGAGGGATAGCCTGGCGCACAAGCAGCTCCCAGAGGAGATCGGGAGAGCTGCAGTGCACAGGCTGCACATCACACAGTGTGGCTGATGCTGGCAGGGTTGCCATGCGCCACTGCGTCAGGCATGCCTATGCAGGGAGGGGGGAGTCCGAACAGGGAAAACACCAGCTCCGAGGAACAGGCAACGGCACCTGTCTCCCATGCCCTCTGCCGGGCTTACCCAGACTGGCCTTCCAGTTCCTCCTGCCAGCCCTCACCTGCAGCCAGAGACTGCCTTAGAAGAGCACCCAAGAGGAGAAGGGTGACCCACCCCGGATTGCATAAACCAGGGGTGCTGGCTGCAGGGAGTGGAGGAGAGAGGAGGTGCAGTTCTGGGAGCCTCAGGCAGATGCCTGAGAGAAGGTTCCTCGGGCTGTGACCGGAGTGAAAGAAAGTCGACAAAAAAACATGGCCTTACCCCGGGGCGTGTTCACAGATATGCTGGGGCAGTGTCCGGGTTGTGTGCCAAGCAGCCCAGTGGAACATCCAGGTACGAGGTCTGGGTCGGTGAAAAAAGGTGGGACCACAGTGTAGGGTTAGTTCCTGCTGGGAACCCTCCCCCCAGTGGAACCTGGTGCCCCCAGGAAGTAGCAGCCGAGGAGGGCAGTCAGTGGGAGGTGTTTCTAGCATAGAACAGTAGCACTCCAACTGTCCAGGCACTGGTGACTCTGTTCTCACCAGCACTGCTCCTTTGTTCAGCATAGGCCACCCCAGCTCTGGAAGCAAGCTCACCAGGCGAGCACCAGGCAGGGACAACGAATCTGTTTACCGAAGAAGTTCAGGAATTAAAGGTGGAATCATTGTCATGTGACCCTGGGTCATTAGTGTCCATGTACCACAGTCCCTGAAGGAAAAAATCTGGAAGAAAGAATATACTGATATGTTTCCTTATTGTGTGGGGATGAGGAACTCAAGGAGACAGATAAGGAGAAAGAGGGGAGGTAAGAGAAAAGGAGAACAAAAGTGACAGTTAAGGTGAAGAGGGATATGTTGACATGGGCTACATCTTTTAACATATTATCAATAATTGTATTAGATAAGGAACCAGAGGAGGTGAGGGGACTTATCAAGTACCAAGATCATATATTGAAAGTGTATTATTCATTTGTGGGTATGCGTGGCACGTTATGATGAGAAGTTTAGAAAAAAGACAGCAGTACATCCTGCAATAAAATGGGGCATAATGCAGAATGTATTTTTGTATTGTATTTGGAGCAGATGTGTCCAATGCAGCCTTTTCTTGGGCTGTGGATTGACAGTAGGTTGCCTGTCATGGGGTCCAACACTGGTGGGAAGAACAAGGGAGGGGGGTTGCAGAAGGGGATGGTGGTTGCTGAAGATTCAGTAAGGGGTCCTGCCATTTTCAAAGCATGAAAATGAAAATTGCTATTTTTCTTTTAAACTTAGATTGTGGGCTTGTAGTGACACTATACTTTCTTTGTTGTCTTTACTTATAATTGTTTTTGGGCTGTTGAAAATTTAAAACATAGTGGTGGTGTAATTCTATGCTGTCTTTAATTGCTGCAAATTTTCACCCCCCCTCCCCTTCCCCCAACTCTTAATTATATGCCCTGATAAATTTGATTGACAGGAGCTAAACACAGGGTATAGTAAGGGGTGTGAAGTAGGAGGGGCATAAGGGGGAGGAAGCCCACCCTCAGCACGACAAGTGTTTTGACTCATTTATTTATTTATTGGTTTCTTTTTCCTTAAAAAAAAAAAATTATCTGAGGATCAGTGACAGGATTTTTAGTACAGTAAATGAATAAAGAGAGAACTAGAGAGCTTCAGTAGCTGACAAGTAGTGGAATGCAGTATAATGTGGGAGTGGTGCAATGCAGTGGCTGTGGGGCAGCCATATTCAGGCAGACCTTCTGGACACTGAGGTGCTGCCCTATCTGCATGCATCTCTCTGGACTGCGGGATGAGGTAGCCAGACTCAGAGCGGAAGTAAACTGGGTCAGAGTACCATCACCCTATCCAGGGACCACCCAGTCCAATGCAGCTGCCTCAAAGGATGCCGAAACGAGGAGCACTTGGATGACAGTGGGCTCAGGAGGGTAGAGCAGTCAGGCAGAGGCACATCCCAGATCCTGTTCCACTCAAGAACTCATATGCCACACTGGCAAATGAGGACAACCAAATAGAGGTACCCAGAGAAGTGGAAGGAAAGGATATGGAGGTTAGCCAAGGAGGTGACCTCAGCGGGGAAAGCAGTGGACCCCAGAGGAGGAGGAAGCAAATCCTGGTGGGGGACTCCATCGTAAGAGGGATCCAGCTAGGAACACAGGAGGGGGAGGACAGGGAGGTGAGGTGCCTACCAGGTGACACGGCATGGAGAGATGGAAAGAAGATCCTGGGGATCACTGGGAAGGCAAGTCGGGAGGGTGACCTGGATGTCATTATCCACCTAGGTACTAATGACTTGGCAAATGGGGAGCCAAAGGAAGTTCAGGAAGAGTTTAGGAAACTGGGGAGGGGTCTCAAGCAAGTAGCTACTTCTGTCACTTTCTCAGAAGTACTACCTGTGAGAGGCAAGGGAGCATAGGAGTGCATGCACCAGGAACTTTAACTCATGGTTGAAGAACTGGTGCTGTGAGGAAGGGTTTGGATTTATTGGTGACTGGGGACCTACCTGGAGGGATGGAGGTTTGTTCAAGCCTGACGGCCTGCATCCATCCTGGAGGGGAATCCAAGCACTCAATGATAAGTTTAAATGCTACACTTGACAAGCATTTCAACTAGCAAAGGGGGGTGGCAGGCCAGCAAGGAGGGTACCTACTTGCTCACCCCCCGCAGCTAGCAGTGGAACCAGTGAACCAGAAGAGTGGCTATCTCTGCAAAGCAGTGTGCAAAAGATGGAGATTAGTGCCCAAGATGTGGATAAGCAGAAAAGGGGCAAAATTCAGCAGAAGGGCAGACAGCAAGGAGAACCAGGGATAAATGACAACCAAGGAAGGGGCTAGAGTAGAACAGTGAAGCAGTCTAGGGAGGTCAAATCATGGAAAGCCATGTGTGCAAATGCCAGGAGCCTTAGCAACAAGATGGAAGATCTGGAGGCTGTCATGGTACAGGCAGACCTGGACATTGTGGCCATCACTGAAACCTGGTGTAATGATAACCATGACTGGGAGATGGCCATACCTGGCTACAACATATTTCAGAAGAGACAGAGCAGGCAGGAAGGGAGGAGGTGGCACTGTATGTGAAAAATGACATAAGGGCCACAGAGATCCAGGAGGAACAAAATGGGGAGAGATACTGTGGGTTAAGCTAGAAAGGAAAATGGGCCAGCCATCCGACAGGTGTGGTCTATAGACCACCAGCCCAGGAGGAAGAAACAGATAGGAGTTGATGCTAGCCATCCAAAGGATGGCAGACAAGGGTGAGGTAGTACTGGTTGGAGACTTCAATATTCCAGACGTGGACTGGAGCATCCCAGCAGCAGCATCAACTAGGAGCAGATTTATCCTGACTCCCTTCAGGGTGCCTTCCTCAAGCAACTGGTCATGGAACCAACTCGGCAGAAGGCAATACTGGACTTTGTGCTCACAAACAGGGACAGTGTGATGGGGGTAACAGTGGGGGAGCACCTGGGGAACAGTGACCACCAGTCATTGTGGTTTGAAATCACAGAAAGAGCAGAACCAAACCACACAAAACACGTATCCTGGATTTTAGGGGGCAGACTTTGGAAAATGGGAGATACTTGAAAGAGGCATTAAGGGGAATGGGACAGGAATCAGGGTTAAGGAACAGTGGGCAGTATTTAAAATGGGGATTACAAGAACAACAGAATTATGCATTAAGCAGGTTAGCAAGAGGAAAAGGAAGAGGAGACCATTATGGTTTTCCAAAGAGGTATCAAAGAAAGTGAAAGCCAAAAAGATTGCATTCAGGCAATACAAAAGACACAGGCAGAAGGGGATGAGGAGAAGTACCAGGAGAAGCAAAGGGAGGCAGGAGGTCAGTAAGGAACCAAAGCTCAGACAGAAGACACATTGCAAAATCCAGTGGGTAAAGGGACAAAACCTTTTACAGGTACATAAGTGAAAAAAGAAAGACAAAGGGAGGATAGTGAGACTGAAGGGGGAGGATGGGAGCGCGTGGAGGATGACAACAGTAAAGCTGACATATTGAACAGGTATTTCTGCTCCAGTCTTTACTGAGGAAGAGAGATAATGGGTCTGAAGGGGTACAAGGGTGAGAATGGTGCAGAAATTGACACAAGTCCCTTTACACGAGAAAGGGTCCTAAAGGAACTGGAAGTAATAAGAGTTGATAAAGCAATGGGGCCAGATGGGGTGCACCCAGGGTCTTAAAGAACTAAGAGAGGTGGTGGCTGAACCTCTGGCTATCCTGTTTAGCCGATCACTGGAAACAGGGAGGTACCCAAAGACTGGAGGACAGCAGATGTAGTCCCTTATACAAAAGTGGGAACAAAGAGGAAGCAGGGAACTACAGACCAGTCAGCCTCACCTCGTGAGTGGGGAGATCATGGAAGCACTACTGAAGGAGAGATTGGTGGAACATCTGGTTGTCAATGGACTACAGGACCCAAGGCAGCATGGTTTCACCAGGGGGAGGTCATGTCAGACCAACCTCGTTTAATTTTGACTGGGTGACTAGGGAGGTGGATCAGGGAGGGCAGTGGACATGGCCTATCTGGACTTCAGCAAGGCCTTTGACACTGTGCACAGAAGACTATTACACAAACTGGGGAATATGGGTGTGGGCAGGACAGTAGTGTGGTGGGTAGGTAACTGGCTGGGTGGCAGGACACAGAGGGTGGTGGTAAATGGCTGTCACTCCACAGAGGGAAGAGTGACCAGTGGGGTACCACAGGGATCGGTGCTGGGACCGGTCCTATTCAACATCTTCATCAGTGACATTGCGCAGGATCTAGAAGGCAGAATTTCACTGTTCGCTGATGACACAAAGCTCTGTAACAGAGTAGACACACCAGAGGGTGTAGACAGAATGAAAGCGACCTGCAGAAACTTGAAGAATGGTCAGGGTTTGGCAGTTGAAATTCAATGCAAGAGGTGCAAGATAATGCATATGGGGCACAAAAACCCTGGCACAATATATCAGTTGGGGGTGAGGATATAGCATGCACCAAGCAGGAAAGGGATCTTGGGGTTGTCATCTCTGATGACCTCAAGGTAGGAAACAGTGTGACAAGGCAGCAGGTAAAGCAAATAGGATGCTGGGATGTATAGGCAGGGGCATCACCAGCAGGAAAAGGGAGGTCATAATTCCACTATACAAGACACTAGTGAGGCCCCACCTGGAGTACAGTGTACAGTTCTGGAGACCATATCTACGTAAGGACATAGACAGGAAGAGAAAGGTTCAGAGGAGGGCAAGAAAGATGGTGCATGGATTGCATCACAAGTCCTATGAAGACAGGTTGAAGGAACTGAACATGTACTCCCTGGAGGAGAGGAGGAGAGAGGATATGATGAGACATACAAGTATCTTACAGGGGAGGAACAGGGTGCAGGAAAACACTATTTTTAAGCGAAAAAGATGTTCCAGGACTAGAGGGCATGGGATGAAGTTGGAGGAGGGCGATTCAGAGAAGCGTGAGAAAGAATTTCTTCACAGAACGGGTGGTGGACAAGTGGAACACCTGCAAGAGGAAGTGGTGGGGGCTGAAACAATCACGGGATTTAAGAATGCATGGGATAGACATAAAGGAATTCTAGAGGTCAGGGGTAAGGGGAAACAGACTTCTAGGAAAACAAACTGAACTTACAAGCTCAAATGGGCAGACTGGGTGGGCCATAGGCCCTTATCTGCCGACACTGTCTATGTATCTATGTATCTATGTAACTGTAAATACAGTACCAGCACACATTTCATGTGCGGGGGTCTCCACCTGGGGTCCAGGCACAGAAAGTAAAATGAGGGTGCCAACACCAGGGGTGACTCCACCTTTCAGGGCCCTGGAAAGGGCTCCAACCCCAATTAGGGTGCCAGCTCTCCTCCCTTGGTTAAAGAAATAGATATGTGGCTACAGAACTGTGTGAAGGTTTCCTATATGGTATCAAGATCCAACATGCAGGCTGTTGGGGTATGAAAGTGCAGGGTGAATGGGCCGTACGATATCCTGCTCCATTTCTAAAAAGTGCAACACATTTCTGAATTGGGTGGTAGGTTCCAAGGTGGGGATGGACTCCATCATTCACTATTTGGACAACTTCCTTTTCACCGGGCCAGGTGAGAAGAACTTGTGTGCAAGAGAGCTGGAAGCATTCCTGGACATAGCCCAGGAATTTATTGTTCCGCTCACCATGGAAAAAATGACCTATGCACCACATTCCTGGGCACTGACCTGGACTCAGTGACTGGGGTCTCCATGTTGCCATGGGACAAGGTGCAGAAGCTCGTCTAGCTGGCGTGAGAAGTGGGGGCTGCTAGGAAGGTCAAGCACCAGCAGTAACAGGCACTGCATGGGCTCCTTCATTTTGCATGCAAAGTCATACCCATGGGATGGCCCTTCTGCAGACAGTTGGCCTGGGTCATGGCTGGGACCCACTTGCCACACCACTTCATCCTGGTCAACAGAGGCATGACAGCCAACATGTGGATCTGGGGGAGTTTTTTTACTAACTTTAATAGAGTGAACCTATGGCAGGCTCTGGCCACCTTTAACCAAGAGCTGAGGTTCTTTACTGATGCCTTGAGGGGGGCCTGGGATTTGTCTTTTATTGTCATGGTAAGGTGGTGCAGAGCCACTTGGTCCCAGAAGTGGCATGACACAGGCCTGACCAGAAACTTGACCTTCCTGGAATTTTTCCTCATCGTGTGTTGCCCTGGAGTTATGGGGATGCAGGCTGTGGAACATGAGTGTGATCTTTTGGTCTGACAACATGGGGGGTGGTGCAGTGATAAACAAACAATCTGCGAACTGTGAAAATGTATGTGGTTTGCTGCAGGTGTTTGCGCTGTGTTGCTTGCAGCATGTCACCTTTCAGGCTAGGCAAGTTCCGGGGGTGTATATTCAGATTGATTTGTTTTCTTGTTTTCAGTGGAGCAGATTCAGGATGCTGGCACCCAAGGCCAAGGAAGACCCTCTGACCCTCCCTGTGTGGCTGTGGGATGACAGTTGGATGGGGTCCAGCAGGTAATATCAAGGCCAGTGGCACCCAGAACTTGGAGAGTGTATAACCGAGGGTTTGCTCAGTTCATGGACTTCTGCAGGGCACAAGGTGGAGAAAGTCCCTGGATGGTGTCTGTTGGGACTGTCCTGGGGTTCTTATGGATGCTGATGGAAAAGGGAGTGTCTAGGTCAACAGATGGGACCATGCTTGAAGGGATTACATTCTTCAGCAAATTGCTGAGGCAGGGTGATGTGGCCCAGCATTTTGCTATAAAGAAATTTATGGATGGTTGGACCTGTTGGGTAACGGCCGCAGGGGATGCGCGGAGGCCTATCTCACTTTAGGGGCTGGCGGCTTTAGTGCAGGCCTTGAATAGCTGCACAAACAGCAGATATGAAGGGAACCCCTCTTAGGCTGCATTCTTTTTGGCCTTCTTTGGGGCTTTCAGAGTGAGCAAACTGGTGGCCACCAACAAAACAGGCTGGGTGGTGGGGCTCATGAAAGGGGATTTGACAATGCAGGATGAGAGGGTGGTCATACTGCTTCGCAAGTCAAAGACAGACCAGTGGGGCAGGAGAATGCAAGCCATCCTCAGGAGGTTTGCACAATGGGACATCTGCCCCATTCGGGCAGTTGGCACATTTCCTTGCCATCCAGTCAGCCAGGGAGGGACAGCTACTGATCCATATTGACAGAGTCCCATCTTGATTATTGCAACTCCATTTATCTAAGGCTTCCTCGGGTTGATATCCACTGCTTGCAGCTGGTGCAGAATGCTGCGGCCCAGTTATTGATGGGTACATCCCATGCCTGTCATATTTCGCCGGTACTACGCGATCTGCACTGGCTGCCAATTCAGTGGCAGATCACCTTTAAAGTTGGTCTTTTGACCTACAAAGCCCTACACGGACTGGGTCTGAACTACTTGAAAGAGCTTTTGGTTCCTTACTGCGCTAGGCGATCTCTCCGCTCAGCGGACGAGGGGTTGCTAGAGATTCCAAGGGTCTCTTTAAAATCATCAGGTGCTCGTGCTTTTATGTTTGCTGCTCCGACCCTCTGGAATTCTCTACCCCGTCCGCTTCAACAGTGTGCAACCGTGGAGGAGTTTAAAAAGGCCCTAAAGACCTATTTATGGTCAAAGATTAATTTTAATTAATGATTTTGAATTGTAGCTCAGATTTATAGATTTATAGATTATTTATGGATTTATACTTATTTACTGTTTTTAAATTATTGTAAGGCACCTTGGTTTTAAGAAAGGCGCCATATAAATAAAGTTTCATTTCTTTTCATTTCATATGTTAGGCAGATGATGAATATTGAGCTGGGTGCTTGTGGTCTCAACACATGACAGTTTGGGACGCACTTGATCCGGATTGGAGCCAGCAGCCTGGGCCTAGCCAAGAGGGATATTTACTCATTATCTCCTATGCAGCCATTTTGTGTCAGGGTAAGCAATGGATAGTTCAGACTTCATACGAGGGCTATTGGAAGTAATGATTAAGAGAATTGGGGGATGGCTGTCCGACCAATTTAGGAGGTATGTCAAGTCACTTCAAGTGCAAAATTAACTTTCATTTTCTTCCTTCCCTCGTATGCTCCTAGGGTCTAGGCGGCAGACGTGGGTGTGGATAATGGAGTCTTCTTACGTATTTTGGGCCCAGAAGAGGGCAGATGCGAGGTCATACATGACAAACTTGGGGTTTCCTAAGGAGGAGACCACCATCCAGTGGTTTGGAATATGAGGCATGAGATGGGAACAACCTTGCATCAACCTACAGAACAATAAATTTGGGATTCCGGACATACTAGTCATGCATCTGTGGGGTACTGTAACAACATGGATCGCAGGTCGTGCTGGAAGTCATCCTGTGGATCAAGTGGAACTGGGTGGCCCTGTGGGCTCTGCTGCCCAAATGCTGGCTGGTATAGTCAGACATGCTGGCACGGCTGGTTTGGTGACATGCCCAGGAGCCCAAGGCCATTGACCAAGTGAGGATTAAATTAAATAAGGGACATGGGCAAATTTCTTGGCTGGACAGACAGTGAGACAACTGCCCAAAATGAGGGAGCAACATCTTCTCCAGGTCTCTTCCATTATAATGGGGTGCACCTGTCAGACATAGGGTCTGACATATTCAATTTATCGATTCAAAATGCTTTGGAAACCATTAATGACCGAAATAATCTCAAATCTGAAGTGCTGGACCTTACTCCCCTTTTTTCCTACTAGGCAGGGTGGGAATAATTAAGATGAATGTACTGCCAGGTGCTGTTTCTTTTTCAGATTTTGCCAATAGGGATTCTGACTCATTTTTGGAAACAGCTTGACAGACAACTATAGCTCTTTCTTTGGGTGGGTAGGAGGCCGAAGGTGGACCATAAGAAATTGGTTCTCCCTAGGGGGAGGGGGGGCCTTGGTCTTCCTAACTTCCAATTGTATTATGTTGCTGCTCAGACCCCATATCTGATATCCTGGGCCAAACAGAGAGTGGAGTCTAAGTGGTACCTTATGGAGAGGAGGTTTGCCCCTTCCTCTTTATGCACTTCTCACTACAAAAATTACTTCTGGACTGAGACAGATAACTAATACATAAGCCCTATATTCCTGAACCATTTTACACAAAATTAGGGCCTTGGGCACACCAAATGAGATAGGCAACCTCACCCTAGTTATAGGGGATTTGAACTTTGAACCAGACACATGGACGGCGGCTTTCGACAGTGGAATGCAAAAGCATTGAGCAGATATGAACAGTTCCTGGAAGGGAACCACTGTGTCTCCTTTCAGTCCCTATTTACTAAATACCATAGAGCCAGAATGGACTTTTATAGGTTCCTGCAATTGTGAAGCTACCTGCTGGAAACTGGCCAGTTCCAGTTATTCAAACGGGTCAGAACCCCGTGGGAAGATTTCCTCTATTGGTCTGTCATCCTTAAGTACCGAACTAGGTACATTTCAATTATGTATACCTTACTTTTGGGGGCCCGAGAGGGGTCAGCCTACTTGACCTCAGAGACAAATGGCAGGAGGAGACGGGAGTTCCCGTTTCAGATGAGCAGTGGGGAGAGTGCCCGCGGGGTTGGAAGGTGTCGGCCTCCCAAAACTGGAGAGAGTTCCAGTGGAAGAGCATTGCTAGATTTGTTTTAAACTCAAAAATATTTATTGCACAAATAAAGCATACGACTTAGTTTGGCATCCAGTAAGATTAACAGAATAACCCACTGACAAAGGGGACATTACTATGCTTATAAAAGGGGGCAAGGAATGTCCAAATCCATACACAGACATTCAATAAATAAACTAAGTCATGCATTAGAGATAACCAGTAACACTGAAGTAATGTATTACCTTCACAATTAGTACAGTATGTCCATTGCAACATAGTTCTACACCCCCAGGCCCCACAAAACCCAGACCTAGTACTAAGATCTACCCATACAATGTAGCCCTGAACTGCAAACAAAACAACTTCCCAGTAAAAAAAAAGGTTCAGATGAGCACCTTCAAGGAAGTGTAACAAATCAGGTAACAGGTAACACGTCACCATCTAAAAAAAGAATAAAAACAAATAAAAACTAGAAAACTCAAATACAGTAAAATTACAAACCTTAAAAGCATTATGGAACTTTCTGCCTGGCATGTCCCCCACCATGTGTTAACCCTTTAAGGGTCAACCCCCATTGTTATCTCATCTGCTTTGGGGAAGAAGACAGCTAGGAAGATGCAGATTTACGCATCGGACTCCGAGGAGTCTCCAAGTCCAGAGAGGGCAGCGGGCCCACTATTATGGGAAAGTGACACCCCACCAGGTGGCCGTAAGTGTGCCAAGGACAACATAAATCAACAAATGTATCCATCTCAAGCTTAAGAACACTAGTGATTCATTCCATCCTCTCTATTTTCAGCCATTCTGGCATGCCGTTGGTCCACTGAAGGAGGCGTGTGGGGCCAGAGCCAGTTAAAGGTAAAACATTTGTAACCCCTGCCTGCGAGACTATGTGTGGGTTGAGGGGCCTGAAGGGTGCCGGAAGATGGTAAAAGCTGAGGGGGCTGAGAATCAAAACGGCACTTATGAGGGTACAAAGGGCACTTTTTCTATACTAATTTTTGCCATACAGAAATAAAAGGTGGAGTGGCTACTGCCCCTTCCGCCCCCCCCCCCAGGTTCCGGCACCTATGCCTGAGCTCGCTTGAACGGGTGCCTCCACCGAGAGGAATGGTTCTGACGTAGCGTGAACTGCTGTTGCTATAGCCTCCAGGATGCTATAACCCCCCCACCAACCTCTTGTGGCCTAAATAGTATAGCAACAAAACTTTCACATATACCATATGCCAGTAATGACTTGCTCGCACCCCTTGCACTTACCACCAGGGCTGGATCATCTGCAGCTGCCCTGAAGACCCCCTGTAAAATATGACCTGTAATGCAACAGTTCAATGGCAGTACAATACCCCACCAAAAAGGTACACACTAGCCAGATTAAATGCAAAAACAACACAATCTGATTTATTCAGGGGAATGTGAACAAAGGTGGGGCATAAATCTAGCATATGACTTATAGATCTGATTATTTCAGGCTGAAAATGCATGCACAGAGTCCCTTGTATACAGTCACACAGCCGTGGGTACCCAGTTATAAGCAGGCTAGCCTGAAGCGATGCCCTGGGTAGGCCAGCGTTGCAGCTGTTGTTGGGGCCCTTAGGAAAGAAACAATTTGCATGCACATCAACCCAGAATTTGTAATCTGGAGCTGGATGGCTCAGTTCATTGTAATAAACCCAAACCAATAAATCAGAAGACACACAATAATGCAGCTTTGTTGCAGGGAGCTACCCTGTTTGGTACTCACGCTACCCAGACCAGGAGGCAGGACTGACGAGATGAGCGCCTTCAAGGAAGCATAACAAATCAGGTAACAGGTAACATGTCACCGTCTGAAAAAAGAACAAAAACAAATAAAAACTAGAAAACTCAAATACAGTAAAATTACAAACCTTAAAAGCATTATGGAACGTTCTGCCTGGCATGCCCCCCAACGTATTAACCCTGTAAGGGTCAACCCCCATTGTTATCTTATCAGACAGCTAGGATAATGCAGATTTACGCATCAGACTCCAAGGAGTCTCCAAGTCCAGAGAGGGCAGCGGGCCAACTACTATGGGAAAGCAACCCCCCGCCAAGTGGCCGTAACTGTGCCAAGGACACCATAAATCAACAATGTATTCATCTCAAGTATAGGATCCCAGCATAGGAGCACAGGATCCAAGACAGCATGGATTTACAAAAGGAAGGTCCTGTCAAACTAATCTCATAGATTTCTTTGACTGGGTAACCAGAGTGGTGGACCAAGGGGGAGCAGTTGATGTCACCTACCTTGACTTCAGCAAAGCTTTCAATACTGTTCCACATAGAAGATTGATTAATAAGCTGGGTAGGCTCAGATGGGTCAGAAGCTGGTCAACTGGGTGGCACACTGAGAGTGGTGGTAAACGGTATTCGGTCAGAAGAGATGCAAGTCACAAGTGGGGTACCTCAGGGATCAGTGCTGGGGCCAGTCCTCTTCAATATCTTCATCAGTGACATTGCAGATAGACTGGAGGGTAAGGTTTGTCTGTTTGCAGATGACACCAAGATCTGCAACAGAGTAGATGATCCAGATGGGGTGGGCAGAATGAGAAGAGATCTGGATAAACTGGAAAAATGGTCGGAAGAGTGGCAACTGGGGTTTAACGCAAAGAAGTGCAAGATCATGCACATAGGGAAGAGAAACCCTGAAGCCATCTATAGTTTGGGAGGGGAGTTGCTGGCAGTCACAAGAGAAGAAAGAGACTTGGGCATCATCATCACAAATGACCTGAAATCATCCAAGCAGACCACTAAAGCAGTAGGTAAGGCTAGGGGGGTGTTGGGGTGTATTAGTAGGGGTATCACAAGTCAGAAGAGGGAGGTAATAATCCCTCTTTACAAGACACTGGGTAGGCTCCATCTGGATTACTGCGTGCAGTACTGGAGGCCACACCTTCACAAGGACATTAACCAAATTGAGGCAGTCCAGAGAAGGGCAACCAAAATGGTGCAGGGATTACATCAAAAAACATATGAGGACAGATTAATGGAGCTCACTATGTATACCATAAAGCAAAGGTGGGAGAGAGGTGATATGATTGAAACATTCAAACACCTTAAAGGCATTAACAAGATGAAAGAGTCTAACATGTTTCAATATAAGAAAAATTGCAGGACAAGAGGACACAGCATGAAATTAGAGGGAGGCCGATTAAGGGGTAATGTGAGGAAGTTATTTTTCACAGAAAGGGTGGTGGATGCATGGAACGGCCTACCTCAGGAAGTGGTGGATATGAATACAGTGCAGGGCTTCAAACAGGCATGGGATAGGCATAAAGGAGCAATACAGATGAGTATGAATATATAGGCCATTGACAGAGCAAAGGCCGATAGCACATTTATAAGGTAAAAAAAGAAATGGGCAGACTGGATGGGCCTTGCGGTCCTTATCTGCCACCAACTTCTATGTTTCTATGTAAGACCTCTGGATGGTGTTCTGGTTTGCCAGGGGAAGCAGGGCCCACACGACTCACCGAGGTGGTCGCTACCTGTTTGATGGTGTTGAGCAGGGTGCCGAATCCCCGAGCGGGTCTTTCGTCAGAAAATGTCTCTGCAATGGGAGCGGCAGTCTAAGCCGAGATGGCAGGGCCCAGATCAGAGCAGGCAGTTTGGATTTAGTCCATGTGAGTGCTTGAGCAGCTTCCAGCTAGCATAACACACTTGAAGGTGGGGAACCAAATCGCGACCCACTCAGCACATTCAGACCACTTATAAGCAACACAACTCTTAGTCACAGTTCGGGTAAAGTTCGGTTGCAACTTAGCAGAAGTTCTATGCAAACTTCTCAATCCGTGACTCACTTCAGTACCTGGCAGGCTGATCACTTCTGGAGCAAGTCATCAATCCCAAAATCAGGCAATGACCACTCTCTTTCACTTCAGGTTTCAGATCTCAAACAAAGGAATTAGATTTAAAGGAGAACTGTGCAAATACTAAGCTCCCCACCAACGAAAGGCTTATCTCCCAATTAAACTTTTACACAGAACCCCCTTTTTGCCTCAGGCACTTACTTTAGTTTTATTTCGTAAAGTCCGCGAACCGGAAATAATGGCGAACCGTACACAGCTGCATTTACTGTAACAGTGCGGTGCTGCATCGCTCACTTACACTGAAGCGAGCAGTGTGGCGCCGCACTGTTACAGTAAATGGAGCTGCGCATGGCCCGCCATATTTCCGGTTCACAGACTTTATGAAATAAAAATAAAGAAAGTGCCTGATGCAAAAAAAGAGGGGTTCTGTGTGAAAAGCTTAATCGTGGGATAAGCCTTTTGGGGGTAGGGAGCTTAGTATTTGCACAGTTCTTCTTTAAGTCCAACTTTCATATTCACAGGATTTCTCACTGGAAGATGTGACAGGCAGGCCAGTGTAGCCATCCTGCCAATTTTCCTGTACTCCTACGCAGAAGCAGCTGCTTAATGGCTCGAACTGTTCACTCTCCAAACTGCAGCTCACAACTGACCCTGCTGCAGGCAGTTCTAGGGACTTCCTCTGAGATCCAAAAGGTTTGGTTGGCTGAGGGAACTGTCTGTCACAGCAAGGGCTCCCCCTCAGGTCCATTCAGGCGCCAAACCTTAAAAACTACAATTCCTACAGAAATTCAATCCCACAAGACCTCTGGGGACAGTCTCCATTTTAGGTCCCCTCAGGTTTGATAGGTCCAACTCTGGCAGTCCAGAACCAAAAAGGTGGTTCTTCTGCAAAAAGTCCAAGCTGCAAGAGAAGGCAGGTTAAACAAACTTCTATACTATTATTAATAAGGCAAATAAACAGTAAATGAACACAGTTCCTAACAGAGCTCCATCTGCGCATATAGCAACTGCAGAGTGGAGCAGAAATACCACTTGCCTGGCTAGTCACGAACCCTAAACTACTCGGACCCAGACCACACTAATTTCTAACACAGCATAATGACTTTCTTAAAGAGACAGGCACGGAGACTTTCTATAGCACTCTCATGCAGACACATACAGCTACTACAGACACAGGACACCATCCTGACACCGGGCATTAGGCAGCCCATGAAGACATTTTAGTAAACTCCAATTTGTTGGGGGTTACACATTTCACTGCTGACACTTGCATAGTCTGCCCCAGCTTCCGTATAGTCTTAGTACAAGACAATAGGACTGGGAAACCCAACACCAACTCATTAAAAGAGAAAGGGAAATCCCATCCACTAACTCAATACATCTCCTGCTGTGCAGTCTGCCAAAAGGGGAGTAATTTAGGACACGCTCAAAAAATGTGAAAAGCCTCCACATTGTCTCCAGCACTGATCAGAATAACTCAGATTAATGTGTTTGGTGGTCATAGGGGTTCTGAAAAATCTGACCAAGATTTTCCAGTTGTATTCCCTCCACGCTGGAGAGGCCGTGACTTGCCACTCCCTGTAATGTGCCAAAGCTACAGGGTCGGATCCAGCGTGGTTCTGCTCTCTTGTTCCCAATTTAACCGAATAGCAATTGATTCGATTTTTTTACATCCCATCTATTACTAAATATTTTGGGACAATGGCCGCAGATAGATGCTGGTGCAGTTGTGGTTTGCAACCTACCAGGTCATAATGTCGCACGCTTAATAGCGTACAACATTATGGCTAACCTGGTACAGCACTGCAGTAGTGAGCGAATGGTGCAATACTGCGTATACTGCTGTACGCAGTATTGCACCATTCCCACTTTCCCAGGCAGAGGATAAGACCTCTGCTGGGAGTGGGTTCTTCGACCAGCTGCTGTGGCTCAACAGACTGAGCCACAGCAGCAAGGAACCCAGGCACTGCTTCTGGGACTGGGTTTGAATCCTGGACTCAGAATTTTTTTTTTTAATCTTCTGCACTCCCTGACTTGAACCCCTCCTCCCCGGAGTTGAGAATCTATATGGGGGGGTGGTAGACAGGGGTGCAGCTCCCTAACAACAGGGCATAGCCCCCACAGAAAAGAAAAATATGTCGATGGCAAGAATCGCGCTGTATCAGCAGCGCAATTGTGCCATGCGGCATAATATTGTGCACGGTATTGACCCCGTGCCGTGGTGCAACAAGTACACATGACCACATATTGTGGTCTTGCCCGCAGCCCACGATTGTCAAGCTTCTGGTCTCAAGTTCATCAACAGCTGTCCAGGATTTCAGGGGTTGAGAGGCCTGATATATTTTATCATTATCTGTTGGGAATCAGGGTACTGTGGAACACATCTGGTAAAGGCAGGGAGGTTTTTCAATGCATGGTCTTGGCAGCCCTTAAGACTTTGATGTTGCATTGACTCGACCCGGGGGTGCCTGGGTTGGCAGAATGGCGGGAGAGGGTTACTCTGATTTTTAGAATGGTGTAACTTACGGAAAAACTTCACCTAATCGAAGAAAAATTTGTGGATAACTGGAGGGTCTGGTTACGCTATTTGAACCTGGCTAATGGACAGTAGGTGGTCTGGCCACTGGACCTTGTGCTGGGGGTGGGGGGGACCTGTCCCAATTAAGCTCTGGGGCTGGATTTCTGGGGTAGTTTAGGGTTTGGTGCACATGAATACACTTACACCATTTGTTTGTTAGTAACCATTTGAGGTTTTAATTTGTATAGTTTGTAATGTTAGTTCCTTGTTTACAATCATTTAGTTGCTTTGCTTTGTTGCCTCTATTTATTGAAATCTGCAGCTATGGATGTAATACTGGCACACTATATAACAATATCGAAAAGAGCCAGCAGAAGAAGACCACCCAGTCTATCGTGTCTGCTTGGTAACGGTAAGTGATGCTGGGTCTGGCTTAACAATTTACGTCAATGACCCTGCCCCCTCAGCTGTCCCTCCCTCGGTCCCAAGGGTTCCCTTTGTGCTTGTCCCAGGTTCTCTTGAATGCTCCCACTGTCTTGCTGATACAACCTCCTCTGGAAAGCTCATTCCAGGCGGACACCACCCTCTCTATACAGAAATGCTTCCCTACATCCCTTCTGAACCCCCCCCCAATAAGTTTTAAGCTGTGCCCCCTAGTGGTGCTGTTGTCACTCATTTTAAAGACATACTCCCTTTTTCTGTTAATTCCCCTTCATGTACTTGATGGTCTCTATCATATCACCCCCTGCCTTCTCTCTTCCAGGGAGTACATCCCCTGGGCTCCCAGTCTCTCCTCATGGGACCTATCCTGTAAGCCCTCAGCCATCTTGGTTACTCTCCTGTGGACCCCCCCCTACAGCATGCCTATGTCCTTCTTAAGGGAAAGGGAACATTGTTTAACCAGGAGTAGCACACAAAGCCAAAGCTTGTTTCCAGATGCGACCTGGGAGCACAAGAAAGTTAAATGACTTGCTCAGAATCATACAATATGCACCTAGGCAGCTGAGGGATTCAAACCCAGGTCTCCAGATCTGCAACTTAGAGCCTTAACCTACTGTGCTATACTTACATCCTTAAAGTAAGGATGCTAGTACCTCACCCCATATTCTAAATGTGGTCTCACCAATGACCTGTACAATGGTAAAATAACCTCACTCTGCCTAGTACTGAATCCCCTTGCAATACACCACAGCATCCTGTTAGCCTTCACCACCACCTTTTTACACTGAGAGGTGTGTTTCAGGTCACTCGTAGTCATGACCCCTAGATCCTTTTCCTCTTTGGAAGCAGTTACCTTACAGGATAAAATGCTTATGTTGATTTAGGAATACTAACTATACGGGTACGTCTTTTGGACTTTAACTTTTATGATGGGGCATATCTCCTAATCTATGAGAAATAGGTTGGTGGAAGGGCATGGACACACAATAAATGTTACATATGGACTCAGATGGACCAGATGAATGCATTGCTCCTAGGGTGTCCTAGGGGATCAGTAGCTTAAGTGTTTGGTTGACAATGTTGTTAATTTCTTGTGAGCACTTGTACTTTCAGAAGACATTTTATACTTTTGTGAATGTAATCAACTCCTGAAAAATTGTTGTATTAACGTTGGAGATCTTATGGATATATTTATTAAGGAGCATAATAAAGCCGAGGTTCAAAATGTTTTGGGAACCATAGTTTATCTGGATGATTCCACCGGTCTTGAAAGGTCGGAGCAGGTATGTAGTGGTGGTGCCGGTGGTGGGGGAGTGATAACAGGCAAAGTTTTGTGTTCCCTCTGTGGTGGGTAGGGGTGTCTCAGGAAGACCTGTTAAAGAGGTACCTCCTTTCCCTACTGGTCTAAATCTGTGTGGCAGAGGACCGGAGAGGCAGAGGCAGAGGGGGTAGGTTCTCCACCCTGTCAGGGGCAGGCAGGGTGGGGTGTGATTGGAGGGAGCTTGTCTGTCTCTTTGCAGATGATTGAGGTGGAAGGGGTGTGCCAGGAGTCAAGCACACGCCCCCCCAGGCTGGGAGGGGAATGGCATCTGGGGCCAGGATCCGAGGCCCCCATTGTAATGGTATCATTTTTGGGGCAGATTATGGTTTCCACAATAAAATACTTTTAAAATGAAATGTTTCAGTTTCAATTTTGAATAAAGTTGTGCTGTGACCTTTTGAACCCAGACAGATTTTGTGTGTGTGTGTGTTCTTTCCAAAAAGGGTTGGATCAAGGAGGTGGGCAATGGAGACCTCCTTGACCAAGGGAACCTCCCCAAGTAAGGAGGAGAAGGAGTTGGCACAGGGTCTCCAGCCACCACCTCCTGCCCCTGTAGAAGCCCTCCCTCCTGTAAGCATGCAAAATGGCTGGCACCAGGCCAGCGGGTAACATGCTGTGGGGGGTGGGCCCGTGGTATTGGTCGGCACACAGGGGGGGTTGATGGCAGGGATTGGCATGCGCAAGCCAGAGCGCTGCACTAGGGGTGGGCCCAAAGGGGTTAAAAGGACCTCACCTGGATAGGTTCCAGCCCCGTGGATCACTGTTCCTGTTGCCGACTCGTTGCATGACCAGCTGGATTTTGTTACCTCCCACCCCTTTTTGGGCTCTGGCTATAGTCGAGAGGATATGGCTCGGCATCACCCGTGGTTTGATGTATTTCACTTCATTTTGTTGCACAGAAATTACTCATTGGGCATGTGATGGTGGCGGGTAGGGCTGCCTCGAGGGAAGCCTGTAAAGAGGTACCCCCTTTCCCTGCTGGTTTGAAGCTGTACAGCAGAGGGCTGGAGAGGCTGGGGAAGAGGGGGTTCCCACGCAGTCAGGGGTGGTTGGGTGGGTTTCCCCACCCTATCAGGGATGGGCAGGGAGGGGTGTGATTGGAAGAAGCTTGTCCATCTCTTTGCTGATGGTTGAGGTGGAGGGGCCCTCTGGGAATCCAGAACACCCACTGGGCTTTGGGGGGAGAGGGAAATGGCATCTGGGGCCAGGATCCAAGGCCCCCATTTGTATTGTATAATTTTGAGGGTAGATATTGGTTTCCACAATAAAATACATGTAAAAAACCTTAATATTTAAGCCATGATGTTTAAATTTCAATTTTGAGTTAAGTTGTGCTGCAGCCTTTAAACCCATGACCTAAACAGATGGTGTGCGTTTCCCAAAGGAGTGGGATAAAGAGGGCACACACTGGAGACCTCCGTGTCCAAGGCATACCACTGACCATTTGAGATATCCAAGCCTGTACCTTGTCCTCTTTCAACGCGTTTAAATGTCCTCCCACCACAAATTTGGCACTCCTCCTCTTCCTACTCTCTGTCTACAGCCCTAGCAAACTTCCTTACCACAAATTGCTCCTGTCCCTGGACCTGCCATGCCCCACTATCCCCTTTCCAATGCATGACCAACGGCCTTAGCCTTGCTACAGAAGCTGGCATAAAACCCCAACCTTGCACTTATGTCCTGGGCCTATTTTGCCCTATGTACTGTGTATAACTGCTGACATACGTCCAGTGTTGTTTACAGCTGTTACTACTACTACTACTGTGCTAATCTACCTTGTCTGCTGCTTCTTGTCACAACATTGTTATTTGATACTATAATATCCTAAGCATCAAATGTGCGGCTGCTTGTATGTTCATGCAATCGCGTATCCTTACCCTGCTTTTTATTTGCTTCTGTTAACTGTTCACTTGACAACCTGCGTGTTACCATATCCGTGCCCCCCCTCTCTTCTCCCGGAAACGAGCATCTTGTTGCTCAGTGTGCCTTTCCTGGTGAAACAATTGCAAAAAATAAATAAAGTTGTAATTCTACCCGTTAGATGGCGACTGTGGGCTTAGCGTCTAGAGCCTTCGTTGACGTTCTAGCATAGATGTCGGTTTCTATGGTTTGGCTGGCCTTGGTGTAACCGAGTTTCCGTTTCCTGGTTTTGCATGCATGCTGGTGTTGTAGTAAGGGGTCCCAGAGTCCGGACTTTCTATAGTTTGTTTTCCCTGGGGATAGGTAATCGCCGCGGTGATGGTGGAGGTGAGTAGTGAGCGAGACGTGTTTACCTGACAGTTTATAGCTTTCCCTGGCTTGTGTCTGTACGCGATCTGGGATAGACACCGCAGTAAAGGCTGTGTGTGCTTTGGTCAATGAGAAGTTTGGACATTTTTAAGAGGGGGGAGGGGGCTCTCGCCACAGGGCAGGGGTGGGCATGGGCATCCGTAGGTTTTGTGGAAAGAAAAAAAGCATGGTCAACTTTTAGGGGCAGAGAGCGGGATGGCTTTGAGGAAAATAAAGTCTGCAGTCCTTGAAGTGGAACTGCTGCAGCTTGTTCTTAGATCATACTTTGGCAAGTACCACCGGTTTAATGAGCAGTTGTTAGGTTTATATAGTATCATAGTTGTACAATATACCAGTTTTTTTTTTAAATAAGTGTTGTCAGGCTTGAACTGTACAAAGGTCCGAAGTGACCAATGACAAATGAGGTAAAGAGCTAATAGAATCATACAGTGGTAAATAAATGAAGTCCTGTTGTGGTGTACTTATGTTAATGTTGACAGGGCATCTGGTTATGAGGGCTACTGTTTAGTTTATTTGAACTTTAAGGGAAAGAAAAGGAATTTTGGTCCAGTGGAGCTTTACCTTTATTACTTACTGCATCCCCAAGTGGTGTGCATACTAGGAGAGGAAGGGGAGAGAATGTTTCTGCCATTTCAGGCATGCTGGGAGGGTTATGGGTGAAAACCAGACCACCTGAACTGGACCGGATCAGATCAGTAAAAGCCGGACAGGGCACAAGTTGCATGAATTTTGCTAGACTGACTCTGACGTAGGTGGAGGACTTATTACCCTCTACGTAGGTTAGCGTAGCATGGGTTAAAGTTAGCATATTGTGAGTGGACTGCAAGTGGTGTGTGAGTGGAGTGGGACTTGTGAACCTAGCCTTTAAATTTGTTTATTGAAACATAGATGATGATGGCAGAAAAAGACTGGTCTGTCTAGTCTGCCCATATTATCTTATTGTGCCCGGGGACCTCTTGTCCCTGTGGAGCTTCGTTAACCCTGTTCTCCTCATTGTTCTCTGTGTTCCCACCTCCCTCATCTGCCCCACAACGTCCAGTTATGTAAACACGAGAAATAAACAGAGGGTGTAGGGGGCAGAGAAAATGAGAACATTTGCTTTGCTCCTGCAGCATTCCCACCATTGCCATGGCCACAGTGCAGTATTTTCACTTGTGTAAACTCCAGTTCAGGAACAATCTACATAAGGGCCCTTGGTCCTCCACTTGCTCCCCAACTTTCATCAAGCTGATGTGGTCTGGTTGGGACTTGGTGAAAACTGAACCACTGGAACTCGACCAGATTAAATTCAGACAAGCTGGTTTGGCTGGACTGGTGAAATTTGTGCAGCTTGATTCTGGCCTGGCCAGTCCAGCTTTTATAGATCCACGGCCCCCTCTGTCCCAACAAAGATAGTTGCAAGTGGCAAGATTGTGGAAAACAAGTCCCTAATCCTGGAGGAACTTAACTCCCACTTTGCCACAGCTGGATTAGCTTTTGACTCATCACCTTATGCCAGTTCTGCGGTGAGCCAGCATACCCCTTCCCCTATATCTAGTCCTGTACCCAGCCCCTTCCAACTGCGTGAGATAACTTATAAAGCAGTAGAAGATTCTCTTCTTAACCTAGACACCAAAAAAAGTGCAGGGGACGATGGCTTGGAACCCTTTTTCCTAAGGTCAGGCTACGCCCATCTCACTACCCCAATTCTCCACATCTTCAATCTTTCCATTACATCCGCTACTGTGCCGTTCTGCTGGAAATCGGCACATATCCTCCCTCTATTTAAATCTGGTGACCCGTTCGATGTAAACAACTATAGGCTTATCTCCATATTGCCTATCCTTTCTAAAGTTCTCGAAAAACTGATCCATATTCAGTTAAATCTGACTTGGAAACCTTCTCTCTCATTAACCCAGCTCAATCCGGCTTCCAGGCTAATCATAGCATAATCACTGCGCTAGCAAAAGTAACCAATGATTGGATCTCTGCTATAGATGCTAAGAAGGTAACTGGCACAGTCTTTTTGGACCTAAGCAAAGCTTTTGATACTGTTGATCACAAACTATTAGTCAATTGCCTTGCAAAGTTGAGTGCCACATACCATATCACCCAGTGGTTCTCTAGCTACTTAACTGGGAGATCCCAAAAAGTAAAGGCGGAAGGCTTTTTTTCTGCTGTCTTGCCAGTTGCAAGAGGAGTCCCCCAAGGATCCATCTTAGGCCCCATCTTGTTTTCCTTATACATAAGTGACCTAGATGCTAACATATCTACGTCCAATCTGCACATTTTTGCGGATGATACTACTGTGTTGTATACGTCTGGCTCATCGTTATCTGAAGTCAAGGGAGTGCTTCAAGTGGACTTCGCACAACTTGAGCATAATCTAATAAAGGCAAGCTTCTGCTCAATACTAAGAAGACTAAAGCGATGATATTCTCCCATAGTGCTGTCACAGGCCCCCCAATACCCTTGCCCAAGACTTCATCGTCACCACGCTAAATGAGCCTTTGGAAGTTGTAACCAAATTTAAATATCTGGGTATCTAGATCAACAATAAATTATCTTTCAATGACCACGTCGAAGGTGTCTCTAGAAGGTTAAAAGCCAGGTTAGGTTTCTTCTACAGAAATAGGCCCCTTCTCCCCCTTGAAACTCAAAACAAGCTTGTCCAGGCCACTTTTCTCCCCCTGCTCGACTATGGCGATGTAATCTATTCCTCCACCACTCTTGCAAATCTAAGTAAACTGGACATCCTTTATCACCGTGCGTTACGGTTCATTACCAACTCCCCTTACCGTTCGCACCACTGTGACTTATATACAGCTGTTGGTTGGACATCCCTTACTACTAGACGCCTGCTCCATGCTGGGCTATGGACTCTTAAACTGCTCCTGCAGAAATTGCCAAACTATCTCACATTCCTCATTAGTATCTCACATAGTGCATACTTGTTAAGAAAATCTGACTTTATTGTGCTTAATATACTAAGGACGCGGACCTCCTTTGGTAAACGTGCTATTACATATGCCCTTCCCTCCATTTGGAACCAATTACAAACTGTACTGAAACTAACTAGCACAGTTTCAATAAACTTTTACAAATTGCTAAGTTCAGCCAAAATAAAAGATATCTGTAACTGTCATTAAGCCTCTTCCTTCCCCATGTGTGCCATATTTACCCACTGGTAAGGTATAATTGCTTTGTCATATTAACTGCTTTACCTTTCCCTTCTACTCCTGGCTTTATCTATGTTTATGCTCCACTGTTACACTATCAAATCACTCCTATCCCCCATATCAGTTGTATTCTGTTGTTTGTTCTAGCTGCCAAAATGTATGTATTGCACACACCAGTCACCATGCTTCATTTATCAGTATGCAACCTGTAAGTCGCTTCCCTGTGTTATATTAGTGTCTACCACCTGCGGTCATCCTATGTGGAGCCCTTGTATGTATATCCAGCCTGTATCATGTAACGCGCATTTCATGTATATACAGTTATTACCTATCTATGTTTGTACATTGTTAAAGTCTATATGTCACAGGACCTCCTTGTGAATGAGCTTGCTCAATGGAGTTTTCCTGCAATAAACTTGAAGATCTGATCCAGTCTGGTTCTTGCAGTCCTGTTTTCATCGAGTCCCCCCCTTCCCCGGATATTAAAAAACACAAGGATGTGACGACTCAGTGGAGGTCTGAGGCACTCAGTGCCTTACCTTTTGCCATGTTGGCGACCCAGGTTTGGGAATGGACTCGAGCCATTTAAGGGGCGGGCAAAGGAGGATTAAGCATCCATAGGATTGCTCTCATTCCTCGAGGAAGGAGGTTACGTGACTGGCTGCTTGTCTGTCACCTGGAGGTGTCTAGGTTTTCGCACAGTCTGGGCACACAAGAAGACAGTCAAGCATAGGCATTTGAGGATGTCTCCATGGAGACGGCGCACATCCATTTCATCATTGCACGTGTGTGGCTTAGGGGAGAAAACCATAGAGGAGAAACCCTTCTGGCAGCAGGATGACATCCAGGCCCTTGCATGCCTCGCACTGACGACTGGGCACCTTGCCACAGTCCTGCAAGTCGAGGAAGTTGACGAGAAGTCCCAGGGAAATTGGGTGACAGGGCTGGTGGGACCAGATAGAAGGGGGCAAGCCAAAGGTGATCAGGGAATAAACAGAGGATGAGAAAAAAAAACACAGGGATGGATTAAAGAGATTATAGAGCAGTTAAGTGATTTAGTTCGGGTCTCAAAAGGCACTCACTATACACAGTCCCTTGTGACTTTGACTGTGTGGTCATTATGACCATTTAGCAACAGACCTTTGATTGGTACCTTGTTAGTTGAGTGCTGGCTTGATTTTTTTTTTTTTTTTTTCTTATCAAAATCCACCTGTCTAAGGGATCCTCTCCCCTGTAGGGTTCACTTCATGGGCTCTCGAGGGTAGGGCTACACAACAATTTCTAGTTACCCAGGGTACTGAAGGCAGCAAAGCCATGATGGAAGCAGCAGAAACAAACCGTTAAGTTTCCCATGCAGATGAACAGATAAGGGGAGCAAAGGAGTTTTACTGCCAGTTCTGCATGATTTACTCCCACTTTCTGATTTTTAGGAATTTGTTTCCCACCTGGCATATTTACAGTATGTTGGTACGTATGCATAAAATTGGCAGCAGCATTCAGTGCTTCTAGCCATGGATCCACATACTAACAGACTGTCAGCAGTAGAGGTGGGGTCAGAAAACCACATTGGTAGCTGCGTATATGCAGGGAGACTGTTTAAGGAGTTGTGCATTGGATGGCAAGAAGGGCAGTTGCAACATAAAATGTTAAAAATAGGGTCACTGCACTACATAGTAGTGGGAAAGTATCTCAAGACTCCTCACTGGTGTCAGAGAAGGAGGATCAGTGGTTGCAGACACCCAGTGAAACTGTTACCTTTTTTAGAGATGGGAGTCTGAGACAGGTTAATGCATGGTATTACTGCAACGTAGATGAAAATACTACCAGGTGAAAGCAGCTAGCAGTAAATACTTCCCAGTGCTAAGAATTATCTGGACCCCTGAGTCTTTACTCTGTTTTTCTAAATTTCCTTTGCCAGCGTGTATGACCTTTCTCTTTCTGGCATTACATTTGAGTTGCTATATCTTGTACTACTTACACTTGTAGTAACAAGTGCTGTTTATGAATCAGATTAAAACACTTTTCAGGGCTGTTTGGGAACCTGGTGGTGGGCGGAGCTTGAACAGTTGGGTTTGGGGTGGGATTTTGAAACTTTATAAAACCATGGCACATTAGCTTCAGTTTTGGGGTGGGGGGAGCACTCATGACACATCTGTGTTGTGTTGTACCAGAACAGTGGTAGTAACATTCTGCCGTCAGTGATGGTACTTCATGTGCGATGGCACTGACATTTACCGAGAACACTGTTTAAACCTATACTGTATTTTCTTTTTACAGGAGGTACAGAAGCACTCCGTGCACACCCTGATTTTTAGGTCACTGAAGAGGACCCATGATATGTTTGTGGCAGATAATGCAAAGCCTATACCGCTGGATGAAGCTAGGTAAGCACCACTCTCATCATACCAGCAATGGGCTTATAGTTTTTTGGGGCTGGGACGGGAGCTCCAGAAGGCTTATTCCAGAGGCCCCCTACCCATTTGTACTTTGTGTCTCTGATCGGTTGGACTGTACCTTGGCAGGTAGTTTCAAGGCATTATGATGCCATTTTATACTTTCAGACGGTTGATGTCCCTTGTATGTGCTGTCTCAGCATGCCACAGTGAATGAAATAGATCAATCAGAACCTCTAGCTTTCAACACCTGATGACTTGCAGTAGCTCAGGCTGAGCAGTGGGCTCGCAGCAGCACTTTGGGGCTGAGGGTGGTATGCTCAAGGGCGGCTTTGTATGAGACTGGAAGTGCAAGGTTTCAAAATTGTAATTCCTTTGTAAGGTGATGCATCCAGTAAGTTTGTCATTCTTAACTTGGCTACTACACAGTGTTGGGATTTGAACTCAGGTTTTATTACATGGTGTATTTTGTTAGCTGTCAGGCCTTGATGGCATCACCATATGATGCAAAGTACAATCTTATGAAGTACGTAAGTGCATACAAACAGCAAATGATAAATGCAAACATGAACAGGTTACTAGGTACATGGACTCTAGCTAGGTTCTGTGCTGCTAAAAAATAGACATATTAACTCAGCTTCTGGCATTTCTGCCAGGGTGGGGATGTACCTTGTATCAACCCACGGTCCCTGGAACCACCCTCCACCCCAACACTTCCCTCCCAGTTACCTGGTCTGAGAGGACTGTGACTTGCCCTTCACAGAGGGGCAACCCATAGGGAGAGATTAGCATCACCCTGTGAGCCGCAGCCAAAATGTAAGCCTTCAGGTTGTTTCAGAGTGTAGGCAGTCCTGGATCCTAGCTTCATGCTGCTGCTCAGCAAGGGGGATTTTTCTTGGTTGTTTCGTCCCAAGGCTCAGACATGCAGTGATGTCACAGGCACGCTGTGCATGCTCCCATGTGTGAGTGTGTCGATGCCTGCCAAGCCCCTGGCCTGCATGCGCACAGGGTGTCTGGTGCACCGACGCATAACCTCCACTAGGAGTCAGACTATTGCCCTGACCCTCCCACCCCGGAGGAAGAGAGCAGTTCTCCAGGTGCTTATCCCCCCTCCCCCGCCGGTCCTCTGATGCTGCGGGCTTGTTCCTGAACTCGGATTGCCAGTGCCGCAAGTGGTAGCATTACTGCCTGCAGGCCGGCTTCAGTAAAAAAAATTATATATTACTGCAGTTACGATAATAGCAGCATCTAGAAACAGATGTTATAGATAAACAGAGCTGCTAGATCTACAGGGATTCTGTAATGCTATAGGGAAACAAAGCTGTCTATAGGAAAATTGTTCCCATAGACCTGCATTAGTCATATGGGAAAATAGAGCAATTCAGCTTCCAGAGGCAATACTGTAATGTACAGAAGAACACAGGACAACTGCCTTAGAGTTACAGGGAAAATGCCAAATCAGTCCAGGAGCACTGAATTTATTTCTGAGTGACTGTGTTTGATATGTCATATCAAGTTGATTTTGTTTTTTCTTGTTTCAAAAATCTTCAGTGATGAAAATACCTGCCAGGGACAGAAAAGAAATGAGCATTACATAGTTACGTAACTGTTGATCTTCCAGGATATCTTCACCATTGATTACCACTTATGAGTCTTGGGCTGAAGACACTAGGACCCCGTGGAAGCAAATTTTTTGCAAGGAAGAAGCCAGCGTCGGCTGCTGAGCATGCCACCTGCCCACCTCATGTGGTGCCATACACCAGCCAACAACTGCCGCCAGCTCCCTACTGAACCTCCATTCTCTCTGCCAGGAAAGAAACAAAGTGGATAAAAAATTAGAGATGGAGACTTTCTATCCCAATAGGGTAGGGAAAGGATATAGAAAACAACAATATAAAACCCGACTACCCACTTAGAAATAAGGAACAGGGAACACCAGGTGGGATAAGGGGTATCTGGGTCTGTAGAGCCAGAGCCTCACACCATTGGCCAGGCAAAAGGTGGATAGTAGTCTAGGAAAAAAGGCAGCAGTCCTGTGCATGCGACTCTGGCAGAAGCAAGAGGGGGATGTCCATTATTGGGCCCCCCTTACAAATGAGATGGCACAATGTGCCAAAAAAGGGATGAGACTCATAGACTTCTGGAAAAAAGTGGCAGCTACATGATACCAGATAGAAAACTGAATGAACTTGTACGTTAACCATGTCCTTGTTTCTTACATCAGGGAAGAAGAAAGGGGGAACCTAGATGCATCTGGATTTGCAGGACTGGACAGACCAAGGAAGTCAAATATTTCCAGGCACAACTAAGGGTGGTGGGCTAAATGCTTAGATAGATAAGGAAGAAGGGACATACCAGCAATAGTCTGACACAGTCAGAAAAAGGGTTACCTCAAAAAATTATCTGCTTCTCATGCAACTCGGGGATGTACCTTGTAAGAGAGCTAGTGTAGCTGATCAAAACTGGTGCATAGCGTACCCTCCACCGCCTGCCTTATGCAATGCAGCTGCCAAGTGTTGGATTGCACAGTGCCTTGGGCACATGCTGTACTTAGCCACTAATCGGGATATACCGACGGAGGGGATATACCCCAGGCAGGAAGAAAGACAAAAGGAGGGGCACCTTCCACTAAGCCTGCTTTATTTTTTTGTTATATATATTTTTTGTTGAGAATAGGCACCCCGAAGAGTGACCAACTCCTTTTTTCTTATATTTATGATAAAAAGAAAGATCCCTAGGGGAGTGTAACTGGAGAGGTGCCTAATACTGCTTGTACGTGGTGCTGCCAGCACTAGCAGGGTGAGCTTGCCTAGAGGTCCAGGCTCTGTCTGAGCAGGAGAAGGTGGGCACAGCATGGTAATCCATGGTGAAGAAACTCTGGAAGATCCGATCAACAGTTATTCTAAGTACATAATTTTCTTATTTTCTAGGAATCCGTTTTCACCATTAAGCCCCACTTATGGGTTAGAGTACCAAGCTTTCCCTTCTTTTCTGACAGAGGAGCTGGCTCACCCTTCTGCATGGGAGGGAACACCTGAGGGCAGAGGCTTCTCATGGGTCTGGTGGGATCTGGAACTGGTGAGCGCCAGGTAGGGGCTCCTATGGCACAGAAGCAGAAGGGCTCCCGACAGCTGTCTCCTGACCCTGAGGGAGAAGAACGTGCCCCCAGGAACTGTGAGTCTAGCACCTTACACCAGCCAAAGGTGCCAGTCTGCCTCAGGCAGATGGCATGGCTTTGTCGTTCCAAACTGCCATTCTGATAGCCTGGAGGCCACCTCTTTGGCATCATATGATGCCCTTGAGGCTGAGCTACCTCCAGGATTCGAGCAGAAAGGCTTGCTCGACTAACTCGCATTATGGCATTGAAGCTAAGAGCTGACCTAGCTGCAACCACAGGTGGCAGTGGAAGGCTGTTTGATGTGCCTGGTGTGCAGATATGCAGATAAGGGTGCATGCTGAGGGGGAAAACCTTCCTCCCAAAGGTATGTGTCTGAGCAGAATCTGCCTCTGGAGGACAGTCATGCATGAAGCATCTAGGCCTTGACGGGTCTGCAGTACTTCTAATCTTGAAGAGGGATGAAGTACTGCACCAGGGTTACTAACATACTAAAATGCCAGCAGAATAGGCCTAGCGGTCTTTCGTGTCTGCTCGTTTGGTCAGCCCCCACCCTGGGTGCTGACCTTGCTGCCCCCCTTGCCTTCTCTGGCTTCTCCCTTCCCAGTTCCAGATATTTTTGCTGCATTGGATTTTGCTTCCAGAACCCTTCCCCTGTACCTGTCCCACCCCCTCTTGAACCCCTCCACCGTCTCTGCCTCCACCAACCCTCTAGGCAGCGCATTCCATGGCTCCACCACCCTCTCAGTGAAGTAGCACCTCCTCATTTCTCCCTTGAATCTTTCCCCCTCCAGCTTCCACCCATGCCCTCTAGTGGCCCCCTCCTCCTTCCTTCGAAGCACCCTGACTGTTCCTCCCCTATTTACCCTCTTCAAGTACCTGAAGACCTCCATCATGTCCCCCCGGTCCCTTCTCTCTCTTCCAGTGTGTACATATTTAGCTCTTCGAGCCTCTCCTCATAGGTCCTGTCCCCCAAGCCCCAAATCATTTTGGTTGCCCTCCTCTGGACCCTCTTCAGGAGTTTAATGTCCCTCTTTAAGTGTGGCCTCCAAAACTGCACGCTGTACTCAAGGTGCGGCCTCACCAAGCAGTTATACAGAGGGAGTATCACTTCCCTCCTTCTGGAGGTGATCCCCCTAACGATGCATCCCAGCATCCTGTTGGCCTTGGCTGCTGCCCTCCTACAAGTCTCCGAGTTGTTCATCTTGACATCCCCACCACCCCCAGGTCCCTCTCAGCCATCGAGACTTGTAGCATTTCCCCAGGGTGTACACTTGGCCCGGGTTTCTGGCCCCCAGGTGGAGTACCTTGCATTTCTCTGCATTGAATCTCAGCTTCCACTTTCTAGACCATCTTTCCAGGGCCTCCAGGTCCCCCTGTAGGGCCACCCTCCCCATCCACCACTGCCCCTAGTTTTGAGTCATCCGAAAAGAGACTCATCTCACTCCTGATTCCTGTCCTTATGTCAGAGATGTAGGCATTGAACAGGATGGGCCCAAGGACTGATCCCTCTGGGACCACACTAATGACCCTCCTTGGGGATGAGACTATCCCGCCAACTATGACCCTCTGGGTCCGGTCCTGGAGCCAATTGCCTATCCATCTGATCATCTGGTTCCCCACCCCCATTTCTCCCAGCTGATCCAACAGGCCCACATGAGGAACAGAGTCAAATGCCTTGCTGAAGTCCAGAAAGAGGATGTCCACTGGTCTACCCAGGTCCAAGGCACTCGTCACCCAGTCATAGAACTCCACAAGGTTTGTCTGACACGATTTCCCCGGGATGAATCCATGCTGTCTATCGTCCAGGCACCCTGACTTTTCTAGGTCCCCCAGCCTCTCCTTGACAATGCCCTCCATCACCTTGCCCACCACCGATGTCAGGCTGACAGGCCAGTAGTTCTCTGTCACCTCCCTTGATCCCCACTTGTGGATAGGCACTATATGCGCCACCTTCCAGTTCTGGGGCATCCACCCTGTCCTCAGAGAGATGGTGAAAAGCTCTGCCAGGGGTTTTGCCAGGACATCCGCAAGTTCCTTCAGCACTCTGGGATGTAATTTATCCGGCCCCGGTGCTTTCTCCGTCTTAAGGGAGCTGAGAGCTTCCCTCACTCTCTCTGCTGTGATTTCCACTTCCGGTACCTCTTCTCCCTGCTTAGCCCTCCCCCCTCCTGCCAGTGATGCCTCCCCCTCTCCCCAGACCCGCCGATTGGTAAGGGTCCCCCCTCCTCAGTATCTCTGTTGATGACATCCTTGGAGGTGGGTCCACCCCTTGACCCCACCCTCCATGCTGGGCACTCCATCGGCCCTGGCGTCAACACCAGAGCCATTCTCAACCCTGGCACCATGGCCAGGGAGAGTCCCAGGGACAACACTGTCACTGGTGTCATGCCCAGTGCCAGACCCTGCACTGTCTCCAAAGCCATTTGCTGTGTCTTTCGCCAGGGCCAGCATTGTCCTGTCCCTCGGTGTAGCTAGCGACACTATGGGAAAGAACAACTTCCACCTTGGCAGCTGAACACACAACAGCCCTGGTGCCAGTTCCTCCTCTGACACTGCAGACAGTGTCAGAGGGAGGTCTGGTGTTGCATCCAGCATCACCCAGCTAGTTGCTACTGTGAACAGTGACGTCAGCTCAGTCTGCACCAGACGACATAGTGTATCCATTAGTGTGGATCAAGTGTACTGCTTCAGCTTCACCACTGGAGACGTCTGCTACTTGGGGCAGGCAGAGGGGGTGTCGTTTACAGCTGGCCACCCAGAAGGAGCCAGCTGTTGCCCAGACGCCCACCCACCAAGCCCTCCAATACCTCAGCAGAGTGTAAGGCGAAATGCCGGGCTGCTCCTTTCTCTTAGACTGTCGTAGTGTTTTTGTATCTGAATCACTGTATTGTGGTTTGCACTGTTTTGCACAATGTTCAGCACTTTCAAATAAATTTATCTGCTTAGTGCAATAAAGTAACTTAAAATGGATAACTGATTTGGCAAGCCTTCTTGAAACTGTAGCGAGGAATTGTATGAGAGGAAAAGGACCCTGTACTTCCTTGGAGATAAAGGTCCCTGGGAAAGGCCTTCGGACCGTGCCCTGATTGCACGTGTGCCATGCTTGCCTCCAAAGATTGTGGCCAGGCAACCCCTCTCATCGTGTGGATCTCAAGGGTACAGTGATCCATTGAGAAGCAGTTGTTGCACACATCCATGTCTTGCTGTAGGCCAGGGCAGGCCGCACAGCGCTGATGCCGGTCCATCACAGCCATCTGCTTCCCACAGGGGCATCGATGCATGATGGGTGGTGGTTTAACATTCATGGTCTTCTTAGCTCCATTCTTCTTGGACTTCAGCATTGCAGAAAAGTAAAATAATAAAGTGAGAAAGGCAGTGCGAACAAAACTTGGCGATGATGCAGTATGAAATTCGACAAGTTGAACTGAGGCTCTGTAACTTTCACGTTTGTACTCGATGGTGTGACATGCGAAGGTGCTGTGTTCGCAGGGGTTGTAACTGTTTCAGCCACTAGCCAGCAGGGCTAGCGACTAGAAACATTTACCAACCCGACAGGATTTTCACCAGCCCAGAACAAAAATGACAGCTCAACTTGCTTGTCCCTCAGGGATGTCATTGGTGACAGTCCACGGTTTGTCTACTGCATAAGTGTGTGAGTATTTGGGACCAAGCAGCTATTCCAGATAGGACCAGAGTCTTTCTTCCTCAGCTATGGATATGCTCTGCAGTTCGTCAGGGCCGGATTTACATAATAGGCAAACTGTGCCTGTGCTTAGGGCCCAAGATTAATGGCACTGCTGTTGTTTCCTGACAGTCAGCATGCTCGCCCCCCCCCTTCAGTTTGTCCAATAAATTATACAAAGAAAACAAGGAGGTGCCAGATGACATAAGCTTACTTCCTAGGCTATAACACATCAAAGGCAGCAAGCACAGCAGAACAAAAGTTGGCCTGCACTACAGTTACAGTAAGTACACATTACAGTACAAGTAATGACTTCCCCTGCCGGTTTCAGCAAGCAGCCAGCACCAACGTTGTTCCCCCACCACCAGTTTGTTTATGTTTGACTGCAGTCAGTGACTTGCAGGCAAGCCTTCTTGGCTTTTTTACCCCCGTGGCGCTTGCTGGATTTCTGTATCGCGACTCCTTGATGACTCAACCACAGATCATGGTACTAGCTCACAGAGCTCGATTTCTGACCGACTCAGTATGGTGCCAACGAGAACTCCATCTTCCCTCCTTGGTGCTCAGTGGCTGCTAGTTTATCCAGAGTACTCTCACGGTGTGCAGATCCTCCTCTCACTGGTGGTGTTCTTCATGAGAATCCAAGCTCACTTTTGGCAATTTTCAGCAGCTGCAGTCACCGTAGTGGCCATCTGGGGAACTGCAGCTACTGTCCACTGGCATGGCTTAAAGATACCCAGTGGGGGCACAACACAGCAACTTGTACCTGCCTGACTTGAAATCCACCTGCATTTTGCAGGTAGGTGCCAATTTCAAACCCTGGTTCAGTAACAGATGCTGGCTCCCTCCCTGCAAAAAAATTTGCTCCTGTGGGGTCCTAGTGCCTCCGCCCCAAGACCCATAAGTGGGAGTTTGTAGTGAAGATTGATTTCTGGAAGATCTCATTGACAGATGAAACACTGAAACATAGAATATGTCAGCATAAAAATACCAGCAGGCACATCTAATCTTCCCTATTTTCTTTTAACACTACACCCTGCACTCTGTTTGGTCATAAGTGTCCTTCTCTCCTCCCTTGTATCTATTTATTATTCCTATCCCACACGTATTTGAAGTTACTCTCTGTCTTGCCCATACCACTTTTTCTTGCAGGCTGTTGCAGGGGTCCACCACCCTTTCTATGAAGAAGTATTTCCTCGTATCCCTTAAAAACTCCCCCCACGAAGCTTCATAGCATGCCCCCATGTTCTGGTACTCCTCTCCCGGTGAAAGAGACTCCCCTCCTGTACCTTGTTTACCTGCATGAGGTACTTATAGGTCTCAGTCATGTCACCTCTAGCTCTCTTCTCTTCCACTGAGTACAACAAGGTGGCGTGCTTTGCCTCCCTGGTAAACCCCAGGAATCATCATTGTAATACCCAATCCCTACTCAACTGGCCATCACTGGACGCCCGCCTCCAGTACCCTTTGCTATGCCTAGCCTACAAGCTAATCAGCCCGGCTCCTCCCCCTAGTCTCTTTGGACTCATCGCCTTAAAGTCCAGTCCCCGGCCCCTCCGCTGTGCAGGACTAACTCTCCCACAGGTCCCCAGAGTAAGAACCAATGTGGGCGGCAACTCATTCACCCACACTGCTCCTGCCCTGTGGAACACACTCTCTCCCGGTGTGCAGAGAGCACCCTCCATTAATAGATTCCGCACTGGGCTCAAGGCCCACATGGTGATAGCCAGTACCTGCCACTGCATCGACCCCTGAGACCACTCCTCAGATTTTAAGGTTTCCCCGGACCTCTCCTGACTCTGTTTGGTCTAGTAGTGTCTATCAACTTTGCAGCTCCCCCTATTTACTTTTCATATATCATGATTGTATGTTACTGGTAAAACGTGTAATTCGTGCTCACTACTTCACTATGCCGAACCATACCGTATCTTGCCTGTAACACATGTAAACCATGCTCACCATTTCACTTTCTGTCCCATGAAAATCCCGGGTCGCCCCTGAAAAAGGGACCTCCGTGGCCCAGTGGGCTCACCCGGTCACCAAAATGTAGTAAATAAATAATAATAAATAAATAATAAATGTTGAGATCCTGCAGCAGCTTCTTGTATGGTTTCTCATGCAGCCCTACACCATTTTAGTAGCTCTCCTCTGGACTGCTTTCACCCCGTTGATATCCGTATGGAGATGCGGCCTCCAGGACTGGACTCAGTACTCCAGGTGGGGTCATACAAGTGAGTGATACAGAGGTAACTCCACTTCCCTTCTCCTGCTAGAGATCCCCCTTCCTGTGCACATCAACATCTGGCTTACCTTGCCTGCTGACATGTTGCACTGCCCTGCTGCCTTGAGATCATCAGATATGGCCACTCCAAGGCCCCTCTTGCTTGGTAACTGTAAGTACCTCCCCCCATCTTATACACAACCCTCAGATTTCCCTACCCCATGTGCACGACTTTGCACTTTTTGGCATTGAATCCTAGATTCCACTCCCTAGACCACTCCTTTAGTTTCCCCCAGATCTGTTTGCATTCTCTCCATTCCAGCAGAACCCAGAGAGTGGTTTCGGGATATTTTCCTCTTCCCCCTTCCCCCAGCCTGTGGGGTACTGCAGAGCTCTGTTTTATCACCCATATTGTTCGCGGTGTATATGCTGCTGTTGGGGGACATTATCGGGGGTATGGGCTGAGTTTTCACTGCTATGCAGATGATACTCCACTATACATGTTCTTTGCGCCTCAACAGGATGAAGCTGTCTCAGTCTTTAACAACTGCCTCGCTGAGATTATGACTGGATGAGTGCCAACTGGTTGAGGTTGAACCCGGACTAGACTGAGGTGTTGGTTATGGACTCAGGTCATCAGGTAGAAGGGTCTTCCTCTGGTTAGCTATCCCGGCTTTGGCTGCAGGGCAGCCAGTTGATGACCTCTGATCGGGTGCGGAATCTGGGCGTTGTGCTTGATAGTGGGCTGACGCTTAAATCTCAGGTGACTGCTGTTGTCAAGACCTCATTTTACCATCTAAGGAATATTGCCCAGATAAAACATCTTGTTCTGCCTGATGTTCTTCCAACGTTGGCCCATGCCTTTGTGACCTCCCACCTTGATTACTGCAACACTTTGTATCTAGGGCTACCAGTGGTAGACATCCACCGCCTGCAGCTGGGGGAGAATGCAGCAGCCAGATTCTTGACTGGTCTATCTAGATCTAGCCATGTCTCACCAGTGCTCCATGGACTGCACTGGCTGCCGATGCGGTGGATGATCACCTTCAAGTTCGGTTTGCTGATCTACAAGACCCTACACGGACAGGGACTGCGTTAGTTGCAAGATCTCCTTTGTCCCCACCGCCCCCTCTGTCTGCTCTGTTCCACCGACGAGGGATTGCTAGAGGTTCCCAGGGTCCGTTTAAAGACCTTGGGGGTCAGAGCATTTGCATTTATAGCCCCGACCCTCTGGAACTCTCTACCTCATCGGGTCAGAGAGTGCCTGACCACTGAGGCTTTTAAATCTGCCTTGAAAAGATACTTATTTAGTTTAGCATTTCTTCATATTTGTTACATTTTAGTACCCTATTATTAATATTTTCAATTTTTGGATACTGATAATTTGGTTTTATTTACGTACAAGTGCTTTGGTTTTTTGGAAAGCGCTTTTTGTGTTGTCTTGCGTGTGCAGCGCAAGCAACATTTTGTGACAGCTTGCTGGAGTAGCAGGTTGTGGAGGTGCCGGCCGTGTTGTGGCCAATGGCACCACCTTTTTTTTTTTTTTTGGGCTGGTCTCTGTGGCACCAATGAATGAGCACGCTATATGACAGCACTTGAGAAGCGTGACACCAACTTGAAAGAAATCTGCCGCTGCAATGAGAGACAGGCTCATCATTGCAGCGGTAGATCTCACATGCCTCCATTATGTGCCCCTGGTGAAACATTTCAGTAAACATGGTGGTGGCTCCCGCAGTCCGCCTCTCACAGTCCCTACAAAGCTGATGTGGGGTGCCCCAGTCCCCCTGTCTGCATGCCCCCAACCCAGTTTGTTTGCCGCTGGGGGAGCCCAGTTCTCATCGGCATAATGTCCCCCTTGTTTTGTCTTCTGAGGGGGGTGCCCAGTCCCCCTCGGCATTATGCCCCCCAACACAGACCCGCTTTCTTTGCTGACGGGGGGCCAAATCCCCATCAGCTTCAGTTCCCCCTCCCCAAAAACCACAGATGGTACACTGGGAGTCCACCCCAGTATGCCCAAAGCAAACCTGTTAATAAAAATTTTTCCTGCAATGTCCTTTTTTTTCCCCGTAAAACAGAAAACAGTCCCTCATGGTCATGACACCTACCACAATTTGCACCCACCCTCTGCACACCCCACCTCCCTGCACCCCCTTACTCCATACTTGCCTCCGGTGCTTGGCGCGACAGTCTTTGGTGGAGCGGGAGATGTCTGAACTCTTCAAAAGCCGACCATGAACTAAAGAAAATCACGATAAGCTATATAATGGCATCACTGGGGAGTTTCAGCTTCGGTGGATATCGTAGCCATTTTTGCGACTTTCAGCTCCAGAGTTTCAGCATGGAGTTCTTGGGATCCCACCTCATGAACTCAGTCACTATCATTTTGTTATTCGGCCCCGAAAGGTGATTTCGTGGTCACTGCACGGAATCACCCTTTGGGACTGATTAACGAAACAACAGTGTCACTTTTCATGAGGTGAGCTCCCAAAAAGACTATGTTGCAAATTTGGTGAAAAAATTCCTAAAAATGACTCTGTTACAAGTGTGCATTGTGCAGTTTCCACACATGCTCGTAACTTTGAGAATTTTTAATATTTTTACTCCAGATTTTCAAGATTGCCATTTTTTCACACCTCCTTATAACAGTACAGCTGTCATTTTTCACATCCTGCCCAAAATGTATTTTCGCACATCTGGTGCACAATGGCGCGGTCGCTGCGGGAAATCAACGTTCGGGACAGAGAACGAAAATCACAGTGACACTGTTCATGAGCGGAGGTCTCAAAATGCCTATGTTGAAAATTTGGTGAATAAATACCATAAAATGACTGTTATGAGCGTGCGTTGTGCAGTTTCCACGCACTCTCGTAACTGCGAGAATTTTTAACATTTTTGCTCCAGATTTCAACATTGCCGTCTCTTCACACCTCCTTATGAACGGTACAACTGTCATTTTTCACATCCTGACCGAAATGTGTTTTCGCACATCTGGTGCAGAATGGCATGGTCACTGTGGGAAATCAATGTTTGGGACAGATTAACAAAATCACAGTGCCACTGTTCCTGAGTGGAGGTCCCAAATACTTTCATGAGGTAGGGTCACAAAAAGTCCATGTTGAAAATTTGGAGTGCAAATTCCAACAAACGCCTGGAGTGTTAGGATTTCTAGCCATAACGTCCCACCCTGTAGAGACTGACAGGTGTCAGGGGTGTGTCTTTGGATTGTCTGCTCTAATGCTCACGCCATTTCACCCCCACCACTACCCTACAGCCAGTGACAGGCATCAAGGTGTGCCTTGGACTCTTTGACCCCAAAGCTCACCCCATTCTCCTATACTGCACCTATCTCAACATATTTCCTTATAGAGTGAGGTCAGCGTAAGGCCCGATGACCCCAAGGCACAATGCAACACTTGTCTGAGTCTGCAGGGTAGGGTGAGGTGAAGTGGCATGAGCGTTATGGCCGATGACCCAAAGGCATACCTCAGTGGCTGTCAGTCTCTGCAGGGTGGGGTTGTCGTCAGTTCCATACTTCACTGCTATTCCTATTATGCATTTCTCTAACTCCTGCACTACCAATGCCAGTGCCAGCAAGACAGCATTTGGCATTGACAAATGCTTATTAAATATAAAAATGACTTGACTCTCCACCCCCTCCTGGATGTCCACCCTGTTGCAGATTTTTATGTCATCTGCAGAGAAACGCACCGTCCCCCTAGTCCCTCAGCAGTGTCATTTTGAAGACACTGAAGAGGACAGGGCCCAAGTGTGGTACTCTACTGGTCACTTTCCCATCCTCCTAGTGACTGACATGTACCGCCACCCTCAGCCTCCCATCTTTCAACCAGTTTCATACCCAGCTCACCACCTTCTCCCCCAACCCTAGTGTGCAGTTTCTTTATCAGCCTCCTGTGTGGTACAATGTCAGAGGTCTTACTGAAGTCCAGATAGCCACATCCACAGCCCCTCCCCCCGAACCTTCTCCCTAGTAACCCAAAGAAATTGATGAGATTTGTTTGAAATGACGTAGCCTATGTGAAGCCATGCAGCCCATGTCTCCAGGTACTCCATCAGTCTCTCCTTCAGTCTCTCCTTCAGCAGGGACTCCCATCACCTTCCCCACTACTGATGTGAGACTGACTGGCTTGTAATTGCTGACCTCCTCCTTGTAGTAGTAGAAGTAGTAGTAAAAGATTTATTTTTATACAGGAAGTTGAATTACAACATCATTAGGTTCAAAGAAACCTGTTTTCAAGAAGATCCTGTGTACAATTTTTAGATACACTACAAATTCATATCATCAAAATACGTAAACATATTAAATACCCTTCAGTGAGAAAAACAGTATATATAAACACAACACAGTCACAAAACACAAACACAATCTAAAAACATGCCATTTACAAATCACTGTCATGTATCTTATTATTATCCAATCCCCACATTAGGGTTTTTCCCCTCCCCAGTCTTAGATAAACATTTACAGCCAACCCATTGTTTATAGTTTAACTGCTGCATAACAACTTCAGATGTCTCTATTAATTCTATCCCCTTCTGGTCAATAAGGCTCCGTGCTTTATTAAACTGATCTGGAAAAGTCAGTTCCCCATACTTGTTTTGTGTTTTACAGCACACAAAAGATCCCCCCCCGATTCTAAGACGATGTTTTTGGACCTTTTCTTGTAATTTTTTGGTTAAATATCTAGGAGTGCCTTAATACATTACTTTATATACTAAACAAGTCCATTTCCGGTCTTGTTTGGTCTCAGAATCTTTCCACCCCAATCAATCTATCATACGTCTTACAGTGGTGGGTAAAAAAGTCACAGTTTCATACAAAATGTGTCATTTTATTGTATAGTCTGTTTATTTTCCTTAGATTCGCATTTTTTCTAAGTCCATAGACATGGGCTCCATAATCAACTATTGGCATAAAAAGCTGATTTACCACTGATTCTCTCATTTTATAATTTTAACAGTATTTTGAATGCCTGAAAACACCCATACGTATTTCAATTTTATTGATAGTTTTTTCGATATGTGATTTGAAATCCAAACTGTGATCCGTCCAGATACCCAGGTGTTTGTATTCAGAAATCTGCTCAAGGGTTACCCCTTGAACTGTCCTGATACAAATTTCCTTACCCTTCTTATGGGCTTGTTTCGTCCCATAGATCATTACTTTAGACTCTTTCTCATTAAGCACAACACTGGAGTTGTAGAGCCGGTGACAAAGGGTGGAGGAATCTTCCTGTAATTTTCTTTCTATCTCCACTTTATACCTGATGCAAGAAGGTCTGTATCGTCCGCATAGAGACGACTTTGGATGTTTTCTAAGCAAGTAGTTACAGTACTTACATAAATTAAAAATAATGTTGGCCCCCAGAAATGACCCCTGAGGAACACCCCTCACATTAACAGCTTTTTTGGAGATAACATTATCCAATTGTACATACGGAGTTCTATTTTGCAGATATGATAAAAACCACTGACGGGTCTCGAAGACAACCCCAAGATCCTTTACGCTCCTGCCCAGGATCTCATGATCCACGGTATTAAATGCTTTGGATAAATCCACGAACACCACACCCACCTCCCTGCCATCATTCAGTGGTGTTGAAATCGGATGTAGCAGGTCGGTGATTGCGGTATTCATGGAAAATCCTCGTCTAAAGCTAGTTTAAATTATTTACAGTTGTTTTAATTAAACATTTAAAAGTAATGAACAACATCAGACAAGAAGACTGGATAAGGACCCCCCTTCCCGCCCCAAATGCACACACTTGTATCATGCCAACCTTGGGCTAGAGCACCTGTGTCTTCCTCAGGGTATATATACATCCCATTCATTGTCAAACATTAGTTCAGTCGAATCTGTGAGTGCAGTAGTCACAACTTAAAACTAAATTGTTCATAACTAATCTAGATCTATACTGTTTTAAAATGTGCAAAGAACACCTGCCATATGTAGTAAGCATTCAGACATACTCAATAAGTAATCCCCACTTACTGTAACATCGACGCGTTGATGTGAGTGTATGAAGAATCTTATTAACAAATTTGTCAATGAAAGAATGGCAACATTATGATTTTAAAAATATTGCTGAGAGGTGTGAGATTAAACACTGAAACTGGTTGGCAGAGGTTATCTTGGCTCAGTTTGTTTGATTGTCCCGAGAGGCCATGTTGCAGGAAAGGGTCATCTTTTTTATTTCTTTTCAACATAGCAGACCAGCTCCTGTTGGGATCAGTCAGGAAGTGTTTTGCTACTGTCCCACTGAAATGCATTAAGGAACTTGGATGCACCTTTTTATGGCCGCGCTGTCCCACTGAAATGCATTGAGGAACTTGGATGCACCTTTTTATGGCCGGGCCGTCCCACTGAAATGCATTGGGGAACTTGGATGCACCTTTTTATGGCCGCGCCGTCCCACTGAAATGCATTAAGGAACTTGGATGCACCTTTTTATGGCCGTGCCGTCCCACTGAAATGCATTGAGGAACTTGGATGCACCTTTTTATGGCCGCGCCGTTCCATTGAAATGCATTGGGGAACTTGGATGCACCTTTTTATGGCTGCGCCGTCCCACTGAAATGCATTAAGGAACTTGGATGCACCTTTTCATGGCCGTGCCGTCCCACTGAAATGCATTGAGGAACTTGGATGCACCTTTTTATGGCCATGCCGTCCCACTGAAATGCATTGGGAACTTGGATGCACCTTTTTGTAAGCCACGCCGTCACTGAAATGCATTAAGGAACTTGGATGCACCTTACATGGCCGCCGTCCACTGAAATGCATTAAGGAACTCGGATGCACCTTTTTAGGGCCACGCCGTCCCACTGAAATGCATTAAGGAACTTGAATACCTTTTTATGGCTGTGCCTTGCTATTGCTTATTTCAGCTGTCTGTAATTATTGCTAACTGCATATTGGCTACAAGGAGAACAGTGTATGAGAGCCGAAAGTCAGTGTATGAGAGTTGGAAAAAAAGCAAGTGGCATTCATTTTGGGAATATGCAGCTTACTGTAGTGCCAAATCACTGAACCACCCACCCGACTTTTAGTCTCTTTTCCATCCCCTTCCTGCCCTGGGATGCAGCACCAGGGTCCACAACCCCGGCGCCACCAAATCGCGTCTCCCTCCCATCTTCCCTCCTACTCGGGATCAAAATTTCGTCACCACCCCAAACAGGATGTGACACCAGAGTGCCCACCTGTGGTGATGCCAAACAAACTGACATGGGGGTGCCCATTCCCCAGTGTCAGTACCTGAAATAAAGGAAGCCATCCCTCAGTCTTTTTTTTTTTTTTTAACCCTGAAAAAATAAACAGTCCCTTGACAACTTTGGTACCCCCCACCCTGATCACCCTCTCAGCATCCCACACCTACCTGTCTATGGGTCTAATGCTGCTTCTCGAACTTCCTTCTACTTCTTTTTTTTTTTTTTATTAATTTGCATTTTTCTCCTGTTTTCTCCCTGAGGATCCCAGGACCCCGGCAGACATGGCAGTACGTGCGTGTGAAGGCGCACATGTACTCCGGGCACCGGCTCTGCCCCATCAACCCCACCCCTAGCTGTCGCCAGACTCCCCGTGCCTGAACTGCCATCTGTCCTCCACTGGATGGCAGCCAGGGGCCAGGGAAATCCCTCATCTCTCCCCAGTAGAGGAAGGCCACCTTGCGGCAGCTCAGTCCCACTCCTTGCCTGACCCCCAACAACCTGGGCTCATTCTCTAACCTAGATCATCGTAGTGATGTGAGGTGTGGCTTCCAGCACCTCAACCCTCAGCGACACCGGGCTGGCTACTTCTACTTCTGTGGTGAACCACAAAGTGACTGAAAACAAGGTAAGTTTGGTAAATGACTTTTCATTACGTTCAACTTCTACTCATAACTTTGTCATTCTAAGGGTGGGGTGTGGCTATGGTGTTCTAGCCACACTGTAGCAGTTTCCTTTCCCCTTTAAGTTCAGCCAGAACATCTTCAAGCTAGCTGCTCCCACCTACCTGGGTGGAAACTCCCTCTGCACCGCCCGGTGACATCAGATCTTCCTTTCTGCTGGAAGAAGAGGGTTCCGTCCTTACCGCTCTTACGCTGAGAAGGCCCCTTGCTTAAATCTTCGGACTTCTTCAAAATCGAATAAAAACTTTATCTTTAGGCTTTGTCTTCTTGCTGCTGATATGAACGACACGGTCTACTCTGGGGTTCCAGAAATGTGTTTGGGGGCAGAAGATGTCCCGGATGGATCTGCACGCCTTGTGCATCTATTGCCTGGGCCACGAGTACGATCCCCAAGCCTGTGAATTTTGCCACACTTTTCACCAGTCCGTGTTGGAGGACAGTCATGCCTGCTTACTTCTTGGGTGTCCGAGCAGTCTGTACATGCCGGTCAAATCTAAAGACCCCCATTGGGTGTTCTCCACAGCTGTGGGGTCTGCCGAGCAACTTGCAGCATTCGAGGAGGTGGTGGCCCAGGCCGTGGCTCAGTCTTCCTTGGCTTTGGCCTTTTGACGCACTCTTTGGGTGCCTCCTTTACGAGGGCATTGAAGCACTTGTGTCAGGCTCTTCCAAATCATGGGCAGGAACCCTCATCGATGTACAAGTCAGAATCTGAAAAAGAGTCAAAAAACAGTCTCGCCGTCGATTGTGGGATTGGGATCGCTCTCAGGCTCTTGATTTCCATGCTTTTCTGGAGATTCTGACCTTGGTCGAATCTTCAGCCCAGGCTGTCGGCTCCCCGGTATCCCCATCTGGCCATTTGGCCAAGATGCAGGTCGATCTTCCAGTCAAGATATTTTCTCTCCCAAAGCGGCAGATACCTCCTTGTCGAGGACTCCGGTCCTCACTCAGACACAGGGAAGGATGGATCAGTCTGCTGATCCACCACCTCTCATTGAAGACCAGGAACACCACGGCCCTCGCTGGCCCCCTCTCAGGCCTGCCATTGGTCCCCACAAACTGTCGAGATCCCGGTCTTGATCCCATGGGTTGAGTGGCTCACATCGACATTGGCATTCCCACTCTTGACACTCAGGCAGGTGGCACCACCACTGTTCTTCGTCCTCGTCCTCCTTGGGTGGGGAGAGGCTTCAGTGCAAGTTGCGTCAATGCTTTGAGGACCTTATTTGGCAACGGCTTGTGTTCACAGAGATGAAGCCTGTGCTGTCTTGTACCCTGGCGATTACGTGGCTTTCACAGCAGAGGCTGACGCCTTCTCCGCCTTTGCAGGAGCAGACCCGTAAAATGGTCCCGGCTCAGCCCCCTCCAGCCTCTCCGCCAGTTCTGGTGGAACCTCCCCCGAAACAGCCGACGACCAGTGCTCCAACTAAGGAGGCTCGGCCAGCCATGGATCTTCCCTTTCGGCTGTCTGTCACCATCACCCAGGACCGTCCGCGGAGGGTCAGTGGGTGGTCGACCCCTCTGACGACTCTTTGGAGTCAGAGGGTTCCACCTTACACTGTCTTCCAGTGGACACAGTCAACAGGAGGTCTCTCGATGGAGGAGGGCCCTACTTCCCTTATGGGCCTCCTCCATCTCATTTTGGAGTCGATGGACCTCCAGTTGAAACCTGTTCAGAAATGGGCTTGGTACTTGCTTAGCGAGATTTTAGACCTGGGTGATTCCCCCCGGGAAGCCTTCCCAGTTGCAGAGGCCATCCTCAGCCCTGCCTTGGAGCTGTGGCAGCATCCCACCTCCTGCCCTGCGCCACTGGCCAGGATGGCCCGCAAGTATGGGGTGCCCAGTGGCTCCCTTTCAGGGTTCACAGAACATCCCTTGGCTGAGGGCTTGGTGGCTGATTCTGTGTTTTGGCGCTCCAGCATCATAAGAGACATTTATAAATCGCCCCATAAGGAGTCCAAGAAATTGGACCATTTGATCTAAAAGGTTTATGTTGCCTCTTCGCTTGGCCTCCGTCTGGTGAGCTCAGCCCTCCTGATGGCCCATTTTTCCCATGCCCTTTTGGGCATTCTCAATGGGGTTCTCCCTCTCACAGCGGAGCTTCAGACTACAGTCAAGTAGGTCCGGGACCAGGGCCGGGATGTAGCCAAACAGCTCCAGACAGCCATGGACATTGGCAACTTCTATGCCTGGTCTGTGGCAGCCGCAGTGTCCATGTGCCACAGAACTTGGCTGCGGATCTCAACCTTCATGGCAGTTACCCAGCATAGGCTGGTGGATGTCTCCTTCTTGGGCACCAGCCTTTTTGGTCCCGGGGTTGAGGGGCACCTCACCTGCATTGAAAAGTCCAGTGCCACCTTGGACTCTGTGACATCTGCCCAGAGGGACCCCAAGGGCTCTAAACAGCAGAAAAAGAAGCCCTTTTGGTCCACCTCCACTACTGTGGCCAAACCAGCCCAGCCCCAATCTGGGCAGCAGGCTCAGGCTTGGCGACCTTGGCAGAAATCCGTAGCCTCATTCGTCTGCAAGCCTGGAGGACAAGGCCCCAGTGGCTCCTTAGCCGGGCCCTATTCCACCTCCAAGCCTGCCCAGTAATGGGATGTGGGGTGCCTTCCTCATGCCCGCCCTGTCTCCTCCACTTCCTCTCTGCCTGGTCCGATGCCACCACAGACAGGTGGGTTCTCAAAGTAGTTAGTCAGGGTCTGCCACTGGAATTTGAGCAGTAGCCCCCTCTTGCCAAGCCCGTGCCCTATGGGAGGACATGGTGTCCACAGACATTCTGTCTGTCCTTCGGGACATCGCCCAGCTCCTCCGCAAGGAGGTTGTGGCTCCTGTTGCGGACCCTCCGGAACACCCAGGGTTGTCTCCAGGTACTTCCTGGTGCTGAAATGCATGGTGGGCTGGTTTCCCATCTTAGATCTAGATGACCTGAACAAGTTCCATCAGGTCACACACCTTCAGGATGGTAACTCTCTCTCTCAGATCATACGGTCTCTCCAGCAAAACATGTGGTTCTGCTCACTGGATCTACAGGACATATTCTTTCACGTCCCAATCCGTCCATCACACTGGCGGTTCCTCCACTTCCGAGCTGAGTGAACCCTGTATGAGTTCCAGGCCTTGCCATTCGGCCTGTCCTTGGCCCCCAAGGTCTTCACCAAGTGCATTGCAGTGGTGGCAGCTTATCTGAGGTGCCAAGGGGTCCGGGTTTACCCCTGCCTGGATGATTTGCTGATCGCGGATCCCTCCAGGTAGGAGGTGGAGCAGTCCAGGGTCTTGGCCTCCTGGTCAGTGATGCCACGTCAGAATTCATGCCCTCGTAGGTGATCAGCTTCCTCTGAGCAGAGCTCAAAACTTGCAGAGCTGGGGCTCGGCTCCTGACGGGCAGGGTGGAGGCTCTCTCTTCCTTTCCCTGATCATTTCAGGTTGGGCAATTACACCCTGCCCGGTATTTCCTGCACCTCCTGGGATACATGGTGGCTTGCACCATCGTGGTCCTTTGGGCCTGCTGGCGAATGTGCTCTCTGCAGTGGAAGCTGGCATGCCAGTGGTCTCAGTGTAGGGGCCACTTTGACCAGCCTGTCACTGTGGCCCAGGTGATATGGGATGACATACAATGGTGGTTAATCGTGGAACATCTGCAGGAAGGTATCCCATTTGTCCTTCGAGAGCCAAGGGTCATCCTGATGACCACTGCCTCTCTCTTGGGCTGGGGTGCCCACTTGGGGGAACACACGGTCCATGGGCTCTGGACCCCCATGTAGTTCCCGTGCTGATTCAACCTGCTGGAACTCAGGGCAGTTCGGTTGGTGCCGACTTCCTTTGCTCCACACCTTCTGGGTCAGGTTATTCAGGCCTAGATGGACAACACCACAACCATGTAATACCTCAGCAAGCAGGGCAGGACACTCTCCCTTCCTCTGTGCAGTGAAGTTCTCCACGTATGGACCATAGTGCATAGCCTGGAGACCAATCTCCTAGCCATCCATGTAGTTAGTATCAACAACCAGCTGGCAGATGCTCTCAGCCATGTAGGCAAGGCATTTCACGAGAGGTCTCTCCATCCAGAAGTAGTACACAGTCTGTTCTCCCAGTGGGGCACACCTCTGGTGGACCTGTTTGCCTCCAGGGGAGAATTCCAGTTGAGGTTGTATTTTATTCCCATCCTCAGCAGGAAACACTGTAGGGGATGCTTTCTCGAGGCCCTAGACCCTAGGCCTCCTCTATGCCTCCATTTCCCTTGATCCACAAGGTGTTGCTCAAGGTGAGGAGGGACAAGGCAAGGGTGATCCTGGTACCTCTGGACTGGCCACGCCAGTTTTAGTACCCCGATTTCCTCAGCAGCAGGCTCCTGAGGTGTCTTCCTCTATGCATGAACCTGCTTTCCAAACAGGGGAAGGTACTCCACACGGACATTCACTCCCTGCACCGGACAGCCTGGTTCCTGAGCGGCTAGAGTTTCAGGCTTTGGGTCTTTCCAAAGATGTCCTCAGTGTAGTCAAGACTTCTCCGAAGGAGTGACCAAGAAATGCTGTGCCTTCAAATGAAAGAGGTTCTCCATTTGATGTCAGGGCAAGGGGTTCAACCCTTTTGTCTTGTCTGGTGTCTAGCATTCTTGACTACCTTTGGTCCCCCTCTGTCGGGCCTTCGGGTGACGACCCTTAAGGTGCACCTGGCAGCCATCTCTGCTTACCGGGTGTGGGCCGGTCAGCAGTTGGTGGTGCAGGACATGGTGATTTGGTACTTCTTCAAAGGCCTTGATGACATTTCTCCTCTGGTGTGTGAACCACCACCACTATGGTACTTGTTGCTGCTGTTGGCAATGCTCATGGGCAAGCCATTTGAACCGATGCACAGGTGTGAGATGTCACACCTGTCGTAGAAGACCGCCTTCCTTGTGACTATCACATCAGCCAGAAGGATCAGTGTGCTCCAGGCGCTGTCGATGGAGTCTTCATACCTGGTCTTCCACAGGGACAAAGTTGTCCTTCGCCCCAATCCAAAGTTCCTCCTGAAGGTTGTGTCAGATTTCCCAGTGTACTTCACCTACCACACCTCGGAGGGCGAGCACAGGCCCCATACATTGGACCTGCGGCCAGTGCTAGCCTGCTATAAGTAACGCATGGCTGGAGTCCGGGGAGAGGTTAGCCAGTTATTTGTCACCTACACTGAAGCTGCACCTGGCAGACCGGCAGCTAAACTCCAAAGAAAGGAGGGTTACTAGTGGGGTACCACAGGGTTCAGTACTGTGACCAGTCCTCTTTAGTGGCTTTATAGGAGACATTGCAGAGGGTCTGGAAGGAAAAGTATGCCTCTTTGCAGATGACACAAAGATCTGCAACAGTGTTGATACACAGTGGGGGGGTGGAAAGGATGACAAGGGACTTGCAAGGTTGGAGGAATGGTCAGAAGTACGGCAGCTTAGATGCAGTGCAAAGAAGTGCAAAGTAATGCACCTGGCAAACAAAAATCCAGGTGAAGAGTACACAGTTGGGGAGGTACTAACAACAACAAAAATGGAAAGGGACCTGGGGTAGTCATATCAGATTCCTTAAGGTAGACAAGCAACGTGAGAAGGCAGTAAAGAGAGTGGTACTATGATGCATAGGGAGAGGCATCACCAGTAGAAAACAGGAAGTTGTCATTCCTCTGTACAGACAGTTGGTGAGACCCCATCTGGAGTACTGCGTCCAGTTCTGGAGACCCCATCTCCACAAGGACATAGACAGGATGGAGGTGGCCCAGAGGAGGGCAACTAAAATGGTGCAGAATCTTCAATAGAAACCATATGAAGAGAGACTAAGACAGCTTAATATGTATACCCTTGAGGAAGGGGGGGGGGCATGATAGAAACGTTCAAGTACCTCAAGGGAATCAACAGAGTCCAAGAAGGTAGCATCTTTCAGAAAAAGATGATGTGCAAGAAAAAGGGGGTACAGTTTAAAGATTGGGGGGGACCAGCTTGGGGGCAACGTGAGGATGCATGGAACTGCCTTCCTGAGGAGGTTGTAGGGTCAAAAACAGTGGGGAATTCAGGAATGCATGGGACAGCCATAAGGCAGTTATAGTGGGGGATAGGAGGAAGTAGGCTGTTGGTAAACTAGAATCTGTAGCTTATCAATTAGGTAGGAAAATGGGCAAACTGGATTGGCCAAGCGGTCCTTATCTGCCGTCAAAGTCTATGTAAGTGGATGATTAGCAGGTGGATTGTATCTTGCATCGACCTCTGCTATAGGTAGGCAAGTAGGGAGCCTTCAGGAGGGTTTAAGGACTCACTCCACCCGCCATATTGCTGCCTTGGTGGCTGCTTCCAGGGATGTCCCTATCAAGGAAATTTACAGGGCTGGTACCTGGAGGTCAGGACACACCTTCATTTCCCACTACCACATCGACCTTGAGTCACGCTGGGTTGCTGGTTTTGGGGCCTCAGTTCTCCAGTCTTTATTTCCTATGTAGGAGTGTACACCTTGCTCCCTTCTCCAGGAGTACTGCTAGGAGTCTACTAGAGTGTGACTAGAACGCCATGTCCACACCCCTAGAAAAACAGGTTGCTCAACTGTAACAGTAGACCTTACTTTGAGGGGGCTCTTGCAGCAGGTAACACGTTTAGGACTGAAGCCGGCAGGTGCCAGGACCCCACGGAAAACGTTTAGCTAGCAGTGTACAGCAGGGGACCGCCCCCGACACCATGCATGGTATAAAAGAAGCAGTCCCCCAGCCCATCCTCCAGTTCTTTTCCTGCCGTTGACCACAAGTCAGACCTCCATGGATACCTTCAGCTATTCTACTGCCATTTTCTACCATGCTTAACCCGTGCTTTGTTGTTACTCTTCTTGCATGTCGTCTTCTCCATCCTCCTCAGTAGAGAGGCGGCACTCGAAGTGTGCGTACGGCAAGCAGATTCCCCATAAGGACGGCCATTTGGCCTGCCTCTTCTGCCTAGGCCCAGATCACGATATAGAGGCCTGCCATCATTGCCAAGATTTTAAAAAAAGACATCCCGCAACGCTGCCAGAAGACCCTCAATGCTTTCCTGCTCACCAAGAAGCTATCTGAGATGGATAAGGAGCTTCACCAAAAGAGTTCATCCTCTTCGGCCTTCACCTTCTCTTTTTCACACAATGAGAGAAAATCAAGCTGCAAACATAAGCCCCGGGAAAAACACAAGGAGAAACTATGGCTAGACGGCTGCTCATGGTCCCAGACCAAATCGGCGACCCCCTCTACTTCGTCTCCCTCCCCCAACCATGGGAGGTCGACTTCTTCCACTGCGGCTGCCCTATCTTCCTCCAGGCTCCTGGTGACAAAACCTACCTCCATTATTACCATTGTGGGAGAAGGTTCTTCGGGGCCGGGGACAAAGTCCCCCTTCTCCCAGCCTCTGAAGCTTAAGCCCACAGACCCTGCAGACTCTTAAGTCAGTGGCTCAGCCAGTGGATCCTCGGGCAGCAGATCTTTGCCAGTTGCCCCAGCCAAGGTGTCTGCTCGAGTCCTCCCTGATGTCATGGGCCGACTCCAGCAGGTGACACGTGGACTGTAGCCCTCCTCCTTCAGGAAGGAAGGGTGTCCATCCTGCTTGGGAGTCAGCTGCCCTACTCTGGCGACACCCCCTAGGCAGCCATCGGCCAAATCCTCAGCCCAGCCTCAGCCTATGCCAGTTCCTTTGATGCCGACTTCCCTGATGTCCTCTCGAAGGACACCGCCACCATCTGATCCTCTCAAGTTGCTGGTGGGGCTTGACGACCACCCTCAGCCAATGCCCGGTGGCCGGATACCGGGTCCAGCCCATCCGATGCCAGATAGTGCTGTTCCTCTGGGTCTGATGCTCTGTAACTCAGATCAGCCTACCCCAATGCCTGAGTTACCCCAGCCTGATGATCAGACGCCGGGGCCGTCTAAACCTAATCCTCGACGCCAGGCCCATCAGTCTTGCCCCCAAATCCTCCACAAGCCCTAAACAAGCTCTTTTATGGATCTGTTTTAAAGATAAAGAGGCACCCTCTCAGCCAACCCCCTGGGGGCCCCCTCAGGATAAGCCTCTGGTTTGTCCACCTACTCCTCCACCTAGTGTGACCACCCCACACCAGATGGGGATGATACCCCCCCAGCCAAAGACCGGCCGTGTAAGCATCCCCATTCGCCCTCCCCCTCACCAGATTCAGTGGATTCAGATGGGTATTCCTTCTCTTCTTCCAGCTGTCAGAACTCTGACCTTCCCTCAGACCCCAGTGGTGGTAAAGACACCCTCGTTCCCCGCCTGACAATCCATCATTCATGGATGTTATGTCATTGTGGCACATCTAGCAGCTGAACGTCTGGGACACACAAGAGCCAGAGTGGTGCCAGCTGGTCACTTTTCTCAGAAAAAAAAGATACTCTGCTTATGGTGGTTCCTCCACTTGTGGAGTCCTATAAAGATGTCGGCAGGGCAGCCTGGAAGCGCCCCTTCTCTATTCTGACCACTTCTAAGAAGTTGGACCGGCTATATTCTGCCCCCAGAGAGGATCCCTTTTACAGGGAGCACCCCCGAGGCCGATTCAGTCGTAATTAGTGCTGCCCTCAACCACTCCAGGTGTCCTAGACACCTGAGTACGCAACCCCCAGATAAGGACTCTAAGCAGTTTAATTACTTGGCCAAGAAGGTGTTCTTCACAGCCATGTGTACTATATGATCCCAAAACTTCCTTGCCCACATGGTTCAATACCAGAATGCCCTATGGGACAAGGCAGTGGATGTGGCTCATGCCATACCAGATTGCCCAGGGAGGGCAAAGCTGGTGGCCATCCTAAAGTCCAGTTCAGACGTCGGTAACCACGTCCGGGCATCATATGATACCGTGGAACTGGGCAGAGCCGCAGCTTCGGCTATCTGTATCCGCTGTTATTCCTGACTGAGTGTATCTGGGTTTGCCCCTGATGTGCAGTCCAAGATTATGGATGCTCCCTTCAGAGAGACGGTCCTGTTCAGCGAAGACGCACAGAATATCGTTACTCTACTGCAGGAGTCAGGGAAAGCCATCAGATCTGTACAACCCTCAACCTAAGCAGCCTACTAAGCAGTTGTTTCATAGGAATGCTAGACAGCAGTAGAGAGCAGGATTCAGAAGAAAGGCCTCTACGCTAATGGTTCTTAGACTTTGTCACAGTGAGCCTCCCCAAATCCATGGAAAAGATTCTGAGCCTCCCCAAGGAAAAATAACATGCTGTACTTTGCGCAGTACACCATGAATAAATTGAAACCCCTTTGAGTACTTGGCTCACATTCAGTTCTTTGTCTTATACTGATGTGGAAACTTTGAAAAAGAGTTCTTGTGTTCAAAGGTGTTATCTGAATAACAAATAAATAAAATGAACAAATATTATTCAGTTTATTGTAACCTCCCCCCCCCCCCGGCCAGCCTACTTGCTCCACTATTTTCATTCTTGAACCATTGTTACCCCTTGTTGTAGAACCTTCATGGTCAGACTACTTTCTCGTTTCCTCTCTATATGAAATAACCTTCTTAAATACTTTGCCTCTCCCTCCTTCCCTGCTCCTAAGCAACTTCTCTGGGATTACTTTGCTCCTTCCTGCTATTGCTCCTAGCACTTCTGTGCTCAACCCTTGTATTTGGGCTGTTCTGCCATCAGTCTACAAATTGATCAATTACCACCACTCATTATTAGTTTATTGTTCATATTTATTTGCAGTATTGTTCATTGTGTATTTCTTGATTGTTTTGCAGTTACCTTTTTGAAATATATTCACTACCTACCCTTCCCAGGGTACACCTGAAATGAACCTTGGCTCATTCACCTTCCCTTGTCACCTATTAGTAAATAAATACATAAAATTCACCTATTATTATCCTCTTTCAGTTTGCTTCATCTCTTCACACAAAATACATAAAACTCAAAATTTAAATACTGTACTTTTTCAGACTTGCTTGAGCCTCCCCTGGAACAGGTTGGGGCCTCACCATTTGAGAACCCCTGCTCTACGCCTATCTTCGGAGGCTCAACCCCTTGGGCCCCTAGAACCTCCCAGCATGTGCTGCCCCTCCCCAGCTCCTCAGCCTGACTTGTTGCCTGACCCCCTCCTCCCCCGGCTGAATCCTTAGGGGTGGTGGTGTGGGGGGGGTCAGTTTTCCTTGCACACTGAGGGGTGGTGTCAGATAACCACAGATCAGTGGGTTCTGTAACTTATCGAAAGAGGGCACACTCTCAAGTTCACTGAGGTACCCCCAGATAACCCACTGATCCTGTCGCAATACTCCCAGGCTCACAGCGCTCTCATCGCGGAGGAGATACAGGCACTTCTGCAAAAGCAGGCCATAGAGCCTGTCCCTCCAGCACAACAGGGGAAAGGTTTTATTCCCACTTCTTCTTGGTGCCAAAGAAAACAGGATACCTGCATCCTGTCCTCGACCTCAGCCACCTGAATCAGTACATTGATTTCAAAAAAATCAGGATGGTCACTTTAATGGGACTCCTCCCTCTTCTTCATCAGGGGGATTGGCTATGTTCCCTGGACATTCAGGATGCGTATCTCCACATCCTCAGTTTCCAACACCACAGGAGGTTCCTTTGCTTCCACTTCAGGGAAGTCGTTACCAGTTCCGGGCTCTGCCTTTCAGCTTGCCTCGGCCCCCAGAGTTTTCACCAAATGCCTGTCAATTGTGACTGCAGCTCTAAGAAGGCAGGGGCATTATGTCTTTCCCTACCAGGATGACTGGCTACTAACTGCTCCCACCAGGGATTGGTTACTTTGCACCATAAGGGCCAGCTTCTCCCTGTTTCAGGACCTATGGATTATCTCCCCAAGTCAGTGGTTGCAGTATATAGGGGCAATTCTGTACACGGTACAAGGCAAAGCCTTTCTCCCTCCATACAGAGTGGATCGCCTTCAAACACACGCCTCAGATCTCCTCTTGCACATCAGGTGTGCCTTCAGACTCTTAGGGCACATGACAGCTGCCCTAGCCATGGTCCCTCTGGGCAGGCTGTACATGAAGGTGATTCAGTCAAACCTGAGAGTACAATGGGATCAGCACTCAGATGACCTGGAACAGTCAATCCTAGTGTCAAATCCTGCCAAACAGGCATTGACATGGTGGCTGGATTCCTCCAACCTTTCGAAAGGGGTGTCCCTGTGGAAGGAATCCCCCAGTCGGATCCTAACCACAGACTCATCGGATCAAGACTGGGGAGCCCACCTGGGAGACTGCCAGACTCAAAGGTCCTGGGCTGCACACAGACTCCATCTCCACATCAATATCTTGGGGATGAGAGCGATTCTATGTGCCCTTCAGTCCTTCCAGACAGTCCTGCTGTTAGGCCCACTGCTGATTCAGACCGACAACATGTCGGTAGTATTTTACATCAACAAGCAGGGGGGACTCATTCCTACTCTCTCTGCAGAGAAGCCATGTGAGTGTGGGCAGCATGGGCAGTGGATCATCACCTGGACTTGACAGCAGTCCTTCGTACGGGCATACAAAACACCTTGGCTGACAGTCTAAGCCAGTCTCGGTCCAGGGCCCACGAAAGGGAACTTCATCCCTCAGTGGCCAAAGAACTCTTTGACAGATGAGGTGGTCCAGAACTGGATCTATTTGCCACCCCATCCAACGCAAAACAGCACAGTTTCTGCTCGCTAGATCCAGAGCCTGGTATTTTCTGGCAAAATGCATTGTCCCTCTCCTGGACAGGGATGTTCCTTTACGTGTTCCCTCCCTTCCCTCTACTGTAGTGAGTTTTTCGCAAACTGCAGTCAGAGGGAGCAGAGATGATTCTGGTGGCTCCTTTCTATTCGCACCAGATTTGGTTTCCAGTGCTTCAGCAACTGGCAGTGGGAGCTCCAATTTCTCTGTCCCTATGCTCAGACTTGCTCTCCCAGGAGCAGGGAACCCTGGTCCATCCGGATCTCGTGTCTCTGCACCTCCATGCGTAGCTCCTGCAGACCTAGTTGTATCCAGATTTGAGGTATCTCCCCTGGTAGGGGATGTCCTTGTGGTCGCTAGGAAGCTGTCCACTAGGACAACCTATGCTATGAAATGGAAGCGGTTCTGGGGGTGTAGCCAACCGCCAAACATGTAGCAGCAGCATTGTAGAGCTCCGCTACAACAGAATTTAATAACCAAATTTTACACGAGTTAAATCCAGATAATTGTTTCAAGAGTAACAGAACTGGTTAGCACTCACCGGGAGAAAGAAACCAATACCTTTCTTGAGTGGCAAAAACGTTCAGAGGTACTATGAGGAGAACATAAAAGCAGGTGGGTTGCGCTGCAGAGGGAACCTGGCCAAAAGAGCAGCGCCTGTGTTCCAGTAAAGACCTACAACAACCTCCGTTGGAGAGTGATCCCGCTCAGCCTATAAATGCTGCCCTGCTTAAGGCTATGCAAGCCTTAGATAAAAAAATGGAGGATTTTCAAGCCCAATTGAAAAATACGGACAATAAAATCGGAGGGCTTACAGAGAAGACCGATGTGAGTAGCACCGCAGAGCGAGCTATTACCATGTCCATGGAGCTTACTGAAGAACAAACCCTGCTCCATAAACGCCTAGAATATGCAACTCGGTCATCTAATTTGAGGGTTCTTGGTGCTCCTGAAGACATCGAAGGAGACAACCCGAGAGACTTTGTTCAAGAATGGCTTGACGAACTGTACCAACCCAGTAGCGACTTCCAGATCATCAAGGCATACTGAATTACCCCGAGAGGTGTGAGATCTGGCCTTCAGACTGGCAGCAGCTTATTGAGAACTGTCATGGTTGTTCTACTGTCAGTAATAGAAAGAGATGTTTTGCGACAAGTTAGGCAGAAGGGGACTGTGGAGTGGAAGGAAAACAAAGTTCATGTTTTCCCAGATCTCAGCTTTGAAACCCGACAGCGAAGGAAGAGTTTCGACGAATTCGAGCTCATCTAAGACAGCTGGGTGTACAGCATATACTACTAATGCCAGTCTGTCTCAAAATTGCATACGGGAACAAAGTGTATCAGTTCTCCGACTCTAAGGAGGCAACAAAGCTGTTGGAAAAAATGGAGAAGGAATTTCATTCGAGATCGTCGGAACCAGAAGGGGAAGAAGACCGGGAAGAAGACTGAACATTATGCTGTAACTAGGACTTTGCTTTAGGAGGTATGCTCTGCTTTATGAGGGGCAAATTTTGGGATTGTAAACTGGGCACGACTTGGTTGTGATGATCGGTGGTTTGGTTGCTACCTTGTGACTGAGTGGGCATGTCCTGCTCGTTAATGTGGGGAACTTTAAATTTTTTAGCCAAGGTCCGGTGAACTAAGATGGTGATGCCTCGTGATGAAATGAGATATCAAGTAGCAGAGCCTCCTCCCCCCCTTTAGGAGTCGTTTTGGTGCCGTGGGAGCAGCTCCATGAAGACGCAGCCACGTTGAAGTTATGGAACATTCCCTCTTTACTGTTGTTTGTTAGGAGGCTTAAACCTCTAATTTCCACGTTTTGGATCAATATTACTATATGCAGTTTATACTCTTTCTTCTTAAATGGGTATCCAGCATCTTTATTTAGAGCCTTATAATTATTTAGATATAGAAGCTGCTCTGGTTTAAATATTAAAACTCAGTCACTCTCAGACATGATAATTACAGAGCTATTAACAGAAGCCAGTCTTATATAGTTCTCCCAATGTGAGTTTTTCCTGTTATTAATAAGGAGCCTTGAACAAGTATAAGGGATTTTTCTTTTCTTTTTTGTTACCAAGTGGTTGATAAAATACAGTCTGGTGGATTAAAAATGTTTTATAACAGAGGAACTCCTAGCTGCAAATATTGTTTGAATTTTATATTATAAGGTTAAAGGGATATGTACCCCATTGTTCCTAAAATAGGGTGAAAAAATGTTTTACCACAATAGAGAGAACCCCCTGTTCATGGCAAAATGTGGCCTTTTTGGTAACATATCAAGCTTTTACAAATGTTGTATATGTTGGAACTCTCCCAAGTGAAGTAACAAATGTAAGGTCCCCTTTAATCTCTTACTGTAAAAATGAAGTAATGTACTTGCAGTTGTACTGTATGTTGATGTGGCTGCTTACCGGACATGTATACTGTGCTGTATTCAGTAAAGTAAAAAATAAAATTTAAAAAAGAAAAATGGAAGCGGTTCTGAGTCTGGGACACCTCTCAGCATTTTGACCCTTTCACCTGCCTGGTGAATTTGGTTCTGGAATACCCCCCACCTCCTCATCTGATGCAGGACTCTGCTACTCTTCACTCAAGGTGCACTTGTCTGCCATTTCAGCCTGCCACGCACCTATTGAGGGCAAAACTCTTGTCCGGCTGGACCTTCACTGTACATTTTTATGGGGCATTCTGCACCTGAAGCCTCCCCTGTGAGACCCTGTCCCACCATGGGACCTTTTCTTTACTGTAGAGAAACTCATATTGCCTCCCTTTGAACCTGCCGCAAGTTGTGAGCTGTGCTTTCTGTCATGGAGAGCATTATTTTTAGTTGCCATTGCTTCTGCTCTCAGGATTTCCGAGCTTCAGGCCCTGATGTGTAAGTAGCCTTATTTGGTTTTCCACAAGGACAGGGTGTCCTTGTGGACTAATCCTGTTTCTTCCCAAGGTGGTGTCAAAGTTTACTTTGAATCAGGGCATCCACCTTCCTGTCTACTACCCAGAGTACTCGAACCGAGGGGAGGCACTACTACATACTCTAGATGTGCATAGGGTGCTTCGTTATTATTTGGAGCGCACCCAGACCATTTGTAAGTCTGACCAGTTGTTTGTTTCCTTCACCCCCAAAATGGAAGGGGCTCCTGTTTCTAAACAATCTGGCCCCTATTTTCAAAGGAGACGCATGGCACAAGATGGAGATGAGCCGAGCATCCTTGAATTTGGGCCAAACCGTGATATTCAAGAGGCAGAGATGTGTGGTGCAAGTCAGAATGCGCGATCATAAAGTATGTCGTGCAGATACAGGGGGTGAGGTCATGAATGTGCCGCGCATGGGAATATTCCGAAGGAATGAGCCACCCAAGGGCCAGAACTGTGCCGCTCAATGATAGGACAAAAAAAGCTGGCCTAAATCGGCTAGCCACCCACCCACAGGTAGGCTGTGGAAATGCAGACAGGTGCACAGCAGCCTGCAAGCCCCGGTAGTTTAGTGGTACTTCCTCCTAGCCCCAATCCCTGATGTAAGGAATGAGTAAACCATCCCCCCGGTTTCCATAATGTAGTTAACCCCCCATGCCCGATCTCTGATCGAACAAAAATCTTATCACAAACCCTTTTCCAAAGTACCGATCCCCCCTCCTATTCCTGAACCCCAGTGTACAAAATAAAATAACCCCCATTTTCCATAGTGTAATGTACTCCCCTCCCAGCCCTGATCCTCGATGTCTAAAATAAAATAATTATTCCCTCAGTTATTTGAGCACGTGTTATATACAGTACCCAGTCACTGACAGTTTAGTTCGTGGCTGGCTGTGGTGGTGTGCGGAGGGCTGAGCCAAGTCGCTGGTTCCGGTTGGATTGGGCGGGAATTGGGGTGGGGTGTTGGGGGCCACTACACTATGGAAATGCTGAAAGAATAATTATTTTATTTTTGACATCGGGATTGGAGCTGGAGGGGGTACTATACAATATAGAAAATGGGGGTGGATGATTATTTTATTTTGTACAGTGGGGTTTGGGGATGGGGGGGACCCTGCACTCTGGAAAAGGGTTTGGGGTAGGATTTTCATTGGATCGGGGATGGGAGGGTGGACCCTGCATTATGGAAACTGGTTCAGGGTACATTTTTGCTCGATCGGGAGGATGGGGGGGAACCTACACTATGGAAAATGGAGGGGATGCTTATATTATACATTGGGGCTCGGGGATGGGAGGGGGGTACTATTGGACTACCGGGGCTGGCTGGGGCTTTCACTTTTTATTTTATTTTGATCAGGGCTGGGAGGGGGGTACCACTTAGCAGTTTTTTTTGTTTTGTTTTGTTTTTACGCTTATGCTCGGGGCTGGGAAGGGTCTGGCCCAGTGCAGCCATACTAATGAGCTTGAATGGGGCCCAGTTGCGTCATTCATGCCCAGTGAGCTCATTTAGCATTTTTTGGCTGAATATCACCCTGGGGGGAAGCGCATCTAAGTAGGTGCTGCTCATTCCCCCATTGGCAGTTTTCAGCCCCGAACCCTGGATACGCTGCGCTAACTATGGCAGCCGCCCACTTTGTGCCACTCATCCAGCGTCCGATATTCAAACAGAATGCGCGATCTGTTGCGATCGTGCATTCTGTTCGAATATGTCGTCAGGGTTGGCCAGCCCATTTTGTTGCGCGGTGCATCTCTTTGCGCCGCTCATCCAGCCGGCTCTGAATATGTGGGCCTATTTATCTAAATGGTGGGTTAACTGCATTGGTTTCTGCTACAGTAAGCATGACAAACCCTTACCGGGCCTGGTAAAGGGTCATTCTACCAGGGGCATGGCTGCTGCTTTTGCCTCCTTGACAAATGTGTCAGCTAGTGACATTTTGTGTGGCCGCCACTTGGAGTTCTGTCCACACCTTTGTTAAACACTACAGTCTGGACATTGCTTCTCGCCACAGAGCTGGCTTTGGACTAGCACTCCTTCAGGGCCTTGTGTCATAAATCCTTTTGGGAGACTTTTACCTCTGCCCTTCTGACCGGAGTATTTCCTTACTGCTTGGGACTCCGTCCTAAAGGTGTTACCTGCTGCAAAAGCCTCCTCCAAGTAAGATAGTACAGTTACGTCAGAACTTACTGTAACATTAGATCTTAGAGAGGAGCTCTTGCAGCAGGCACTGTAGTTCCCTCCCATCTTCCCCCTGGTAGCTCCTTTTCCGTCACTGATACCTCTCTTTCCTTGCTTAGAGGAACCTTCTCTGTTCTCCATTTTTACCTGCTTGCCGGGGTCTCCAGCAGGAGAACTGAGGATAGGCTGGGGGACTGCCCCTTTTATACCATACATGACATGGGGGGAGGTCCCCCGCTGTATACTGCTAGCTAGAAGTTTTCCATGGGGTCCTGGCACCTGTCAGTTTCAGTCCTAAAAGTGTTAACCTGCTTCAAGAGCTCCTCTCAAAGATCTACTGTTACGATAAGTTCTTGCGTAACTGTACTTTCTAGGAGTTGTACTGTATATGGTGCTCATCTACATGAACCCACCTGACCTAGCTTGGCAAGTGGCACACCGATCTTGCTTCCAGCGGGTAAGATCTGATGTTGCGGGGAGGGGGGTGCCAGGAAGTTACCACCTGGGTAGGTAGGAGGAGCCAGCTTGAAGACATTCTCTCTGAACTTAAAGGGGAACTGTTAGTAATAAGAGCCTCACACCTAAGTGTGATGCTAATTCCAATTTGCACTTTGTGTAAAAAACATTTTTTTACTTACTGTTTGCTGCAGTATAATAGAATGTCTTAGGCTAATTTTGCTGACTTCTAAGATTCCATTTCCCGCAACCAGAAATCCCAGAATCCCCTGTAACTGACATCAGAGGAGGACTGCAGTGCTGGGAGATTCAGTAGCCCGCAGTATACATGTTAAAGATTTTGTAAGCTAAAATCAGATGTTTGCTGGTCCTGCTGTGCTCACGAAGCTTAGTACAGTCCTTTGTGACCATATCTAGCCTCAGGAGTACAACAGGCCCGCAAACAAGATTACAGCTTATAGAAAAACTCTGACATTCACTGTAGGCTATTGAATCTCCCACTGCTGCAGTCCTCCTCTGATTTCAGCTTGAAAGGAGTCTGGCATTTCTGGTTACAGGAAATGTCAGTTTATAAGTCAGTGAAATTAGTCTGATACAATCTACTGGACACTGCAGTAATCATTAGGTAAAAGAAGGTTTTTTTTCACATGGTGGGCTGATTGGGATCAGCCTCACACTCAGGTGCCCTCCCTTCATCTAGGTGACACATTTGTGCTGACACCTAGCCACCACCGGGTGTTAGTCCACAGTGCGCTGCACTGTCCCCCCTTCCTGAGGAAGGAGAGCCGTCTACGGATGCTCAATCCTTCCTCGCCTTGCCGACCCCGAGCGACCACAGTCTGTTCCCAAACTCAGGTCGCCGACGTGGCACGAGAGGCTCTTATTGCTGACTGTTGCCCTTTAAAAGGTAAAGGAAACTGCTAGAGTGTGGATGAACACCATATACCACTTCTAGAACTACTGTTACAGATGAGTAACCTGTTTTATTTATTTTTGACCCAAATTTTAAACTTGTGCTTTTTTGTTTGTTTGTTTGTTTACCCTACCTAATGAACCAGCTGGGTGAAAGTTTTCAAATTACGCACCCCCTAAAACATGTTTTCAAAGTCGCTCTCCAAAATCACATTTCAATTGGATTTAAAAGTTTCACTTACCTTGATCATAAGGTGGGGGTCATAAAAGGCAGTGTTGAAAACCTAGGGACAGAATGTTCAAAAACAACAAAGTTATGAAGAAACGATGAAGTCTTCGAACAGTTACTCTGAACTTTGTCATTTGTGTAGATTTTGGGCCCAGATAATTCAATATAGCCCTTTTGGTACCACACCTCATGAACAGGACAGATGTAATTGTTCAAATCCTCTCCAAAACGTGTTTTCACAGTTGCTCCACAAAATCACATTTTGGACAATATTTTAAAAAATTATACCGGTCTTGATCATAAGTGGGGGTCATAAAAGGAATAATACTGTGTTGTTAAATGTTACGTATGGATTTCTGTACACTCAAAATCTTTTCTGTGCATGGGAGTTGTGCACAGTTCAAAGGTCATAAAAGGTTGTTGTGCAGAGCTCAAAGGTCACAAAATATTTCTGTGTATGGTTATCTCCTGCTTAGCCCCCCTCTCAACACAATAATTTAATATATGTAGTGACTATGAGCAATGTAAGGGAGGTGGGAAGGTAGCAGATGGGTCCCACTTACTAGTGTGTGTGTGTGTGTGTGTGTGTATGTGTATAAGTGTGTGTGTGTGTATATATATATATATATATATATATATATATATATATGTGTGTGTGTGTGTGTGTGTGTGTGTGTGTATGTATGTGTATATATATATATATATATATATATATATATATATATATATATATATATATATATACACACACACACACACACACACACACACACACACATATATAAACCGAATTTTCCTTTTAACATTCTGTGAAACCATGTACTATTAAAATATGGGTAACCATGTCCAACTTGGTTTGTTCTTTCCATCGAGGGAAGTTGATATGACATCATGGACTTCTTGAGCTTGGCTCCTAAGGTCTGTGTGATGTAGAAACATAGAAGTTGACGGCAGATAAGGACCACAAGGCCCATCCAGTCTGCCCATTTCTTTTTTTACCTTATGAATGTGCCATAGGCCTTTCTCTGTCAGTGGCCTATCTATTCATACTCATCTGTATTGCTCCCTTATGCCTATCCCATGCCTGTTTGAAGCCCTGCACTGTATTCATATCCACCACTACCTGAGGTAGGCCGTTCCATGCATCCACCACCCTTTCTGTGAAAAAGAAAATCCTCACATTGCCCCTTAATCGGCCTCCCTGTAATCTCATGCTGTGTCCCCCTGTCCTGCTATTTTTCTTATACTGAAACACGTTAGACTCTTTCACCTTGTTTATGCCCTTAAGGTGTTTGAATGTTTCAGTTATATCACCTCTCTTCCTCCTTTGCTCTAGGATATACATATTGAGTTCAGTTAATCTGTCCTCATATGTTTTCTGATGCAGTCCCTGCACCATCTGGACTGCCTCAATTTGGTTAATGTCTTTGTGTAGGTGTGGCCTCCAGTACTGCACGCATTACTCCAGATGGGGCCTAAACAGTGTTTTGTAAAGACGGATTATTTCCTCCCTCTTCCAACTTGTGATACCCCTACTAATACACCCCAACATCCCTCTAGCCTTATCTACTGCTTTAGAGGTCTGCTTGGATGATTTGTGGTCATCGGTGATGATGACGCCCAAGTCTCTTTCTTCCCTTGTGACTGCCAGCAACTCCCCTCCCAGCCTATAGGTGGCTTCAGGGTTCCTGTTCCCTATGTGCATGATCTTGCACTTCTTTGCGTTAAACCCCAGTTGCCACTCTTCCAACCATTTTTCCAGTTTATCCAGATCTCTTCTCATTCTGCCCACACCATCTGGATCATCTACTCTGTTGCAGATCTTGGTGTCATCTGCAAACAGACAAACCTTACCCTGCAGTCCATCTGCAATGTCACTGATTAAGATATTGAAGAGGACTGGCCCCAGGACTGATCCCTGAGTTACCCCACATGTGACTTGCATCTCTTCTGATTGTATACCATTTACCACCACTCTCTGTTTTCTGCCCATCAACCAGTTTGCCACCGAGTTGACCAATGTCTGACCCTCCCTGAGCCTACCAAACTTATTAATCAATCTTCTGTGTGGAACAGTATCACAAGCTTTGTTGAAGTCAAGATAGACGACATCAGCTGCTCCCCCTTGGTCCACCACTCTGGTTACCCAGTCAAAGAAATCTATGAGATTAGTTTGACAGGACTTTCCTTTTGTATTTCCATGCTGTCTTGGATCCTGTGCTCCTTTAGTACCCTGGGATGTATGCCATCAGGTCCCATTGCCTTGTCCACCCTGAGCTTATCAAGCTCTTGTGGGACCCTTTCTTTGGTGAAGGGACTAGTGCACACCTCCCTCTCCCCCTTCGTCCATGGTGCTGAGCTGTGAGCCCTACCCTACCTTCTCTTCAGTAAATACCGAGCAGAAGTATCTATATGTCAGTGAAGATTGCCAGGGAGGGGCAGAGGCACAGTGGTGAAAACTAAGAAAAGGCATAATTAGCAAGGCCCTGATTTTTCCATGATTCCGCAACCGAAGAGATTGCTGCGGAATTTAATGTAAATCATGGAAAAACCGTGGTACATGAAGTGCGAGATACTATTATGTAGTTTATACTGAAGAGTCAGTATTGAGCTAGCTCATGACATCAGCGACCTGGGTTCAGGAACGAGCCCAGGAAGTTGATGGGCCAGCTAAAGGGGGGAGGGGGGGAGTTGCTGGTGTTCAGGTAACCTCTCATGGTAGCCTGGGGTACGACAGACAGGACTGACTGCATTTGGGAGGCATGTCAGATGCTTGGCTTGCCACCCCAACATCATTGCATGACACGCCTCCCAGGGAGAAAACAGGAAAATGGAGGTTCCGCCGCTGCTTGATGATGTCTGCCCTCATGTTGCAGACTGCACCACCGACCAGGCATTTGCTTCTGTTCTACTGCTCAGTCTCCATCAGGGGGAAGGGGGCCTTCCCCCAGCAGCCCTGCTTGAGGGGTAAACCAGAGGTGTTCGGGAGTGAGGTAAGTCCCAGGGTGTAGGCCGGCCCGGTGGCGCTGAGGGTTGAGCCGCTGGATGCCACACCTCGTGCCACGCCGGCGACCTGGGTTTGGGAATGAGCCAGGGTTGGCGCGGGAGTGTGAGGCTCAAGCGTCCATAGGACAGCTTTCCTCTCTTGGGGAGGGATCCAGGGTCAGCCCGGCACTGCAGCGGCCCCCGGTGGAAGCTGGAGGTGCTGCTATGCTTGGGGCTCGGAGAGTGGGCATCTGAGCAGTGGTGGACGTTGCTAGACGTCATTGCACGTCCGGGCTTGGGAGGAGGGGAAGGTGTAACAAAGAAACCCCTGCACGATGGACCCCGGAAGCCACACTCTAAGGCCGGTCACTCTCCTTGTGTCCCCCACCACCTGGCAAATTAGATCGTAGATAGAGTGCCCTTGAAGATAGGGGCTGCCCTACCTTAAAGGGGGCAGGGTTTTAAATAATTTATTAGCAGTTTTTTTTTCCTGGGACAGTACTAACTGTACAGAAATTATTTATATAGGTTTTCTGGAAGTGTTATGTTTGTTAAACACAGTGAGGCAAGTGCTACGCAATTTTACAATGTTTTAGCACTTTTATGAGCAAAACGCTAATCAATTTTTAGAGTTAAATAAAACCCTGGGGTGCAGAGCCGGGGGGGCTGCCAGGGTAGCTCAGGGTGAGGAGAAGAGTGCTTCAGGCAGGAGGTAGAGCACCGGTGGTAAGTGGATGCCAGAGACTGGCGGAGCATAAACAGAGTTTGAAAGGGGGAAAAAAAAAAAGTCCCATGGTATGTAGTGGGGTTGAACATGTGTAGATTGGACTGATGGGGGATGGCAGATGACGGAAACAAAAAAAAAAAAGTCAGTATAAACTGTGAGTAAAAGCTGAAGTTTACATTGATCATATAAACTGCGGTTATTCCATGGATCATATAAACCCTGGAAAACTATTCTGCGGTTTATCTTAAATTCTGCAGAATACTTTTTGGAATTCTGTGGAATTTAAAAACAAAAATCAGAAAAGCATTTTGGAACAGCCCTTACCCATTAGTTTGTCTGCTAAAGCTTTACCTTAAAAATCAAAGCAGGTGCTAGAATGAGAAACTGGCATTCTGGTCTAGTGGTAAAATTAGAAGGATGAGGACTACTGCTCAGTGTGGCAGCTACTAAAATATTACTCCTTCAGGTTTGGTGGCCCTGGGGACACTCAGACTGGGGTGTGAGGAGGGTGATGGGGCTGAACTGGCTGCGGTGGATTTTTTATTTTCTAATACTAATAACTCAGGAGTTGACAACCTGCTCTGGTTTTTAGGTCCCAGCCCCCAAACTAGCATTTTTCCCCTACCTTTGTGCTGAGGGGGCCTGACTGTTACCAAAGCCCCCAACTGCCACCACAGAAATAGGAAACTAATGCCGCAGAAGTGTGGCAACAGGGAGACTTGCTGCAGAATTCTGACCCAAATTGCCGCAGAAAAATCGGTGCATTGATAATTAGTGAGTAAGGTAGAAGGAAAAAGAGACTGGTTTACTAAGGAAGTGGCCAAGGTGGTGAGGGGGGAATAGGGGGCATTTGGAAGGTATAAGGAGACACAGAGGGAGAAAAACAGGTAGATATACCAAGTAAAACAGAGGGAAGCAGGAAAAGCAGTGAAGGGAGCAAAAGATAGCCAAAGGGGGTAAGACTTTTTTCAGGTACATAAGTGAGCAGAAGAAAGCAAGGGGAGGGACAGTGAGGATAAGGAGGGTGACGGGGGAGACTGCTCAGAAGAGGATCAAGAAAAAGCCGACATCTTGAACAGTGGAGAAAGGGGAGGATGGACCGCCAGGGAGCAGCAGGTGAGAGGCTGATGCAAGTTCATTTTTGGAGGAAAGAGTACTGAAGGGACTTGCAGCTCTGAAAATGGACAAGGCGGTTGGACTGGAAAGGATACAGCCAAGGGTACTAAAGGCACTCAGGGAGGTGCTAACTGCCCCACTGACTGCCTTATTCAACAGCTCATTGGAAAAGGGTGTTGTGTAGGAGGACTGGAGGAGAGCAGCAGTTTCCCCTCTACATAAGAGCACCAGCAGGGAGGAGGCTAGCAGCTATAGGTCGGTCAGTCTCACATCAGTGGTGGGGAAATAATGGAAACCCTGTTAAAGGAAAGGTTAGTGGAGTATCTTGGATCCAGTGGGCTAGAATACCACAGGCAGCATAGATTCACAGGAAGGAGGCCGTGCCAAAAATCTGATTGATTTCTTCGACTTGGTGACCAGGGCAATACATTAGGGGAGGGCAGTGGGCATGGTGTAGCTGGACTTCAAGGACTTCAACACTGTGCTGCACAGGAGACTGATGAAGAAATTGAGCAGTCTAGGGGTGGGATCCAAAGTGGTGAATTGGGTAAGGAAGTGGTTAATGGATAGACGATGACGGGCTGTGGTTTACGGCACTCAGTCTATCAGTCTAATGAAGGGAGAGTGACAAGTGAGGTGCCCTAGGGGTTCTATACTTGGACTGGTCCTCTGTAATGTCTTTGTAAGTGACATTGCAGAAGAACTGGAAGGGAAGGTATGCCCTTTTTGTAGATTACACCAACATCTGTAATAGGGTGGAGAGAATGTGTAAGGACCCCTGGAAATTTGAGGAGTGGCAGTTGGGGTTCAGTGCCAAAAAGTGCAAAATCATGCACCTAGGGCATAGGAATCCAGGAGCTGAATATATGGTTGGTGTGTGTGTGTTTGGGGGGGGGGGGTACTGACAGGTAAGGAGCCTTGGGGTTATCATAGATACATAGATGTTGATGGCAGATAAGGGCCTATGGCCCACCTGGTCTGCCCATTTGCACACATAATTGCTTCTTCAAACTTCTCTAGAACTAGGCTGTCCCCTTCCCCCAACTACTAGGATCCCCTGGGGCCTAGCCCATGCATTCTTAAATCCTACACAGGATGCTGATAAAGAAATTGAGCAGTCTTGGGGTGGAAACCAAAGTGGTGAATTGGGTAAAGAAGTCGTTAATGGATAGACGAAGGAGGATTGTGGGTAATGGTACTCAGTCTAATGAAGGGAGAGTGACAAGTGAAGTGCCCAAGGGGTTCAGTATCTGGACTGGTCCTCTTCAGATAGGGACCATTATATCTGATGACCTCAAAGTAGCAGGGCAGTGTGAGTGACAAAGCAATGGTAATGACTAGTTGGATGTTGGGATGTGTAGAGAGGGGTACCTGCAGCAGGAGGAGAGAAATGGTGTTGCTTCTGTATCGCTCACTTATGAGACCCCCCAAACCTGGAACACTGTGTACAGTTCTGGTGGCTGTGCCTCAGAAAAAACATAGACGGGGTGGAGGCAGTCCAGAGGAGAACAAGTAACATGGTGCAGGGGTTGCATCAAAAGCCCTACAAAGAGAGACTGAGGGATCTCAGCATGTACATCCTGGAAGGGAAGAGAGTGAGAGGGGACATGATATAGACCTACAGATACCTCATGGGTGAACAGGGTGCAAGAGGGGAGTCTCTTTAAAATGAGAAAGAGCATCAGGACCAGAGGGCATGCAGTGAAGCTGGGGGGAGTTGAGAGGGATGTGAGGAACTACTACTACTTCACCTGGATGAGTGGTGAATGCCTTGAATAGACTAGACTGCCAGTGCAAGTGGTGGAGGCAGAAACAGTAGAAGGCCTCATGCATGCCTGGAACAGACATAGGTGAATATTAGTAATTATAAAATGGGCAAGAGAGAGCCTGCATCCGGATTGGCTAACAGGTACCAGTAGCCATGTCCTTATCAGCTAATATATATATATATATGTGGCAACTGGTACTTGTTACGCCAAGCAAGACGCAGTGCAGCCAAAGATCCATGCATGGCAGTTCAGAAAACCAATTCTGTCAGGCTCTCTCGCTGACCAGTCTCCTCCCTTGTAGACAAACAGCCGTCCTTCTTACTTGCGGCGACTCCTCAAAGTGCAAAGCTACATTTTAGTTCAATTAATAGAACTTCATACCCATGTTTTATCTTTTTCACTGCTCGTCTGCCTCTCGCCACCAGTGTATAGCTCTCATTCCGAGCATTTTCAAACAGCGCCAAGAAAACAGAAACAGTACGTTTTTTTTCAGCATTATCCATAACCGCAAATGCCGTCAGCGAACGCCATCTACCCGACGCACCATCGGCGACCATCAGCGCAGCAGTGTTTGTCAGTGCCTCCAAAAGAACATGCTCGCTTTTCAGACCAGGCACTCGCTTTCGTTTTTTTAAATGAAACAGTCACCAAGATGTGCCTGTCAGAACGAAAGCAGGAAACAGGAAGAAGGATTATCTCTGCTCTCTATGGTGTCTGGTGAGGGACAGGCTCGCTCCTAGTCAACACAGCTGCTCCTCTGTTAACAGTGCAATTCCCTAACTAAACACAGCCAAAGAAAGAAATGTAAATAAAAACCAACAAAGTAAAAGGCATATTCTGAATGGATTTGTAACTTTTTATGTGCGTTGGGGGGGGTGGCAATAAATACATTCCAAATAAACTTAATAAGGGGGACTATTTTTTACTGTTTTAACTATTTGGAACCTTTTTTTATGGTTCACTTTTTGGAATTATTTATTTATTTATTTTACACATTAAAAATTACTTTGGTAGGGCCCATTTTATAAAGCATAATAACACACTCGAGGTGTGGTTTATCGCCCTGTTAAGAGCATGCCCAGTGGCATATGGCACTCAGTGCAAGCGCCTCGTGCCTTAGTACACCCCAGGGCGTGCTGTTATCAGGCGATAAACCACACCTCGTATGTTATTGCTTGCATATGCAGGGAGGAGGGAGGGTTGCCAGAGACCATTTTGTGTCTGCAGAGACTACGTGGGGACCATCTGGGCAGACTGGGTGGGCCAAGCAGTCCTTTTCTGCTGACAAATTCTGTATTTCTTTAATGTCATTTCAACCCCTTGATGAAGACATAGCCCTGTTTTGTTTTGTTTGCTGCGTATTATCCTCTGTGTGTTGAGAATCTGAGGTAAAAATATGAGAAAAAAAAAAACAAAATTATATGAACACACATTGAAATTGTCCAGTGTTCACTCATGTCTTTGTCATTTAAGTACATTTTGGTCACAGATTTCCAAAACAGCATTTGTGCTGCCTCACCTCAAATAACATGACGGATGTCATTTTTCAAATGCCCTTCAAAGCATGTTTTCACATTCGCACCACAAAACCACCTTTTAAGATGGGATTTAAACAATTCCACCTGTCTTAATGATAACATTAAGTCATAAAAAGAATATGTTGAAAATTTGGGATCAGAATGTTGAAGTCCCAACAAACTCCATGTACAAGTTCATTGTTCAGTCATTCTCAATCGGTTCTGGCCCAACGTTTTGCCTGTTTGGGCTTTTTCAGGGTTCGAGAACCTCCTATCCCCCCTGTGGGTATGTTCCATTTTCCTTCCGTTGACTAAACTATATCAGCAGTTCTGGCACTCAGTTCCATTCTGCCATGTTTCTCCTTGGTTAAAAGTGTGTTTCTGTATTCATCTCCTTTGTAAATTTGAGACAATCTTTGGCACCTTGCTGTTGCTACTGGCCGTTCAGCTGACAGGCAGTCCTATGCTGCCGCCCGCAACCAGTGTGCCTGGGCCATCCGCAAAGCAAAGGCGGAATACTACCAAGGCTCTCTTACCTCCTCCTGGGGGAACCCCAGGTGCTTCTGGGACAACATCAAGCAACTGAATGGTCACTCCAGTCCCCTCTCCTTCTCTTCTCAACATCAATGGTACCGTCTCCTCTGACCCTGCCCTCATTGCCACCCACCTCAATAACTCCTTTACCGACCTTAGCTCAGTACTTCCTGGTAACTTTTTCAGTCCACCTCCTCCATCTGTACCACCACCCATTGCCCGCCCCTCTTTCCACCTGCGTCGTGTCACCATGCAAGAAGCTAAGCCTTACTTGCTAAAAGCCCTAAAAGGTAACACCATCGGTAATGACTCACTTGATCCCTGCCTTTTACGTCAGGTCCTGGATCAGGTCCTCTTACCTATTACGTGCATTTTCAACAAATCACTCTGTCTCAGACAATTCCCCTCTGCCTGGAAGATTGCCACAGTTACCCCTGTCCATAAAGGTGGTGACAGGACTCTTCCGGGTAACTACCGACCCATCTCAATCCTCTCCCCCCTCTCTAAGGCGTTAGAGAAAATTGTGGCGTCCCAAGTCTCTGACTACCTCTGTAAGTACAATGTTCTCTGCCCTGAACAACACGGGTTCAGAGCAGGTCATAGTACCAATACAGCACTCCTGGAATTTTCCAACTTCCTCCATGCCTCCTTGGACTCTGGTGCCCTGGCTGGTGCTATATTCATTGACCTGTCTAAAGCATTCGATACCATTTTGCATCCTCTTTTGCTCTCCACCCTCGACCTAATAGGCTTTGCCTCAGGACCTGTTTCCTGGTGCACCAGCTATCTCTCCGCCCGCTCCCAATGTGTGAAAGTCAACGGTACTCTCTCTGAAACATGCCCCATTCAGCTCTGGGGTGCCGCAGAGCTCAATTCTTGGACCCCTACTATTCTCACTCTTTCTTAACTCCCTACCCAGCAGTTTGTGCATGGTAAGATGCTTCTTGCTGATGATGCTGTTCTCGTTGCCTCCCACAGTGACCCCATGCTGCTACAGAACTCCTCCAACTAGTCTTTGACTCTGCAGCTACCTGGTTCACTGAGCACCTACTTGTTATCAACCTTAAGAAAACAAAAGCGATGCTCTTCTCCCACCCCAAAATAAGTACAGCAAGTTTCCTTAGCTGTCCACTCCACACCCAATCTCGTCATTGACCAGGTGCAGTCCTATAAATATCTTGGTATAACCTTTGACCTGCACTTTCATTCCATGGACATATATCTGCCCTAAATTCTGTCAGCCAACTCACGGCTAGGCATTCTTTACCGGCACAAGAAATGCCTCCCTCCTGATGCCCTCCGCCTGGCTGTCACCTCCTCTGTCATGTCTCTCATTGACTATGGCCTTCCGGTCTATGGCTCAGCAGATCAGACTGCCCTCCACAAGGTTCGCCTCACAGCTAATAAGGCCTGCAGACTTATCACTGGTGCTCCCAGACTCACTCACACATGTGAGCTGTACACCCTGGCTACCCTACTCAACCTGGAAGAGCGACTCATGTATCAGATATGCCAGCTCACCTTTAAAGCCCTGCGTGGCCTATCCCCCATAGGTCTATCCAACTCCATTCGCCGTACTGCACCGATCCTGATCACGCGCAGCTCGTCAAGAGCTACCCTAGTTATTCTGAGAGCCAGGACCTCTCAAGGTCAGAGGGCATTCCCCTACCGTGCGCCCCACTGGTATAACTCCCTTCCTGCCAGTGTCTCAAACTCACTAACCTTAGCTTGCTTTAAGCCCAGGCTCAGAAACTTCCTGCTTAGCTCTCGCAAATGCAACTGCCGCTAGCCTAGTGTAAAAAAAAAAAAAAAATAAATATATACTCTGTTTGACAATGCTCACTGAGCGCCTCTTTCCCTAATAATTCCTTCCTCCCTATCTCCCTCCCTTCTACTCCCACCAGCTCTCCCCACCATAAGTTTTGCACCTTTTGTTATCTTTTGCTTCGTTGGAGATTGTACTCTATTGAAACAAAATTGTAATTGAACTGTAACTTTTTTGTTTGTAAGTACTGTGTCCCTTGTACTACTGTTCTGATGTCCTCTTTGTGACGAGGTACCTTTGTAAATGAGCCTCTGGCTCAAAGGTTTCTAAACTGATGTTTAACTAAATAAATAAATAAATTCTCATCATATTTTTATTGCTCATGTAACGTTGCAAAGTCCAGTCTGACTGACAAAGCGTCACCTGCCGGCAAGGAATTCCCTGTGCTTTGTCGCTGGGAGACACTCTGTCAGTCAGACTGGACTTTGCAACATATTACATCTTACATGAGTAATAAGTTTTGGTATATTCTGTTGGTATATTCAAAGCCCATGCTATTTAATGAAAATAAAATATAGTGTATGGTGGAACGCTGTTGTGTATGGAAATCCATACACCGTAAAACGTCGTTCTGCTGCAGTAGTGATGTAGCTACTACGGTAGAACGACTTTTTGTTCTGCTTTAGTAGCTACGTCACAGTGCAAGCATCCCCAGCAGCACTGCTGATAGGGCTAGCGATGTTTGAAGGATCACACAAATGCACTGGCTGGCAGGCGGTTGGCGGTGGAGTGCATGCTGTGGAAAGTAAGAGCAGCTTTAGGGAGCAAACAAAGCAAGTGATTTTTGGCTGGTTTTCACCATACACCATATAGAAAAGTGTATGGTAGCCCTGATACACAACTACACTATTCTTGCACCTTGTGGTTACCATGACATCAGAGGGACCTATGGAGCTTTGCTGTCGAGGTCCTTGACGTCATGGTGAACACTCGGTGTAAGAATGGTATTGTTGTGTATGGGCTACCATACACTATCCTATCTATATATTGAGAAAACTGAACACCGAACATGTGTGTGAAGTGGCTGGTTTTGTTTAGGACTTTTGAATATTACTGCTGATTAGCCCCAAGCCAAATAGATTTTTTAAAAATTGGAACTTTCATGGAGTACCAGTCTGGACATCTTATTTCTTCATCAGAATAAAAATAAAATGCTATTTATTTATTTTAAAAGTTTTACCAGGAAATACCTACTGAGCTGGTAACAGCTCATTTCCAGATGTGCCCCGTGGGTGGGGTGGGGGAAGTGGGGGATAGTACACAAACTGAAGATAACAGTAATGAAGGAATAATAGTGAAAGAATGTACAACACAGTATTTAATATGTTACAAGAAACAATATCAAAATAAATTAGAAGTAAAATACATAAGGTATGTAGTTGCAATGTACAGGCTGAATAATTTCTACACAAATTAACTATGTGAACAGTGTATTAAGGTGCAAGTGCAGTTATAGTACTGGGAGCAAATATTGCATCTCAACTGTCGTATCCTTGGTATATACAGTCTAAAATGTGTGAAAGCACACAATTGAAAATCAGATATTGCTTCTCTGCTAGACTATCGTGGATAAATATATTGCAAACATGTGTACAAGCAGAATGCCACTGAAAATGAGACTGCATCTCATCTGGTCCCTCCTTGGTAAATGTATACAGTGCTACCTTGCTATAATAAACAAAAAGGGAGCCATAACAAATGTTGGTTACAGCTCCCTAGTTGTTACACCAAGGGATGCTGTTATACAGTGCTGTACAGTGCTATCTGCCAGCCCCCACCCCTCAACACACTCATTTTGTACTGTTTTTTACGTTTTAAACACATACACACTTTTGGTGTCATGTGCCATGTTAGGCTGCAAAACTCACACTTGTCCTGCTGACACTTCATAGTCCTTGAACGGCATCTTTCAGTTGATCGGACCACCACGCCCCCTTCTCCTGTCGTCACTTCCTATTTTTTATTTCAAAAATAAGCATACTGTTCTTTAAAAATAGGGAATGTAAATGTCAGGAAATATAAATTATGAGGTTGTGGCTTGACTGTTACTGACAATTACTTGTCCTGTGACACTTCAGAATGCTCACAACAGCTGTCGTCATCTCTCAGCTGATAGCCATGCCCTCTTCTCCCGCCCTCATTCAGAACAGTATCTCTTATTTTACTTGAAAAAGTAAGAGTTTACATCTGACCTGTCGGAATGTAACATGAGTTTGTGGTGTGGGAGTGGAGGATAACTTGCCCCACTTGCTTCTGGAGGTGACTGCTGATCAGATACCTCATAGCTTCCCTTCTGCTCAGCTGTTCAGAACAGGTCTGACCTACAGCAGCCAGCAATCAGTGAGATTTATGTGATGGATAGCATGCTTGCAGACTAGGTTTCATGAATACTTAGTGAAATGAATCATAAGGGAATTCTACTGTGTTTTAAAAAAAACAAAAAAAACTGCACTAGTAAAAGCTGAGTATTGTCGGGCTCTAACTGCCCCATTTGCAATATCTGAGTTTTTGTTACACCGGGTTCGCATAGTGGGGTCAGTGTAGGAAATGTGTAAAAGCAGGACCCTAGTACAGCAAACTTCCACTGAAATGTGCATCTGTATTGCTTTGTCCTGGGAAAAATACTTGACCTCCATTGAAAATAAGAAATTGCCTCTCAGCTGGGCTATCCTTGGTAGCTGCATTATGAAAATGAGTGAAAGCAGGACCCCACTGAAAATGAGATTGCTTCTGAGCCATGCTATCCAGGGTAAATACAGTGCAAAAACAAAACAACAAAAAAAATATGTTGGTGCAGAACCCCATTGAGAATGAAATGTTGCTCTCATCTGGTCTGTCCTGTGTGAATATGTAGTGTCGTAGGGTGTGGGTAGACAGTATGCAATAAACTGGCAGACCATTCACTGAAGTGTATAAAAAACACTGGAAACGTGTTTCATTTTATTTCTCAGAACAAAAATAATTAAAATAATAAAAGGACAAATTTACAGCTTAACAGTACTCTTAAACATCCCAAGAACTGCCCACAGAGTGGATCCCTAGAGCCTTCTCGGTCCACCTCTCACTGTGTTTCCTATCAGACCAATGTCTGGTACAGGTCCTCTCCCTAGACTGGACTGACCTTGATTTCAGGAGAGAGGTTTTATACCCTTTAGGGCTGACATCACTTAACACGTGATCTGCCCCCATTATGTAATGAAGTTCAAATGGTCCTTTTAATTCTCGTAACCCAGCCTATACAGAATAAAATAGGGTTATTTCTAAGTCTTAGTTATTCTTTTTCGTGTCCTGGACCCAACACTAAAGAAAGATGCCATACATTTTGGTTTATTGCGGTAAGAACATTAATTGCCCCTTATCAAGAAAACTCCTCCCCTAATAGATAATGAGCTAGAGAAGCTTTGGGTATAAATATGGCCTCTAGGAGCCGCTGTTCCCCTATAGAAAAAAGTTCAGTCTTGATGTGCAAGCCAGAGGTCAGTACCTAATTTATTAGCTCTGACAACTGTACGTTGATATCAGTTTGTATAAGTACTAAATGCTGTATTGCCGTACCGCTTTCAATGCCTAACTGGGCTCTGGGTAGCAGGGAAGATAAAGGAACCTGTTTCATAGACTCTCTAGTCTCCTTACTTTTATTAAAGCTCTCTTAGGGTGGCCACACTATAAACAGTCTATTTGCTTCAAAGGGATGTCTTCTTTAATTTTTGCCCTTTACATTAGAGCAGCAGTTTGCACAAGAATTATCTGCTGCTTTACTTTTTTTTGCAGCATTCTGGTAAGCCTTTATTTTACCTCATTTTGTCTCTTCCACAGAAGCATACTAGGAGCGGTGGCTGACATTTAGCCAAGGATTCGGCCACTTGCTCCCTTCTTTGCTGTGTCAGAGCAGTCCCAGCTGAAAAGGAGAGAGCTTGCTCCTTTTTATTTCATAGCCTCCCTTTTTACTCCAAGAGTATACTTGATTCCAAGGAGCCTTTCTTTACAATTTGAGAGAATTTAAGACAGGGAGTATATTACTTAGAACAATATTAGCCGCACATTGTCTAGGAAAGGGGGGGTTATAGGTATACTGGTACAGGACTGGGGTTACATATGTATATATGTGTGTGTGTGTGTGTGTGTGTATATATGTATGTGTGTGTGTGTGTGTATATGTATATGTGTATATGTATGTGTGTATATATATATATATATATATATATATATGTATATATATGTATATATATATATATATATATATATATATTACCTATCCATGTGCATGTATAATGATAGCAAATTCAAATGTTTATACGAATGAATTGCATAATACAGGGCACATTATCCCTGTGTAGTACTATGTAGCCCAGAAAGGAAGAAACCCTTAAGGAGTTTCACATAACTACAGGCTTTCTATGCCTATGCTGCTTGTTAGCCCCACATTTCTTAGGGGACTCCCTTAACATTCTTTTTATTTACTTAATACCCCGTAGGCATCATTTATTTTTTTATCACTTGAAACTGAATCTGTTCTTTAAACACCTTCCAAGGTGTTTTCACATATTTCTATTTAGCAGGACTCCATGGATGGAAAAGTGAAATGAATAAGCAAAGTTCAAAGGAATAGCAGGGAAATACAGCAGATAGAAAAGTACTACACTAGGTGGCCTTCCTAGGGCAGTGAAACAAGGTACAAAGTATAGAATTAGGGTACTGTTGTGCAACAGAAGTTTTTGTACGATAAATGAGGAGAAGAAAAAGGAGATGGAAAAGTGTCCAGCAGTTCAGACTCGGGGAGGTAACAGTCCTCCCTCCTTAAAAACAAACCAGTTTCCTACATACTGGTTTGTCTACACCCTCTCATTCTCAATCCTCTACCATGCCAGCAGAGTGGGGAAAAAGTGGTCGGGGCTTTCTCAATATTCTCCTGTTCTACCACCTACACTAAGTAGTTGAGTTTAACACTCACTATATTTACTCTGTGTTTGTGTTAGCAGGACCAGGCGTAGCCGGGACAGGGAAACAAAAAGGAAGTGGGGGTGCTGCCCCTGTCCATTACACGCTGCATCCTAAACATTTGTACTTTCAATACCTCAGACCTGGGGAACACCCTGGTTTTCTGCAGCCCCCAAAGGCTGTTTTCACAGAAGACCCTTCAGGTTACCCCGGGATCTCACATGCACTGCATGTGCTTTCTTTACATGCCCCCAAGAGACCTTGGAGGTCCTTTACATGACCTCTCTTGTGATTCTCACACCTCCCTCCTTATGAGGGAAACCGTTTCTGCCAAGAGACAGACATCACTGTTCTCGTACCTAAACTGTAGGAAAACGGGGGTGGGGGTTGGAGCTCTGGCCCACCCTCTCCATAAAGCTCCACCCCAGGGTCCCTTCAAAAGAACAGCAAAGATAGCTGCCTCTGTGTGCAGTCACAGAGCTATCCACTTACAATACATTTACCCTGGGGTTGATGAACATTGTTGCATAGAATTACACTATGCCTTTGTTTTTTTTTTTTTTTTTTTTAAAAACAGATTCTAACATTCATGTCCCATGTTAGCTTCACACTCTGGATATGAGCACCCAACTCATTATTAACCCCATGTCATATACTTCCTTGTATTATGATACATTGGAGGTCACCTTTTAGTAATCTCCCTATACTCAGACCAGGAGAGAAAGAAAGAAAAAAAAATAAACATTTTAAACAGATGCATCTGCCTTCCCTTTCATTGGAAGCAGATGGAGTTACGGCCCACCCTCATCCATCAGCTCCATCTCAGGGTTCCCTTTTAACAATACCAAAAGCATCAGTATTTTCTGCATTTCTCATAAGAAAGTAAATACACCAGCAGACTTTATGCTACTTGATTCTGTAGCCCTAAGACACATTGAATCATACCTTCTTTAGTACCTTATAGAAAGTAATACCTAGCAGTTTTATGCTGAAGCTGTCTTCCTTCATTCCTATGCTTGCAAATGGGGCCCCATGCTTCAACATATTCTCCAATGTTTCTTATCTCATCAGAGAATCCACCTAACAAGAAACTTTACAAATGTCCTACACCCCGCTATCTCCTAGATTATGCAGATTTACTCCCAGTGAGTAATTGAGTGAGTGAAAGCAGGACCCCACTGAAAATGAGATATTGCTTCTGAGCCATGCATTCCAGGGTAAATAGTGTTTAAAAAAAAAAAAAAAAAAAATCAGTGCAGAACCCCATTGAGAATGAAATGTTGCTCTCATCTGATCTGTCCCGTGTGAATATTTAGTAAAAGTGTGTACAAGCAGAACCTCAGTACAGTAATGCGAAACTGTAAAGGTGAGGATGGGATGTCTATATTAAATAACATTGTGAAAGTGATATAATAACTGCTATACTAATGTGTATTTCTTTTGAGTGACCTTGCTGCTGCAGATTGGACAGCCGTACCCTCCACCATGGTTATTGACATTGCCCTCTTCCCTGGTTCATTCCAAATTCTCTTGTGTATGGGACAAGCATACTCCGCTCAGAAAATCCAGAATCAAAACCCGCCATCTCTCCTAGATTACCATTAAAATCATTGATCAGTACAATCCTGTGATCTCGCCTGGGCACATTTCAAACTATCTCACTCCCTCCCTTCCTGACCTCATCTTATACAGGGCTATCAGGAACTCCTGTACTAAGGCTGTCTAGGCTGCGAAATCACAGTATTTCAAGACCAACCTTCAGAACAGTCTTAACGCCCCCTCAAAGTCCTGGAAATTTATTCAGTCCCTTTTTGACCTTCCCACCCAGTAAATGGTTCACCAGTGTCTGACTCCTCCTCTGTTGCTGCTCATTTCAGTGAGTTCTTTACCACTTGTGCTGTCCCTTCCAATCACCATCCAGCATCCTCTGCTCCTCCTCACATTTCCTCTCATCTCCCTTCCACTGGTTTCCTCTGTCACCCGGTTACTGCTCAGGAAACCCTTACTGACCTTTACTGCCTCAGCCTGCACAAATCCAGTCCTTGCAGACTGGATCCTAAAATACTCCATATCTCTTGTACCTGCCATAGCACATCCACTGACTCAGCTGCTCAACCTCTCCTTTTCCTCAGTGCTGTCCCTCAGGCCTGGAAGTTTGCCAGAGTTCTTCCGCTCCACAGAGGTTTTGGGGCCTTCCTCCCTTGGTAACATCCAGCCAGTCTTCCTCCTTCCTTCCTTCCCTTGCTAAACTGCAACAGAAACGTGTCTACACTAGACTGTCCGATATTCTATCCTCCACCAACTTCCTCTCCTTGTTCCAGTCTCGCTTGCGGAAGTATCACTCCATCATCTCCTTCCTGCTGCATGTAACTGATTCTGTCTTCTCTGGGATGGATCAGGAGCACATCACAGATGCCATTTTAATCAATCTGGCCAAGGTCTTTGACTTGCCCTCCTGGATAAGTTGAGTTCTGCTGGCCTCTTAGCTTCTACTGTAGACTGGTTCCATTCTTACCTCTCAGGTCGTAGGTAGTCAGTACAGATTGATAACACCTTGTCAGCTCCACTTCCCATCCAGGCCTGGTTCCCACATGACTCCATCCTGGGGCCATCCTGTTCTCCAGCTTCCTTAACAACCTCCCCACAGCTTGTGCCAACTCGCATATCCTTATGTGTGCAGATGACGCAGTCATTTACACCTCCGGTCCCTCTGCAACAGCTGTGGAAGGTGTGCTCCAGCAAGACTTCCATAATGTCCTACGCTGGTTTGAGTCTAACCAACTCTGGGTCAACACACAGCAGCCAGAAACTGGCCAGACTCCCAACTATCCCTATGTTCTCCACCTTGGATGTCACCCCTCTTGAAGTGGCTCATTCATTCAAATACTGCAGTGTGTGGCTGGACAGCAAACTTGACTTCTCTGCCAACATTGACACCATCCACACCTAGCTGTGCCCTAAACTTGTTGCCTTGTACTGCAGCAAAGACTGACTGACTCTGCAGATATGCAGTGAGCTTGTCAGTAAAATGGTGCTCCTGGTCGTTGACTACCCAGACTTGGTCTATGGCAGTGCTTCCACCACCTCCCTGGGCAGACAGGACACCTTCTGCAACTCCTTCTGTCATTGTGCTACCAGCTCCCCTTTTCGTAGCTACCATTGCTCAGTCTATTCCTCCTTATCCATTCTTCCTTTTACCTTCACGTCGCCAGAACTACTGTGCCTCATTCATAGCCAAATACTGGTTTGCGTCCCTTCCCTCATACCATTTCTGACACCCCCCCTCCATCCCCTCTGCTTCACTGTCTCTCCACTCCAGGGATCCTTGCATTTTTACCATTCCTCTCTCCCGCTCCTCTGCTGGGTAATCAGCCTTTCCTTGTCCCCTTTCTTCCCTCTGGAAACCTATTCCTATCCTCCCTCCATTTCACGTCCTTTCTGTTTCCCTCAGGTACCATCTGAATCTCCTTCCCTCATCCCTGCTTCCCCCCTTAAATGTCCCTCCTATCCCTGTGTAGGTGTGGCTGAGTTGCCTGATTTTTGGTGCTTGCTGTTATTACACTTGCTCCTGTTTTAAATCGTGTGCTCTGTTCCACTTTACTGTACCTGTGCCATTGCTGTGTCATTGCATTACCTGTGTACTGTGTCAGTGCTATGTATTGTATTTGCCTCCCCTATTTCCTTCCCCTGGGTCATACCTGGAAACGAGCCTTGGCTCAGTGTGCCTTTTCTGGTCACCAGTTTTAAAATAAATAGATGTACATACGGTACAATACTTAAATAAAAAAGCTACAAAGATTAGCAAACATAGCAACATTAAAAAAAACAAGACTAGCCTTGTTGACTCCAACCAGATCTTATTCAGGCAGCCTGGATTTGCCCTGCGGACCAGGCTAATGGGCATCCTCGTGTCAGAATGCATAGATCATTTATTGGGTTGCAAGTATTGAAGAGTGACATTCCGTGTCCTCAAACAATATGATGTTGTGTTCATCAATGTTTTATTTCTGTTTCTAGCCACAACCTGAAAATGGCAGTCAAGCTTCGTGTGGAGTATGGTCCAGTGCTTCACCTGCCTGCTCCAAAGGAGGGCAGGGAGAAGGGCTCCCAGCAGGTTGACCAGTACGGGAATGAGCAGAATTCGGTGACTCTCGGTATGTTGACACTACATGGGAAATTGTATAGTGCATGTCTTTCATGTGTCCAATGGGTACGTGTAATCAGGGCTTAGTCATTCAGTCAAGCATGACCTGCTATCACTGCATTTCAGTTCCTAGTAAATCTCAAAAGTTTTTTCAGGTGTCTTTGGTCCATGGAGTCAAGTTGAATCAAATGGTTAAGTTCAGTGCCCCATCAAGTCCTCTCCTCCTCCTCCTTTCTAACAGCCAGATAGTTTCTCTCAAACATCAATTGCTCAAACAGGGCCTCCTAGGCACCTTCCAGGTGATAAAGCTTTACAGCTGGCTTCTTAGTAAGGTGATTGGGAAATAAAGGAGTGTGCCTAGCTAGTTAAACTCGGCCCATTGTACCACTGAAAAATCTCTGAAGTAGTCCAGATTAAAATGTAGTGACATGGCAAAATTACATTGATACAGCAGATGTGAAGAGAAATGCCACAAAAGAAAACCACCATTTTTGGACCCACTTTGCAAGAATATACAGTAATATATTCTTTTTTTGGATATGTCATAATTGATATCTAGCAAAGTTGGGTACTACACAGTGGCGTACTAAACCAGCATTGTCTTACTCGTTTGACATGTTCCTGTCATTGTTAATTTGTTTCGTTCATTGTATTGCATTGTTTCTGTTCCAGATCACCCATGAAAATAGGCATTTGATGCTCTTGAGTTTTTACCTGGTGATCAAATATGAAATAAAAAAAAAATTAATAAAAAGATCAGAGCAGCTTGCACAATGCCGATGATATTACGATAGCTACTTCATGCCCCATGAAATCTTACTATATTCTTACTTATGCAGTATGGGCTCACCATAGGACTGCCCCAGAGCCGAAATAGTTAATATAACCTATGCAAATGATGGAATGCTAGGCTTGAGCTCGGTTTTAAAACCCCTGTCCCTGGTAAACAGTTCTAAACCATCAGATTCTTTACTCCGCTTGCCTCAGTAAGACGTCTCTGGAGAGCTCTCCTTCATTGCTTGAAGAAAATTTTTCTTCTCATTTTTTTTTAACTAGTAGTTATGTTATTTTGGTATTCTTTTCACTGTCTTTGGTTTTCATGTAGAATTTGTTTAGATTTTAGTTTTCATGGGGCAAGTAGTCAGTTTTCTCTTCGGTTTGTTAACTGAGGGGACACCAACATTCTGCCTTTCAGTTTTTACTTAGTTTATTAGTTTAAATTTTACCGACTCCGGTATAGTCAGTTGTTTTGATTTAAAACTGTAATCGGGGTAACTCCTGGTTTTCTTCTTCGGTTAGCGTTTAATTTGAGTTTAATCATTCTTGTTGTTCTGGGTTATGTCACAGAAAACCAAAAAGAGAACAGGACCCACAGTTTTCCAGCATTGTACTGAGTGCAGAGATATTTTTGCCAAAGCTGATCCACACTTAATTTGTTTATTTTGTCTCGGATTTGACCACCTTGAGACAGATTATGAGATCTGCAAGAATTTTCCACAGCCTACAGTGGAAAGATGTTACAAGGAAAGAATGGCTGACAAGGCTGCTGACCCAGACACTGAGCAACCGGTTCCTCCTCAGCCTGAACCGGAGGAGCTGCCCTCTGAAAGGGGCGATATTGCAACCATAAAAACTGAATCGCTGAAAAGGCTGCTGAACCGGCCATTGCCGTGTAAAAGAAAGAAGAAGGAAAAGCATCAGGAACTGCAACTGAAAAAAAAATGCAGTTCCTTCTGCAAAGGAGATCGCTAACGTGATCAAAATAATCCCGTCTTTACAGACTCCGGTTGGCAAGCAACCGTTACCGATCATGGGTCAAACTCCCGGTTCAAATCAGGCCCCCGGTTTAACAGACCTGGGTAGGGACCATTTTGAAGAAGAAGAAGAAGACTATGAGGAGGATGAAGTTGATGAGGATTTTGGAGAGCCCATTGAACCAGTCATTTCCCCTGATCCTCACAGACCAGATTCCCCTGACAAGGGAATAGAGGATTTTACATCCTATTTCTCTTTCATGAAGCAGGTTGCTCAGACCTTCGACCTCCCAACTCAAGAATCTGTAGAGGATGAGGAGGAAGATGACTACAAAGAGATGATGGATGTGCCAACATCAAAAAGATTGCTGCTGCCACTTCATAAATCCCTAAGAAAGCAGACTGTTAAAGTGTTGCAGACACCCACTTGTGTGCCTCCTACAGACAAAAAGTTTTAGGTGGCTAAGACTGGTGCTGAATTTCTTTTTGGGCACCCTAGTCGTGAAAGTGTTGTACAGGCTACAGCTTGTGACAAAGCTGGCATCCCCCTAGTCTCTCACTCTCCAGGCAAAGACTCTAGGAGGGTAGATTCTGTTGCAAAGAAAGTTTACCTAGGGTCCTCCCTGGCTATTAGGCAGGCCTCTTTTATGTCCTGTATAGCCAGATACCAAAAGAACCTTTGGTCTGCTGTGTTACAGATTGCTGAGGCAGCTCCTTCTCCCATGGCTGCTGACCTGGAAGAAGCTGCAAAAATGGGAATTGAGGCTGCTAAGACACAGTTTAGCATGGCAGTGGATTCCAGTGACACTGCATCCAGGAAAATGACATCAGCAGTGTCACTTATGAGGTTTGCCTGGCTCAGAACTATCAGACTGATGCAGGACACACAAACTAAAGCCATGGACTTTCACTGTGACCCCATGTCTCTGTTTGGAGAACAAACGGAGGCATATATGAAAAAAAATGGATGAATACAAAGCTGCTTATAAGAGTGCAGCAGCAAAGGAGAGAGCTTCTACCCCACAGAAACACCAGACCAGGGGTGGCAGGGGCAGAACTACCTACAGACCTTTTTTCCAGACTCAAGCTTTTCCCCAATATCAGCAAATTGGATACTTTAGAGGCAGAGGCAGAAAGGGCAGTGGCCATACTAGCCCTAGTGTCCAGCCAGCAGCCCAGACTAAACAGACACCCTGGGTGTCTGTTTGGGTCACCTCCCCAGTCCCAGTAGGGGCAGGCTGGCCCACTACCTCCAGAAGTGGAAAAATATCACCACAGACAAGTGGGTCCTGGAGGTAGTGGGCCAGGGGCTTGTCCTCAGCTTCAAGTTAATGCCAAAGCCGAGGTCAAGAGCCTTCAAGCCCTCTTCCCCATCAGAAACAGCCCCGCAGGAAGAGGAAGTTTCAAGCCTTCTGTTACAAAAGGCAGTAGAACCAGTTCCCTGAGACTAGAAGGGAAAAGGCTTGTACTCGAGGTACTTCCTCACAATAAGGAAAACAGGAGTGGTGACTCATTCTTGATCTCGAACACTTAAACAAGCATTTGTCAAAAACAAAATTCAAGATGGTTACTCTAGCTACTATACTACCAGTCCTAAGGCAGGGAGAGTGGCTAGCATCCCTGGGTCTAAAAGATGCCTAATTCCATATCCCGATAAGGGGATCACACAGGAAGTACCTCAGATTCAGATTACCATTAGGCCATTACCAGTTCAGGGCAATGCCCTTTGGACTGACATCTGCTCCAAGGGTGTTCACAAAATGTTTAGCTATGGTAGTGGCACACATAAGGTGACAAGGGGTGTCGGTGTTCCCCTACCTAGACGACTGGCTGATAGTAGGCCAGTCATATCAACAAGTAATAGAGGCTTTGGCACTCACACAAGATACCCTGCACTCACTGGGGTTCTTGGTAAACCAGAAAAAGTCTGTTCTGGAACCGGTTCAGCTGTTCAGATTCATAGGGGCAGAACTGGCTGCAAGAAAGGGAAAGGCTTCCCTCCCTCAAGACAGAGTGGACAACCTTATTCTGGTAGCCAGTTCTTTCAAACTTCATGTCCCAAGGCCAGCAAGACACTTCCTGTAATTGCTAGGCCACAGGGCAGCATCCATAGCAACTGTGTCAGGGGCCAGGTTCCAAATGAGAGATATCCAATTTTGTCTGAGCGCTCACTGTCTTCAAAAAAGGGACTCTGTCAAAACTAGTACCTGTCACAGTGACATTTCTCCAAGCCCTACTGTGGTGGCAAGAGCAGGCCAATCTCAGGCAAGGGGTGCCATTCTAGTGGTTCCTCTATGGAGGCACCTGCAGTGGAGACCAAGGAGGATGCTGGGAACCTTCACAAAGGAGACCCACAGGAGGGTGGCATGGGACCCCACAGGGGAAGGAAACAACTCCTGGTGGGGGACTCAATCATTAGGGGGGTAGAAATAGGGGAGGAAGGGGAGAGGGAGGCAAGGTGCCTGCCTGGCACCACAGCTTGGAGGGACAGGAAGCAAATCCTCAGGATCGTGGGAGCAGCTGCACAAGGGAGGGAACTGGATGTCATTGTCCACCTAGGGACAAATGACCTGGCTAGGAATGGGATCAGAGCAGTGCAAGAGGAGTTTGTAGAGTTGGGGAGGGGCCTTAGACAAGTAGCGCATACGGTAACCTTCTTGGAGGTGCTGCCTGTCTATGGCAAGGGTAATGCTAGGGTACTCCTCACAGGAATTCAATAAATGGTTGAAAACTGGTGCAGAGCTCAGGGTTTTGGCTTCACTGGGGACTGGGAGCCACCTGGAGGGATGCAGACCTATTCTGGTGCGATGGTCTGCATCTGTCCGGGGGGAACCAGGATCCTAGGTGAGAGGTTTAAATGCTTCATTGGCAAGCATTTAAACTAGCCAAGGGGGGAGGCACTGAAAAGGAGCACGGAAATCCTAGCCTCCCCCCACAAAACACGGTAATTAGTGAGGTAAACACCAAGGTAGAGAAGTCATTAGGTAGAAGGGCAGAGGTAAATGTAAAAAAAGGCAAAGGCAGTAAGGACAGGAATAGGGCTAAAAGGGATAAGGCCATCAAAAAGTGGAGGGTGATGAGTACCAATGCCCGTAGTCTGTGTAACAAGCTCCCTGAACTAATGGCCTTGATGGAAGAGGGTTGCCTGGATATTGTGGCAGTCACAGAAACATGGTACACAGAGAACCATGACTGGGATGTCAACATACCAGGATACACAATCTACAGGAGGGACAGGGAGAGTAAACGAGGAGGAGGAGTAGCTCTCTATGTAAAGGAAGGGATCAAAGCAACAGAACTAAAGAGTAAACAGGGAGCAGATGAGGCACTCTGGGTCACCCTGGAGACAGGAAATGGCACCACAATCCGCATGGGGGTTGCATACAGACCCCCATCTCAGGGGGAGGGAATGGACAAGGAAATGATAGAAGACTTCCTTAGAATGGCAGAGAAAGGGGAGATATTGTTGATGGGGGGCCTGAATATGCCAGATGTTAACTGGAGCACCTTTGCTGCAGGCACATCCAAGACATGGTCATTCTTGATGCCCTACAGGGGCATGCCTCAGACAGCTAGTATTGGAACCCACTCGGGAGGAGCAATCTTAGACCTGGTACTCTCAAATGGGGATGGAGAAAGAATCTCTGATTTAGAAGTGGGTAGCCATCTGGGACAAGCTATCACCAAACAGTGTGGTTCACTATAAACACAGCTACAATCAAGCCTTACAAAAGCAAGAGTATTGGACTTTAGGAGGGCTGACTTTGGGAAAATGAGTGTGTGCCTCAGAAAAGCACTAGCAAACAGGCAAGAAAGAGGGGTGGAGGAACAATGGGGAGTAATCAAAACAGCCATCACAGAGGCAACAAGCCTTTGTGTAAAGCAAATCAACAAAACACAACGAAGGAAAAAAACGCTATGGTTCTCAAAAGAGGTGGCAGGGAAGGCTAAGGAGAAAAAGACAGCATTCAGGAAATATAAGGAAACACAGAAGGAGCAGGACAGAGAACTTTATTAGTTAAAGCAGAAAGAGGCTGGGAAGGCAGTCAGAATAGCAAAGGCCCAAACCGAGGAAAGGATAGCCAACTCTGTTAAGAAGTGGGATAAGACCTTTTATAGGTACATTAGGGAGCAAAGAAAGACCAAAGGAGGGACACTGAGGCTTAATAAAAGTGAGGGAATGTGGGTAGGGTGACAGTGAAAAAGCAGGATACTGAACGAATATTTCTGCTCAGTATTCACAAAGGAAGAGGAGGGGGAGGTACCTAAACCAAACAAGAGAAACACACTGAAGACGGGGGTCTATACCAGTCCATTTATAGAAGAAAGTGTTCTGAAAGAACTAATAAAATTGAAGGTGGACAAAGCAATGGGGCCTGATGGGATTCACCCAAGAATTCTAAAAGAACTAAGGGTAGAACTAGTGACACCGCTGACTACTCTCTTTAACTAATCATGGGAGGATGGGGTGGTACCTGAGGACTGGAGGAGGGCCGATGTGATTCCTCTTCACAAAAGTGGGAGCAGGACAGAGGCAGGAAACTACAGACCAGTTAGTTTGACCTCAGTAGTAGGGAAAATGATGGAATCACTTGAAGGAAAGAATTGTTGAGTACCTAGAGGCCAGTGGGGCACAGGACCCAAGGCAGCATGGATTCACGATGGGAAGGTCGTGTCAGACGAATATAATAGATTTCTTTGACTGGGTGACCAAAGTAGTAGACCAGGAGGGGCTGTAGACATGGCCTACCTAGATTTTAGCAAGGCATTTGATACAGTCCCACACAAAAGATTAATACACAAGTTAATCAGCCTTGGAGTGGGTCCCAAGGTGGTAGCCTGGATAAAAAAATTGGCTAGACAACAGGACGCAAAGGGTAGTAGTAAATGGAGTCCACAGTAAAGAAAGGAGGGTTACTAGCAGGGTACCGCAGGGTTCAGTACTAGGACCGGTCCTTTTTAATGTCTTTATAAGTGACATTGTAGAGGAACTGGAAGGAAAAGTATGTCTCTTTGCAGATACACAAAGATCTGCAACAGGGTTGATACACAAGATGGAGTGGAAAGGATGAGAAGGGACTTGGCAAGGTTGGAGGAATGGTCAAATGTATGGCAGCTCAGATTCAATGCAAAGAAGTGCAAGGTAATGCACCTGGGAAACAAAAACCAGGGAAGAGTACACAATGGGGGTGAGATACTGACAACAGTAAAATGGAAAGGGACCTGGGGTAATTATATCAGATGACCTAAAGGTGGGCAAGCAATGTGAGAAGGCAGTAAGGAAGGCTGGGGGATACTGGGATGCATAGGAAGAGGCATCAGTAGTAGAAAACAGGAAGTTGTTATCCTCTGTACAGACAGTTGGCTAGACCCCATCTGAATACTGTGTGCAGTTCTGGAGACCCCATCTCCATGAGCCTATAGACAGAGTGGAGGCTGTCCAGAGGAGGAAACTAAATGGTGCAGGGTCTGCACCAGAAGACATAATGGAAGAAAGACTGAAGGAGCTTAATATGTATACCCTTGAGGAAAAAAGGAGAGAGGGAACATGATAGAAACTTTCAAGTACCTCAAGGGAATCAACAGAGTCCAAGAGGGTAGCATCTTTCAGAAAAAGAGATGTGCAAGAACAAGGGGGCACAATTTAAAGATAGAGGGGGACGGCTCAGATGTAATGTGAGGAAATATTTTTCACAGAGAGGGTTGTGGATGCATGGAACAGCCTCCCTGGGAGGTCGTGGAGTCAAAAACAGTGGGGGAATTCAAGAATGCATGGGACAGACATAAGGCAGTCCTAGTGGGGGGTAGGAGGAAGTAAGCTGTTGGTTAACTAGGATCTGCAACTTATCTGTTAGGTAGGAAAATGGGCAGACTAGGTGGGCCAAGCAGTCCTTATCTGCCGTCACATTGTATGTTTGTGTTTCTATGTTGCAGCAGGCCCCTTCACTGATACTCACTACAGATGCATCCCTCCTAGGATGGGGAGCACATCTGGGGGATCACACAGCACATAGCACATGGACAAAGCGGGGGTCACTCCTGCATATCAACGTGTTAGAACTCAGGGCATTTCTTCTGGGTCTCCAGTCATTCGCCAATCAAGTAGAGGACAAGGTGGTTCAGATCAGAACAGACAATACAACTACCATGTACTACATAAACAAACAGGGGGCACAAGGTTAAATCCTCTTTGCACAGAGGCAATGAAAATATGGGCCTTGGCATATTCCCTGGACATTTCCCTCTCAGCTGCCCATCTCCCAGGAAAGGACAATATTTTGGCAGATGCCCTCAGCAGAATTAACTAGAACCATCACTAGTGGTCATTAAACAAACAGGTCCTGGAGGCCATCTTCAGGAGATAGGGCACTCCAGAAGTGGACCTGTTCGCAGCTCCAAGCAGTCAGCTACCACAGTTTTGCTGCAGACCCCCCATCAAGGGCACAATCCCTCTGAATGCACTTCTGCTGGATTGGACAGGGAGGTTCCTGTATGCATTCCCTCCGTTCCCTCTGCTGTTAAGGGTCCTGAACAAACTCAGAGCCCAGTCAGCAACAATGATCCTTATTGCCCCAGACTGGGCCAGACAACCTTGGTACTCCATGATTCTATCACTGTCAGTGACCGAGCCAGTCAGTCTCCCCGGGAGGCACAACCTGCTGTCGTCCTCACAGGGCAGGATCATGTATCCCAACCTGCAGTCCCTCAGGCTCAAGCTTGGCTCTTGAGGACTACGAATGTGCAGATCTGCACTAATCAGAAGGGGTTATGGAAATCCTGAGAGTATCCAGAAAGCCATCCACTAAGAAAACCTATTCTTCCAAATGGAAGAGATTTTCCATTTGGTGTCAAGGCAAGGGCGTGGACCATACCCAGGCCAGCCTGTCAATAGTCCTGGACTATATTGCCCATCTACATTCTACGGGCTTAGGGGCCTCTACTCTGAGAGTGCTTCTGGCAGCTGTCTCAGCCTACTTATCTGCGGGTAAGAGCTCTTCCCTGGCTTCAAACCCAGTATTTAAAAAGTTTTTTAAGGGGTTGCTACTTTTTTATCCACCAGACAGGGAGCCAACTCCCATGTGGGACCTGAACATTTGCATTGCCCAGCTCATGCAACCCCCCTTCAAAGCCATGTCTTCGGCAGAACTCAAGTATGTGACTTGGAAAACAGTATTTCTGGTAGCCATTACCTCTGCCAGGATTAGTGAGCTTCAGGCATTGTCCACAGAACCTGGGTACACAGCTGTCCACAAGGACAAAGTAGTCCTTAGGACTAACAGAAAATTCCTGCCCAAGGTGGTATCAGTTCTGCCTCAACCAGTCTGTTACATTGGCAGTCTTTGTTTCACTGATCATTCCACCTCAGATGAATGCAGACTTCATAACCTGGATGTAAAAGGGGCAATCAGTTACTACACTGACCACACAAAAGGTCATAGGCAGGATCAAACTCAGCTTTTTCTCACCTGTGGAGATATGGGGAAAGGAAAACCAGCTACAAAAAGATCCATTGCATGATGGATTATAGCCTGCATTCACTTTTGCTACAATAAGGTGGGTAAGCAGCCACCTGCAGGCCTCCGGGCCCATTCGACTAGGGCACAGCAGCTTCTTTGGCAGCTGATAGAGACATTCCCCTAATGGACATCTGTAAACCAGCTACCTGGAAGACAGACCACACATTTACCAAATTCAAAACCAGGAGGGAGCTCTCAATAAAGTTGGGTGCTGGAAAAATGTAATAACAGAAAAAATGAAAACTGTGCTCCAGGCTTAATGAAAAATATTACACTTTACTTAAAATTGATAATTTTACATCAACAGTTACAGGGTAACATACCAGTGAGTCAGAACAGCCCAGCGCTTCCCAGATCTCAAGGACCTCTTCATCAGGGGTCGCATTTACCAAGCATTATTGTTTGGACATCCAGGTCAGAGGGGATGCCAGGTTTGGTACACCAGTCCTGCAGGGCCCATTTCCTACATAGGTTATAGGCCCACCTCCAGAGGTACTGCTTGAGTAGTCTGCATAAGTCAGAATACAGTAGGAGTTCCTGGGGCTTGAAGAAAAAATTAATCACCATAGTAATCTTGTTTCTTCCAAGGGAATCTTACTGTATTCTGAGCTCCCTTCCCTACTAGAAATCTATGGTAACTGCACTCCAGCAGTAAGAGGAATGTTGCAAACCTGTGTGTATGCTGTTTTCTCTTGGGCATCTGTGACTTGAATCGTAGTGGTGCCACATTAAAAATATTTCAAAAGGGAGCAATTTATACATTTTATTAGGGGGGCCATTATTAGTATTAGCATAGTTGGATAGTTCTTCGTGCATGCTTCGTAAGAATCTGACGGTTTAGAACTGTTTACCAGTGACAGTGGTTTGAAAACCGAGCTCGAGCCTAGCATTCCATCATTTGCATGTATTCTATTAACCATTTAGACTCCGGGACAGTCCTATCGTGAGACCATGCTGCATAAGTCAGAATACAGTAAGATTCCCTTGGAAGAAACAAGATTACTATGGTGAAGTCAGCAACTGAAATCAAGCAAGCGGTTACATCTTAATACAAACAGATAATTTTAAAGTTATAACTATTAAACTAATGTTTTATAAATTGAATATGCAGTGGTCTTAACATACGCAGTTTATCATCACTTGTGAGGGGGCAGGACTTTGCACAACTCACTCATGGCTCTGCTACTTGTGAGTTATGCCCCTCCCCCACACTTGAAGATAGAGTGCATATTGCGACTCAAGCCATTGTGTATCTCCTATATCTTTTTAATACTGTGACTAAAAATAACCACATTAAAATAATTTGGACTTAGTGACAAGGAATTACTGTATAAAGTGAATAGGAAATAGTCATGTACATTTCGGAGCAGAATGTATCCACAGTTCATACTGGAAGAATGCTTTCACTATGAGAATTCTGTGGTTATGTTATGTAAAGGAAAAGTCTGGGACCTCCCTAAGAAAGTGTTGGGAGTACCTGTGCAGGTGGGCAGGGATCTGCCACATAGAGTTTCGTTACATTCCTTGAACTTTTTTTTTTTTACAATCTCCATCCACCTCCTAAAAGTCGCCCTATTTGTGCGTCTGATGGTGGATGGCTTGTTCTGCATCCTTCAGCTTGAGATGCTAGCTTAGACCTTGACAGTCTTCTCCCCATATTCATAGTTCTTGAATCTATACCGCTGGTAGGTGGTAAGCAATCAAAGTCTGATACATTTTTTTCCTGTTATTTTTTTATCCTGCTGTGGAGCTTGGCAGGCAGCTCTGGTCCCTCCCTCGGAAGGGAAACTCGGTCTCCGGATGCACTGTTCTCCCAACTGACACCTCCTAAATCCCCCACGGCCCCCCCCCCCATGGCAGGGCCGAAGTGAATGGGTGCCGGCTTTCCCCCACCCCTGAGCAAATGTAGACACTGGGCCAGAACAGGGCACTGGTGCGGGGCCATCATGGAGCCTGCCAGCTCCTTTGTCCTCCAGTTTTTACTCTCGCCCCCTCTCCCCACCGACGGAGTACATCAGCGACGTGCCTTCCGGCTCACATCTCCCCCTGGCTGATGCCAGAGGGTGATCGACAAGCAGGATGGAAAACTCTCCCTCCCAGAGAGAACAGTCCTCCGGATGCTCGATCCTCTCTGTCCCCTGCCAACCCCCGGTGGCCTGGGCTCGTTTCAGAACCCGGGTCACCGGTGCGGCACAAGGTGTAGCAACCAGCGCCTCAACGTCCAGCACCAACGGGCCGGCTCCAAAGTCTGATACATTTTGTGCTAGCTTGGCATAAACCTAATGGGAATGAGTGAGGTGTTGTGGGCTCTGGAGATAGCAGTACACTGAGCTGGTCTCAAAAATGCTTCATTAAAGAAACATACAAACATAGTGTCGACAGAAAAAGTCTATCAGCCCATCCAGTCTGCCCATTGTTATCCTACTGTACCCTGTGACCTGTTGTTTAGATAGAGTTTTTGCACAGGGGCCCCCCCTTGCTTCCTGCCTTACTGCTACTCTCCTGAGTAACTATTAAGCCCTTTACTCTGTTTCAGCTGTGCTTAACATAGAAATTGACGACAGATAAGGATGTATACCATACCTTTTTTTTTCACTTTTTTTTTTAATCCCACCTTACTACCCCCTCGTTCCACTCCTTCAGACCTCAGATCATCCCTGCAGATCCCTCCCACAGGATCTGCCCCTAGAGTGCCAGGCTTACTCCTTTTATCCCTCCTACCTTACTCCTCCTCCTTGGAGTGCCTGCACAATGGGGTCTGTCCTGCGGGTAGGCGATCCAAGGTGGATCGGTTGTCATCTTGGCCCGAGGTTTTTTTTCTTCCGTTTTCTCCCTTTAGTCCCTCCTTCCCCTGAGGGTGTCGGTACATAGGACTGATGTCCAGTCATATGGCGTGCTGGCGCATGCCACAGACAAATGCCCACGACATCCTCCCCTTCTCGACTCTCGAAGAGCCGCCTGTGCACCAATGCCCATGCTTCCACCAGCACAGGTGCGTCGGGTGTGCGTGACACCCCAGGATCCCACCCCTGGAGGAGGAGGAGAGCATCCATTGGGACGCTCAGTCCTCCTCCCCCCGGTGACCTCTGAGTCCGTTCCCGAGCCCAGGTCGCCGGCGTGATGCGAAGTGTGGCGTCCAGCACCTCAACCCTTGGTGCCACCGGGCCGGCGGTATACCCTACCTTTAATTAACTTCCACTGACCCTACTGGATTAACGACTGCTGCCTCTTCTCTCCCCCCCCCCCAGGATTCCCGTATGCCTATCCTGTGCATGTTTAAATCCCACCAGCATGCTTGCTCCCACCACCTCCTGAGGCAGACCATTCCAAGCATCCACCACCCTTTCTGTGAAAAATAATTTTCTCATGTTGCCCCTTAGTCTACCCTCTTCCAGTATCAAGTCATGCCCTCTTGTTGTTCTAGAGCAGCTTCTCTTCTGAAAGATGCTGTCCTCCTGTACCTTATTTATTCCCCTTGAGATACTTGAAGGTCTCTATCATGTCTAGCACTCGGTGGTGGGAAAATTAATGGAGAGTATACTAAAGGAACGATTGGGGGGTGTACTTGGAGGAGGTGGGAGGTCTGGATAGTCGGCAACATGGGTTTGTGCCAGGTAGATCATGTCAAACCAACCTTGTGGAGTTCTATGAATGGGTAACATCAGAACTGGACAGGGGTAAGCCTGTGGATGTATTATTCTTGGACTTCAGCAAGGTGCTTGACTCTGTCCCCACAATGGTCTGGTGGAGAAACTGATGGGGTTAGGAGTAGGCCCTTGATGGTCAGATGGATTGAAAACTGGCTAGCTGGACGCACTCGAGAGTAGTGGTCTGTGGGGAGCCTCTCGAACCCAGAGAGGTTGGTAGGGCACCGTGAGGGTTGGTCCTGGGTCCGATCCCGTTTAATGGCTACATATCGGACATCAGGAGGGTATAGGGTGTGAAATGAGTCTTTATGGATGACTCCAAGATGGGAGCAGTAGTTGAGGGAGAAGAGGGGAGGATGGCCTGCAAGGGGACCTGACACCCTGGAAAGCTGGGCTCACACATGGAAATTAAATTTTAATATCACCAAGTGCAGGTGTTGCATCTTGGTCCGGGAAACTCTAAACACAGGTACACCCTGGGAGGGCGCTGGAGGCCTCAATAGGGGAAAAACCTAGGGGTCATGGTGGATGCATGTATGAATAACTCTGAGCAGTGCAGGAGAGTGGCTAGCAAGGCAAACAGGATGTTGGGATGCATCGTAGGGGGATCACCTCTAGGAGCAAGGAAGTGATTCTGCCGCTGTACAATGGACTGGTTAGACTACACCTTGAGTACTGTGTACAGTACTGGAGACCACACTTGAAGAGCTGCATACAGCTCCTGGAGAGGGTACAGAAGAGGGCAACAAAGATGACACGAGGGCTAGGGATTTGACGATGAGGACAGACTTAAGGAGCTCTGCCTGTTTTCATTGGAGGAGAGGAGAGACAGAGGGGACATGATTGAGGTCTTCAGGACCTCAAGGGAATAAATAGGGTAAACATGGAGGGGATCTTTAGACTAAAGCAGGGAGGTATCACCAGAGGGCATGGTTTGAAGGTGGAAGGGTGAGGGGGGAAAAGAGGAGGAGGTTTTTCACTGAGAGGGTGGTGGACCCTTGGAATGCACTACCTGGTGAGCTGGTTCAGAGATCCACAGTGGAGGGCTTCAAGAGAGGGTGGGACAGACACAGAAAGTGGATGTATCAGATGATGGCCTGTCCCAGGGGGGTGGGAATGGATGATACGGATTTCTGGAGCACAAGGGATGGGAGGGTCTTGGCACCCAACTAAGGATCTAAGGTTTGAGCAGACTCGATAGACCGTAAGGCCTAATCTGCTGGCAAATAGTATGTTAGTATGTCTCCCCTCTCCCTCTTCTCCTCCAGGGTATACATATTGTGTTCCTCCAACCTCTCATCATATGACCTATGGTGCAGGCCCTGCACCATTTTTGTTGCCCTTCTTTGAACTGCCTCCACCCTGTCTATGTCCTTCCAGAGATTTAGCCCCCAGAACTGGACACAGTAATCCTAATGAGGTCTCACCAATGAACTGTACAGTGGCATTATGACATCTTTTGTTCTGCTGGTAATACCTCTCTGTATGCACCCCAGCATTCCTACTGGCTCTCCCCACTGCCTTGGCACACTGTTTGGTTATGATGACCATCAGATCCCTTTCCTGTTTTGTGACCGCTAATATTTTCCCCTGTATTTTGTAAACCTCTCTTGAGTTCCTGCGCCCCAAGTGCATGATTTTACACTTCTTCGCGTTGAATCATAGCTGCCACACTCTGGACAATTCTTCCAATTTAGCTAGGTCCCTCCTCAGTTTCTCCACCTTTCCTGGGCTGTCTACCCTATTGCAGATCTTTGTGTCATCTGCAAAAGGCACACCTTCCCCTCCAGCCCCTCTGCAATGCCACTGATGTAGATATTAAACAGCACTGACCCAAGAGCTGAACCATGGGGTACCCCCGCTGGTCACCATCCCCACCTTGGATTTAGTTCCGTTTACCACCACCCTCTGTGTTCTGTTCTTAAACCAGTTCCTCCCCCTAGACGAGTTAGGGAGTCTTACTCTGCTTCAGACTCTTCCTCCCCTTCTATCTCGGACTCCTCAGAGGCCTCCGATGGGGGTTCCGAGAAAGACGACGAGCCACGCTCTCCGTCCAAACCCCGAAGCTGAGGACTCCTCCGAAGTCTCCTCCGGAGGATCCTTCCTTCACGGAGTTGCTCAGAAAGATCCAGGAAGTTCATCAGTGGCATTCCTTAGAACCAGATCCTCAACGGGTAAAACTCGGCCGAGCATCTGGACTTGCCCTACGGCTCCTACCTTAGTGCCACTCCTGGATTGAGCTCACGCCTACCTTGTTTCCACTATTTGAAACAACCGCCGGCCTTAGGCCCCCACTTCCCAGGAAGCTCTAACAGGCTATACCAGGCCCGGAGGGTGTAGACTTTTAGACTCTCACCCCTGCGCAGACTCGGTTGTGATTAGCGCCGCTCACGGCCGGTCAGCACATCCGAAGCACTTGAGCTCATCCCCCCCCGGATAAGGAATCTCGCCTTCTGGATCAGTATGGAAGGAAGATCTACGCTTCTTCCACACTGGGGATTAGGGCCCTGAACTATGTTGCCCATATGGGGGATTACCAGAAGGCCGTCCTTACCCAGGCGGAATCCAAGATCGACTCTCTGCCTGACTCTCAACTCAAGCAGGAGTTGGCCGACCTGGTCCGTTCTGCTTGTTCGGCCAGTCGTCCACATTCTGAGGGCGACCTACGACCTTGGACACGGAGGACGGAGCCTGCTGGCCTGTAGTCGTGCGGGCGTCACGCATGGCTCCGTGTGTCAGGTTTGGTCCCGGAGGTGCAGTCAGCCATCCAAGAAGCGCCTTTCAGAGGTTCTGTGCTTTTCGGTGGTGATGTCAAGGACATCATCACTGATTTGCAGGAGAAGGGGACAGCCCTTAAATCCGTTAATTCAGTGTACCGTCCCCATCCCCCACTGCGCCGACCCTTTCACAGACGCAGCCGGCCTCAAGCAAAACCTCAGGGAAGGCGGGCCACCAAACGGGCCCCCACAGCTGCCAGGCCCCCGCCGCCCAAAAAAGCAATGGGTGCTCCAGCTGCGGCGCTGCCTCACACCACCTGACTCCTTCCCTCTCCCACCGCCTCTGGACGCCCCGGAGGAACCGGTAGGAGGGAGGTTCTCCCTCCACCTTCCGGGTTGGGAGAGGATAACCTGATTCATGGGTGCTTCAGATCATAGCAGAGGGGCACTCCATAGAGTTTCTACAGAAACCTCCACGTCACCCCACTCTGAACTCCGCTTACTCAAGGGACCATCTTCCTTTGGTCAAGGAAGAAATCTCAGCGCTTCTTGCGAAACAGGCTATAGAACCCGTCCTCCTCACCTCTATGGACGGGGTACTATTCCCACTTTTTCCTTGTACCAAAGAAGATGGGAGATCTCAGACCTACTCTCGATTTCAGCTCCCTGAACCTGTATGTGGAGTACAAGAGGTTCAGGATGCTCTCCCTTCAATCCCTTTTGCCCCTGCTTTGGCCGGGCCAATGGCTTTGTGCACTAGATATGCAGGATGCATACCTGCACATCCCCATTCGCCCTTCGCACTGAAAGTACCTCAGGTTTGCGTTCCAGGGGGGTCCACTACCAATTCCGGGCACTCCCATTTGGTCTTTGCTCGGCTCCCCGAGTCTTTACCAAATGCCTAGCGGTGGTAGTGGCCCCCCTGCGTTCTTTGGGAGCTCAGGTTTTCCCCTACCTGGACGACTGGCTCTGGCGGCCCGGCCCAGGAGGAACTCCTGCATTTCCTCCCTCACCCGGCAGGTTTTCACTGGCCTGGGTATTACCATCAACCATTCCAAGTCTCACCTGGATCCTTCACAGAGGCTCCAGTTCATCGGGGCAATTCTCGACACAACTTTGTGCAAAGCCTTTCTGCCTCCGGACAGGGGGTCCTCCCTCCAGTCACAGATTTTCCTCCTATTGGAACACAGGAGGGTCCTGGCGAGGTCAGTTCTCCGTCTACTGGGGCTTATGGTGGCGGCCATCCCGACGGTCCTGCACGCACGCCTCCGCATGAGAATCTCTCAGTGGACTCTTCGATCTCAGTGGGATCAACGAGTAGACGACCTAGATCATCCGGTTCTGATCTCCTCGCCGATGGTAAGAGACTTGCAATGGTGGATGGTTCAAAAGAACCTCTTCTGGGGGGTCCCCTTTTTTCATCCTCCCCCCGATCAGACTCTGACCACGGACGCTCAGGCGTTGCTGTCAGGGAGCCCATCTTGGGTCTCATCAACCTAAGGCCTTTGGTCAAAGCTGAGATAGTTCTCCACATCAACGTGCTCGAGCTTCAAGCAGTGCTTTATGCGCTCCAGACCCTTCACCAATACATCCTTCCCGGTCACCTAGCTGTCCAAATGGACAACATGTGTGTGGTGTGGTACATCAACAAGCAGGGAGGAACTTGGTCCTACCCGCTGTGCAGGGAAGCAGTGAGGGTCTGGGATTGGGCAACTCTTCACAACCTTCACCTCACGGCGATCCATGTTCCGGGAGTCGACAATGTCCTGGCAGACAGACTAAGTCGCTCGTCGGCTCTTTCACATGAGTGGGAATTGGATGAAAAAGTCCTCAAAAGCATCTTCCAGGTTTGGTGGACTCCTCAGATAGACCTGTTCGCTTCCTCCCAAAACACAAAGCTTCAATCTTTGCTTTCGCTCGCTCCAGAGCGGGCGCCTCTGGGCGACGCTCTATCTCTAGCTGGAAGGACAGATTCGTCTATGCTTTTCCCAATTCCTCTGGTCCCTCGTGTGTTACAGAAGCTTGCTCTAGAAGGAGCGAGAATGATCCTGATCGCTCCTTTCTGGCCCAGGCAAATCTGGTTCTCCCTTCTACAACAATACTCAGAGGTTCCTCCTCTTCCTCTTCCTTTGTCTCCAGGATTGCTGACCCAGGATCAGGGGACCCTGGTCCATCCGGGACTCAAGTCCCTTCATCTTCATGCATGGCTCCTACAGACCTAGCGCAATCTCGTTTTGGCGTTTCTTCTAAGGTGGCCGAGATTCTGGTGGAGGCTAGAAAACCCTCCACTAGGTCCACCTACGCCATGAAATGGAAAATATTTTCTATCTGGGCTGCGTTCAGGAACGTGGAGCCCTTTTCCTGCCTTTTGACTTTTCTGCTTGAGTACATGCGTCATCTTTTCGACCTGGGTCTCAGTCACTCCTCTTTGAAGGTCCATATGGCGGTTATTTCAGCCTACCATGTCCCTTTCACTGATAAGGTATTCGCTCAGCTGGAGGTATCCAAAACTTTCCTCAGAGGGGCCCTTCATCTTAGGCCCCCTATCCGGACTCCAGCTCCGCCTTGGGACTTAAACTTTGTCCTTGAGAAACTTACCCTTCCTCCTTTTGAGCCTGCGGCTTCCTCAGACCTGAAGTTTTTATCGTGGAAGACACTCTTCTTGGTGGCCATTACTTCTGCTTGCAGAATTTCCAAGCTCCAGGCCCTGATGTGCAAAATCCTCTACTTGATTTTTCACAAAGAATGAGTAGCTCTTCGCACGAATCCTAAGTTTCTCCCAAAAGTGGTAGCGGAGTCTACCTTAAATCAATCTGTTGAATTACCTGCCTTTTTCACGCAGTACTCGAGCCAAGGAGAATACTTGCTCCATACCATGGATGTCCACAGGATTCTGAGATACTACACTGATAGGACTAAGGATCTCAGAAAGACTGATCAGTTGTTCGTCTCTTTCGCTCACAAAAGAGAAGGCAATGCTGTCTCTAAGCAATGCCTATCAAAATGGTTAGCCCATTGCATCACTTTCTGTTATGACAGTACAACAAGACCCTCCCGGGTCAAGTCAGAGGTCACTTCACTCGTGGAGTTGCCGCCTCCGCGGCTTGTTTCAAGAATGTGTCTACGGCAGACATCTGTGCTGCTGCCACTTGGACTTCAGTCCATACCTTTACTAAACATTACAGTTTGGACATTGCCTCTCGCCGTAGAGCAGGCTTCGGGTTAGCTGTCTTGCAAGGCCTCCTTTCTTGAGTCCTGATAGATTATGTTCTACTTTTTGGAGTAGTTCTTCCTCCCGGTGCCTTTCATTTGTTCCAGACTGCTTGGGATTCTGTCCTATACGTAATTACCTACTGCAAGAGCCCTCTCGAAGTAAGATAGTACAGTTACGTAAGAGTTTACCGTAACAGTAGATCTTTGAGAGAGGCTCTTGCAGTAGGTAATACCTTCCCGCCCTCCATCCCCCTAGGCTGTCTCAGCTCCTTTTCCATTTGGGGAAATATCTGCTTCTCTCTCGTCCGGGTCTTCTTGGCCTGTGGCGGGAAAGAACTGGAAGGCCGGTGTCTGGGACTGCCCCTTTATACCGACATCCTCTGACGCCGGTCACCTGATGGGGCGGCCTCGCCAGGACCAAGAAGCTAGAAATTTTCTGTGGGGTCCTGCTGCCGGCCGGCGTCAGTCCTATATGTAATTACCTACTGCAAGAGCCTCTCTCGAAGATCTACTGTTACGGTAAATTCTTATGTAACTGTACTTTCCCTGAGCACCCATGGATGTATTCCATATGGCCCTGGGGCCTTGTCTATTTTCAGGGCTGCAAGTCCTTTTGTAACCCAGTCTCCTGTAGTTACCACCTGCTCTATTTATGGGATTCCTCTTGCAGCAGCCTTTATGCAGCTTTCTGGCAGAGGTCCACTATCCTCCACTGTGAATACCTAACAGAAGTAGTCATTTAGAATGACTACCTTCTGCTCATTTTCCTATACTGCCCTGCTCTCCTCCATCAGCCTAACAGTCACTCCTCTTATCTCCCTTTTTTCCCCTTCCTTGACCCCTTCCGCAGTATGCAGCTCTGTGCTTTTCTGTCCCTGACTGCCTTCTTGGCCTCTTTCATCTTTACATGTTATTTGCTCAGTTCATCATCCCCCTGTTTCTCCGTGTAGATAATAAAGGTCCTTTTTTGGCCCACACAGCCTTTCTGACCTTCTTAGATAACCAGATTGGTCTCTTGTGCCAGTTACCCTAAGCATGCACAAAGAGCTTAAGTACGATGCGAAGGGGGGAGGATATGGTACTGAGAGAGAGATGGAGAAACACACAGAAACATAGAAACTGACCGCAGAAGAAGGTCACTTGTTCCATCCAGTGTGCCCTTATCTCTGCCTAACTTATGAGACTGAGCCCCCAGTGATCTTGTCTTCTCTCTCCTGTTTTAACCCTCCCATCCCACTAAACCCACGTGTATCTATCCTACCTGTGCTTGAACCCTACCTCTCATTGGTTGCCCAGGGGAAGCCATCCTGGAATGTGTCTACCAGACCCTGGCTCCTGGCGTTTGATTTTGCTTGGTTACTCCAATCCACGTTTGGCATGTTAAGTCCTTCAGCAATACCCCTTAACCCTGGGTGGTGGCACTCTTGATCTCTTTCCTGGTATCTTGTCCTCTGTCTCATTCTGATTTGGCAGCCTGTATGCTACTGCAACTCTAATGACTCCCCCCACCTGCAGACAGTTGCACACAAAGGGTCTCAGTGGTGGTACTCCCCTTCAGGTCCCCATTCTTTGTGGCTTTGATGTTTTCCCTGATGTAAAGAGCTACCACACCTGCTTTACCTTCTGCCCTGTCCTTCCTGTAGAGGATGTAGCCAAACATTATGAGTTCCCAGTCGTGGCATCACCTTTCCCAGGTTTCTATCTTGGCTGCTAGGTCCAGCTGAGCCTCAGTCACTAGCGACTGAAGGTAGCACATTTTGTTCCCTGGGCTTCTGGCACTCACCCACATCACTATCTAGAAGATTTGCTGGTCCTCATTCCTAAACGACTCTGCATCCTTCGCCCCGTACCACCATGGTCTCCTTGCCTGCTGCTTACCCTGTGCCCATCACTCTGGGTACCATGTGCCCCTTCCCTAGACCATTGCACATTTGCTTCCTTGCTCCTGCTCTTGCATTGCTAGTCCCTTCCCATTTCCCCTCAGTCTCCTCCCGTACCCCTCAGCCCTGTTTAGTTCTTGTCTGTGTAGGGGGGGGCCCCCTTTACCCCCTCCCCCCCTTCTGTAGGGGTCTTTAAGAGAGAGAGTGAGAAAGGAGAGCAAGTACAAGGTTAAATTACTTGTTCAGGGTCGCATGGTGAGTAAGTGGTAATGGTGACATTCAAACCTGAGTTTCAGATTCACAGTGTGTGGTGATTAGTTATATTGCTTCTATTTGCAGTCTGTGTCTTGTAAATGTTGTCACTGCATGTCAGGATTTTGTCTTTAGTTTACAAAAAAAGGCACATTTTCGGTTTGATTGTTACTTGTAAAATAAACAGTTCAAGATACAGGGGAGTTAAACATGTGGATCCTAGAATGTTGTATGTTACATCCAGTGCAGGAAGTGTCCACATACAAGCAATGTGGGTAACATTTATACAACTGGTTTGAACCTGAATGAACTCACACAGGCACAACATAAAGGAGAAAAAGACTGAAACACCAGTGGGGAAAAAAATAATTTCAATCTGTTCACTCCATCTCTGACCTCTCTGTCCTGGATCTCAAAGGATGCTTCAGAAATGCACAGGAAAGGCGAGCTTATGAGCTCAGGCTTATTCACCTTCTTGATATTAAAAATTCTTACCGCAGGAGTCCTTTAGCATCAGTAACTGTAGCAGTTAGCTGGCTAGGTGCAACTGCCCTGGAGGTATGCCTTTAAGAGAATTAAAATGAGCTAGGACATTAGCCAGTCAGAAAACAAGAGGGGAGTGTGCTGGGTGAGAGCAGCCTGAAGGGCTTTAGAATTTTTTCTCCGCTGACTGAGCAACATTGCCCCAGAGGTGTCCTCAACTTTCCTTGTTAACAGCCTCTTGTTCGCTTATCTTGGTAACATTTTCCTCACAAACTTAAATCTTCAGTGTGCTGAGTGTAATTTTACTATTTTTTTAGCAGTTCATTTTTTGCGTAACTGCGATTTATAGATATTTTTACCACAGTTGCTTAATGTATCTTCTTTTTTTTAACTGCAAATTCTTATCTTCGACGGTTTTTGTCACAACTTGTGAAGGAACCGTCGAAGTTTTGCGTTTTGCCTAAATTTTTTCCTCAGAACTCACAGGTCCCTGCCGCGAGGTAATTGTTTGATTTTCAGACTTTGGCAGTTATTGCTGGGTTCTCTGTGGATTGGCTTGTCAGGGATTCCCAGAACTAAACAGAAATCTGGACCTTCATGGAAAAAAAAAAAAAAGTGTGTCGGCCGTCACAGGACTGGCTTAACTGCGTTTTCAGTAACCTGTGCCGCAATTGTTTTTGGTCTAGATCTGCTGCTTCTCTTCACACAAATTTGGTCAGAAACAGAGCAAAGAGACCTAAAAAATGTATATGGCTGAGGAAAAATCAAAGGCTACTGATGAGGGTCCATCTAACTTTAATAAAAAATGAAAATTCAAGCAGGGGTGCTGATGAAGCCTCCAAGTCCCAGCCAAATAAATAAAGCTTCCAGAGGAGCTGATGAAGTTCCTTAAAAAAAAAAAAATAAAAAGTAATAGGGGCGTTGATGAAGTGTCCAAAAAGGAAGCATTATTAAGCTGCTGATGAAGTGGCTAAAAAGATAGTACAAACAAAAACGCTCCTGTTGCTCCTGGGAAACCTATAAGTGAGACGACAGGTGGTGTAAAACATACAGAAAAAAAAAGAAAAAAAAACATATACAGCACAGTCTGCGCAGGATCTCCCATCTGTGCAGGACATGGCAAAAGCATGGCACGTCTTTCAGGCCCTATATAAGATGGGGTTTACGTCTACAGGGGCTGCTAAACACTCTTCCACAGTTCTCGCTCCAGAGACTGTGAGGGTGATGCAGATGATGATGATGAGTTTTTTATGATGCCCCTGACATGAATTTGGAGGACCTAGAACCTTATGTGTCCACTACTCTCTTTTTGGAGCTTTCTCTGCTAACCAGGAGGATCCCCCCTCTATGCTTATGTTTATCCAAAACATGCTAGACACCCTGGACCTCCCTACTCAGCAGTCCATCCAGGATGAGGATAAAGATTATAGGGAGAAGAATGGTCTCCCACCTCCTAAAAGACTGGTCGTACCTATCTGTACTGAAAGAATATAAATGAAAATACCATGAAACTGCTTCAACCCCCCCCACTTCTGTGGCAGGGGTGACAAGCGGGCTGGAAAAAGAAATATATATATATATATATATATATATATATATCAATTGTCTAAAAACAATGCTGAATGCCTGTCTGTACATCTCAGCCATGAGAGTATAGTGCAGCAGGCAACTTGCAAGAAAGCTGGGGTCTCCTTGTCCTCCTTACCCCTGGACAAGGACTCCAGAAAAATAGATTATATAACAAACCGCAGCTGCTTGTCAAACTTTTTCCTACATGGCTTTCACGGCCAAATATCAGAAAGCACTGTTGAATTCTGTTCTGGCCATTGCCTACAAGGGATTGGATACAGTGGTACAGGAGCTGGTGTATACGGTAAAAACTGCCCTGAAAGCTATGTAGTACGATTTCTACATATCAGATGACAACAAAGATGCCGCCTTCAAAGCCATGGCCCATGCCGTCACTCTGAGGCGCTTTGCCTGGCTTAGAACTACCTTGACCCAGCCAGCAGCTTCGCAGTCTAAGCCCTGACGTGAGAGTAGGCAGACCTCAAGTGTACCCAGGTGTCTAAGCCTCTGTTACCCAATACAGGTGTTGCTGTTGGAGTTGGAGGTAAAAACCTTCTAGCTCTGTGAGTGGTGGAGAGGGTCCCGGCCCATGAAAAGGGGCAAGGGCCTCTACTCCAGGTACTTTCTGACACAGAAGAAAACTGGGGAGTAGAGACCTATCTTGCTGCTGAAATCTGCTGCTGTCTGGGTCAAGGTGGCCCTCTTTGGCCCCTTCTGACCTTCCCTCTGAAAGCGCCCCGTACCGAGAGCCTTGGGAATGTAAGGTCTGGGAAAATAACCTCTGACCTACTGCCCTTGGGTCGAACTTCCACAGTGCAGGAGGCTTAGGCTTAGCCAAGTGGCCTTGTTGAAGTCAGTTGTTCTGGAATCAAACCATATGATTTGATCACAGGGAAAGTCCATGGCCTTAGACTGGGTGTCTGGGGTTAGACTGGTAGTTCTAAGCCAGGCAAAGTGCCTCAGAGAGATGGCATGGACCATGGCTCTGAAGGCGGCATTTTTGTTGTCATCTGCCATGTGGAAATGGTACTACATGGCTTTCAGGGCAGTTTTTACTGCATCCACCATCTCCTGTACCATTGTATCCAGTCCCTTGTGGGTAATGGCCAGGACAGAATTCCACAGTGCTTTCTGATATTTGGCCGATAAAGCCATGTAGGAAAAAGTTTGACAAGCAGCTATTAAAATTCAAGATGGTCACTCTTTTACTAGTCATACAGTCCTTACAGCAGGGAGGTTGGCTACCCTCCCTGGACCTAAAGGACTCCTTTTTTTCCATATACCCATAAGGAGGTCTCACAAGCAGTTTCTTAGGTTTAAACTCCCTGTGGGCTTGCTGCTGCCCTTCGGCCTATCCTCGGCCCCAAGAGTCTTTACGAACTGCCTGGCAGTGGTAGCAACACACCTCAGGAAGCTGGGCATCTCTATCTACCCCTGTTTTGCCGATTGGCTTATAGTGCCAGAGTCTCCTTGTCAGGCAAGGAGTCTTTTTTTTTTTCCTCCCCTACAGGACTCCCCCTGGAGTCTCTGGGTTCTCTGGTAAAGCTAAATAAAGTCTCACCTGGAACCCACCCAGCTACTCTCCTTCATAGGAGCTCAGCTGGACACCCAGAAAGGATATGCCTTCCTTCCACAAGTGAGAATTCAAACTTCCCCTCCGTGGCAGATTGTTTTGTCCAGGGACAGCAAGACCAACCAGACATTTCCTCAGGCTATTGGGACACATGGCTTCAGCGCCTGTAGTGGCCCCAAGATTCAGGTAGAGGATGCAACACCTGCAAGCCTACCTCAGAGCTGGCTGATCTTGAAGAAGCAACAATTTTTCAAAGCTGATACCTGTGGCGGAGCAGTTCCTTTAGACTGCTTTGGTGGAATATCCCTTCAAATCTGGCAGCAGGGATACCCTTCCAGGCTCCGCTTCCCACAAAGGTGATCACCACAGACGCCTCCCTCCTGGGGTGGGGAGCACATCTGGACAGTGCCTCATTAAATAGCACCTGGACTCTCCAAGAGTCACAGTTACACAGAAAACTTTTGGAACTCGGAACAATCTTTCTAGCTCTCAGAGCATTTGCTCCTGTCATGAAAGGACAGATTGTACAAATTCAAACAGACAACACCACTGCAATGTTTTTCATAAACAGGGTGGTACTAGATCAGGAATATTCTGTTTGGAAGCTCTGAAAATCTGGTCTCTCACCTTCTCTCTGGGAGTCAGCCTTTCAGCTATTCACCTCCTAGGCAAACACAGTACCCTGGCAGATGCTCTAGTTCGCATCAGTCAAGGCCAGACCGAATGGACTCTGAACAAGCAAGTACTAGCCACAGTGTTCAGGCAGTGGAGCACGCCAGAAGTGGATCGGTTTGCCTCTTCCCTCAACTTCTAGCTTCCTCAATACTGTTGCAGGCCCCCAGTCCTGGGAACACTTCCCCTTGATGCCTTGATTGTGGACTGGTCGGGGGGGGTTCCTATATGCATTCCCTCCTTTTCCCCTGATACTCAGAGTATTGCTGAAACTCAGACAACAGCCTGCATCAATGATTCTGGTAGCACCGGATTGGCCAAGACAGGCCTGGTACCCTCTCTCTCTCTCTCTCTCTCTCACTATCCTGCAGCAGGCCCATTCACCTGCCGCCAACTCACTCTCTGTTGACCTTTCCTCAGATAGGAGAGCATTATCTAGACATACACTCTCTTCAGCTCAAGGCCTGGTTTTTGAGGAGTTAGAGTTTCCATCCTCTCAGTACCCAGAACAAGTCCTTAAGAGCCTAAGCATGGCAAAAAAAACTAACACAAAAAAGACTTATGCAGCCAAATGAAATCGGTTCTCCCTCTGGTGCAAGAGTGAAAAGGTCAATCCTCTTACAGCTTCAGACCCGTAGCTGCTGGATTACCAGCTACATCTGCAGACATCAGGCTTGCAACCTTCTTCCCTCAAGCTACACCTGGCTGCAGTTTTGGCTTATTTTTCAGTGGGAAAGAAAAAGTCAATTTTTTTCCACACCATATTCACACAGTTTTTTAAAGGCCTCTTGCACCTTCAGCAGCCAGTCAGGGATCCAGTTCCTTATTGGAGCCTGAATCTCTGCATTTCCAGGCTCATGGAACCACCCTTTGAGCCTATGGCCACTGCACATATCAAGTTTGTGACCTGGAAGTAAGTCTTCCTGGAGGCCATTACCTCTGCCAGGAGGATTTCAGAGTTACAGGCCCTGTGCACTGAGCCTAATTACATAATTTCTCACAACGATAAAACTGAGCTCAGGACAAATAGGAAGTTTCTGCCTAAGGTGGTTTCAGAGTTCCACTTAAACCAGTCCATTACTCTAACCGTCTTCTTACTGAGAAATCCACTCCTGGTGAGCAAACGCTCCACAGCTTGGATGTCAAAATAGCTCTCTTTTACTACCTAGAGCATACTACGCAGTCCAGAGACTCTTCCACTCAGTTGTTCCTCACCTATGGGGATGTAGGCAGAGGAAGACTAGCTACCAAAAGAACTATTTCCCAGCACACATACCACCAAAAAAAAGGAAGAAAAATCTATTATATATGTAATATATTACAAGGGAGAGGGACATGTGGGGAGTGGTGCAATGCACTAGCTGTGGGGCAGCAGTTTTCCGGGAGACATTCTGGAAACTGTGTTGCTGCCCTATATGCAGGCAACTGTCAGCTCCGAGGGAACTGACAAGGACTAGGAAAGCCTCCCACACCCAAAGAGCACCAGTGCCACAGCTGCTGCCTCAGAGGTTGCCAAGAATGAGGAGCAGTTGGACCACAGTGGGCTCTGGAAGGGTGAGGGTGGTGGAACAGAGGAGCATCCCTCTAGTTGTACCTCTCCGCAATTCATATGCCATTCTGGCAGAGCAGTGTTCCTCTATGATGACACCCTCAGTGGAGACCAAGAAGAATGTTGGGGACATCCACAAGGGAGACCCACAAAAGGGTAGTACGGGACACCACAGGGGAAGGAAACAGCTTCTGGTAGGTGACTCAATTGTCGGGGGTAAAACTGGGGAGGGTAGAAGGAGGTAAAGTGCTTGCCTGGTGCCATGGAGGTACGGGAAGCGAATCCTCAGGATTGCAGGAGCAGCATCACAGGAGAGGGAACTAGATATCACTGTCCACTGTGGGACAAATGACCTAGCTGGGCATGAGATCAGTGCAGTGAAGGATGAGTTGGGGAGGGGCCTCAGACAGGTAGCAAGCATGGTAATCTTCTCAGAGGTGCTGTCGGTCTATGGCATGGGTGAGGCTAGGGTACTGCACACCATGCAGTTCAATGAATGGTTGCAAAACTGGTGCAGAGCACAGGGCTTTGGCTTCATTGGGGATTGGGGGTCCACCTGGAGAGATGTACAATAGGTCTATACTGGCACGATCGTCTGCATCCGCATCCTTGGCAAACATTTAAACTAGCCAAGGAAGGAGGTGCTCATAGGAAGCAGGACATTTCACGCCTCCCTCCACAAAACATGGCAGATAGTAAGGTAAAAACCGAGGTACAGAGTCTGACAGAGGGCAGGACAGGGGAAAATGGAAAATAGATAAAGGCAGTAAGGGCAAGGAATGGGGGGAAAAAGGGATAATGGCAACATTAAATGGAGGGCAATGAGTACCAGTGCTCGTAGTCTGGGAAACAAGCTTCCTGAGCTAGTAGCCCTGATGGAAGAGGAACACTTGGATATTGTGGCAGTCACAGAAACATGGTACACAGAGAACCATGACTGGGATGTCAACATACCAGGGTACACAATCTATAGAAGGGACAGGGAGGGTAAAAGAGGAGCTGGAGTGGCTCTCTACATAAGGGAAGGGATCAAAGCTACGGAACTGAAAGGTAAAGGGGGAGGACAAGAGGCACTGTGGGTCACCTTGGAGACAGGGAGTGGCACCACAATCCGCACAGGGGTTGTATACAGACTCCTGTCTCAGGGGGAGGAAATGGACAAGGAAATGATAGAAGACCTTCTCAGAATGGCTGAAAAAGGGGGAGATACTGTTGATGGGGGACTTGAATATGCTAGAAGTTAACTGGAAGACATTTACTGCAGCCACATCCAAGAACAGGGTAATTCTCGATGCCCTACAGGGGGCATGCCTTACACAGCTAGTGTTGGAACCCACTCGGGAGAGAGCAATATTAGACCTGGTACTCTCAAATGGGGGGAGGATCACAGATTTAGAAGTGGGTAGCCATCTGGGAACAAGTGACCACCGCACAGTGTGGTTCACAGTAAGCACAACCATGGAGACAAGCCATACAAAAACAAGGATATTGGACTTTAGAAGGGCTGACTTTGGCAAAATGGGTTAATACCTGAGGAATGCACTAGCAAATGGCCAGAAAGGGGTAGAAGAACAATGGAGTAAAATCAAAACTGCTATCATGGAGGCAACAAGCCTTTGTGTGAAACAAATAAAGAAAACAAAACGGAGTAAAAAAAACACTATGGTACTCAAAAGAGGTGGCGGGGAACGTTAAGGAGAAAAAGGTAGCATTCAGGAAGTATAAGGAATCACAGAAGGAGCACGACAGGGAACTGTATCAGTTAAATCAGAAGGACGTGTGGAAGGCAGTCTGAATAGCAAAGGCCCAAACCAAGGAAAAGATAGCCAACTCAGTTAAGAAGGGGGATAAAAACTTTTATAGGTACATTAGGGAGCAAATAAAGGTTAAGGGAGGGATAGTGAAGATTAATAAAGGGGAGGGCAGAGGGAGACGGTGAAAAGGCAGAGATACTGAATGAATAGTTTTGCTCAGTAGTCACAAAAAAACGAGAAGAGTTGCCTAAACCAAACAATAGAAGCACTCTGGGCAGGGGGTTGACACCAGTCCATTTAAAGAAGAAAGGGTCCTGAAAGAATTCCTAAAACTCAAGGTGGACAGAGCAGTGGGGCCTGATGGGATTTACCCCAGAATCCTAAAAAACTAAGGGGGACCTAGTGACACCACTGACCACCCTTTTTAGCAAATTATGGGAGGATGGGGTGGTACCTGGGGACTGAAGGAGAGCGGATGTAATTCCCCTTCATAAAAGTGGGAGCAAGGCAGAAGCAGAAAACTACAGTCCTGTTAGTATGACCTCTGTGGTAGGGGAAAATGATGGAATCACTTCTGAAGGAAAGAATTGTTGAGTACCTAGAGGCCAGCGGGGCACAGGACCCAAGGCAGCATGGATTCACAGCAGGAAGGTCATGTCAGATGAATCTAATCGATTTATTTGACTGAGTAACCAAAGTAATAGACCAGGGAGGGGTTGTGGATATGGCCTTCCTAGACTTTAGCAAGGTATTTGACACAGTCCTGCACAAAAGATTAATAATCAAGTTAGCCAGCCTGGGAGTGAGTCCCAGAGTGGTAGACTGGGTAGCAAACTGGCTGCACAACAGGACACAGAAGGTAATAGTAAATGGAACTCGCTCCGAAGAAAGGGGAGTTACTAGTGGAGACCTCAGGGTTCAGTATTGGGTCCAGTCCTCTTTAATGTCTTTATAGGTGACATTGCAGAGGGTCTGGAAGGAAAAGTATGCCTCTTTGCAGATGACACAAAGATCTGTAGCAGAGTTGATACACAAGAGGGGGTGGAAAGGATGAGAAGGGACTTGGCAAGGTTGGAGGAATGGTCAGACGTATGGCTACTTAGATTCAATGCAAGAAAGTGCAAGGTAATGCACCTAGGAAACACAAACCCAGGAAAAGAGTACACAATGGCAGGGGAGGTACTAACAACAAAAATGGAAAGGGACCTGGGGGTAGTCATATCAGATGACCTAAAGGTGGGCAAGCAATGTGAGAAGGCAGTAAGGAAAGCCGGGGGGATACTGGGATGCATAGGGAGAGGCATCACCAGTAGAAAAAGGAAAGTGGTTATCCCTCTATACAGACAGTTGGTGAGACCCCATCTGGAGTACTGTGTGCAGTTTTGGAGACCCCATCTCTGCAAGGACATAGACAGGATGGAGGCAGTCCAGAGGAGGGCAACTAAAATGGTGCAGGGTCTGCATCAGAAACCGTATGAAGAGAGAGCTCAATATGTATACCCTTGACGAAAGGAGGGACATGATAGAAACTTTCAGGTACCTCAAGGGAATCAACAAAGTCCAGGAGGGTAGCATCTTTTAGAAAAAGAGATGTGCAAGAACAAGGGGGCACAATTCAAAGATAATGGGGGGATGGCTCAGGGGCAACGTGAGGAAATATTTTTTCACGAAGAGAGTGGTGGACGCATGGAACCGCCTTCCTGGGGAGGTTTTGGGGTCTAAAACAGTGGAGGAATTCAAACATGCATGAGACAGACATAAGGCAATTATAGTGGGGGATAGGAGGAAGTCGGCTGTTGGTTAACTAGAATCTGCAGCTTATCCAATAGGTCGGGAAATGGGCAAACTGGGTGTGCCAAGCGGCCCTTATCTGCAGTCAAAGTCTGTGTTTCTACGGTTGGTCTCTTATATTAGATTCTGCTATGAAAAAGCTGGTCATCAACCTCTTGTGGGCTCAGGGCCCACTCCACCAGGGGCACTGCAACCTCTGTGGCAGCAGCAAGGGACATACCCCTTCTGGATGTCTGCAAAGCAGCTACCTGGAAATCTGTGTACACTTTCATTAAGCACTGCAGTTTACATGTGCAGGCCAGATCCGACGCCAAATTTGGCAAGACGGTTCTGCAGAGCCTCTTTCCTAAGTAGGTTCTTTGCCCATCTCCCACTTGGTATAGCTCAGTAGTAGTCTGCTATAGTTACTGATACTAAAGGACTCCTGGGGTAAGAAGAAAAAATTACTCACCGTAGTAATCTTTCTTCCAAGGGGTCCTTTAGCATCAGTAAGCTCCCACCTGTCCTCCTCAGTTCACCTATCAGGAGAAGGGCTCTGTTCTCCGTTTTATTACCAAATTTGGGTTTTTATTAATGAGTTTTGTGCTCAAGTTATCTGTTTCCAGTTTTTGGACATTTGCATGTTTTATGAATCCTGTTGGTTCACTTTTTGGGGCATGTGCCCATTTTCCCCGAAAAAATTCGTAAGTCCTGACAGGCTGTTCTCACTCAGCACACTCCCCTCCTGTGTTTTGATTGGCTGATGCCCTAGCTCATTATAATTCTCTTAAAGGCATACCTCTGGGGCAGTTGCACCTAGCCAGCTAACTGTTATAGTTACTGATGCTAAAGGACCCCTTGGAAGAAAGAAGATTACTACGGTTAGAAATGTTTTCTAATGGACTGAATATAGACTTCGGTTTCACTATTCATTACAAAATTTAACTGATAGCGGCCTTCTTGTTGGTTCAGGTGCATACAGTATGTGTTTCCTGTGCTTATATTTATATACATTATGTCTTACATTTAGTATATATTTTAGTGTTCCTTGTATAGTAACACAGTTTTATTTATATTTCAGACACACATGCACACGCACCTCTGTATTCAGGAAAGCGTTTTGAATATAAGCTTTTTACAATGTGTTGCCTCCTGCTGTTACATTCCATTTCAGGAGTGGAGTCTGTATCACTAATCTGATTTACAACCACCTAGTATTTCAAATACTTTTTTGTCTCTGCTTGTTTACTGTAGAACCTAGCTGCTATGCCCGATGAAGGGCTCTGTGTAGCCTGAAAGTTTGTCTTGTTGGCCTAATAAAAAGTATCAAATCACCCACCTTGTCCATCAACTATGAATTTTTTTTTTTAAGGTCAGGATTCTCCATATATGATAACTGGTACCCATCCCTATCCTTCAGGACCAGGTGAGTAAACTGCAGTGTTTATAAGAAAAAATGGCACTGTGTACGATTTTATTATTATCAAAGATGAACTTTCTAAAATATCTATCTGTATATTCATTTAGAACAGGCTTTATTGTCTCCAACAAAATCCCTTAACAAGTTTGCACACGATCAACTGGACCTAGTCAGTGCTCTGAATTTTTTTTAAAATAATTTTTTCTTTATCCCCCTTGACACTGGCGTTGTCCCATTCAGCAGGGCAACCTCCCAGCCCCATCCACAGCTTGTCTGGCACTTACCATTATTACTCCCCCCCCCCCCCAGCTTGCCCCCTGAGGTGGGGCCCCTATGGCCAGGCCTATCTGGAGTTGTCTCATTGGTGGGAGAAGCCAGTTTCAACATTGGAGCCCAAGAGTGTCCTTCCTCATTCTGCTTGATGTCAGAGTTTTTCCATCTGTTACTCCCTGCCCCTAGCAAGCCGGCACACAAGGGGCTCCAAGTGTGCATCTGCATGTAAAGCAAGCCGCTGTCGTCCTTCCCACTCTCCTTCTGCTGCAGTGTCACCTGTGATCACCCAGGTTGCAGTAGCACAGTGGAGGCAGCAGCCCTCCTTCCCCGATAGAGGAAAGCATCCTTAGGGACACCCTGTCCTTCCTCCTCTGTCGGCCCTCCAGTATCCTATCACCCTAGCACCCTGTCCTCCTTCCTCTGTCAGCCCTCCAGTATCCTGTCACCCTAGCACCTTGTCCTCCTTCCGCTGTCGGCCCTCTAGTGCCCTATCACCCTAGCATCCTCTCCTCCTTCCTCTGTCGGCCCTCCAGTGTCCTGTCACCCTAGCACCCTGTCCTCCTTCCTCTGTCTGCCCTCCAGTGTCCTATCACCCTAGCACCCTGTTGTCCTTCCTCTGTCGGCCCTCCATTATCTTGTCACCCTAGCACCTGGTCCCCCTTCCTCTGTCGGCCCTCTAGTATCCTATCACCCTAGCACCCTGTCCTCCTTCCTCTGTCGGCCCTCCAGTATCCTATCACCCTGTCCAAATTGGTGTCCCTCAAGGGTCCGTCCTTGGTCCGATTCTCTTCTCTGTCTTCCTCAGTGACCTCCCTACTGCCTGCTCCTCTGCGTTCATCCACATGTATGCAGATGATATGGTAATATTCCCCTCTGGATACTCCCCCTCTGATCTGATGGCCAGACTCCAGCTGAACTTTGATAACATTAAACAGTGGTTCCGGTCTTACCAGTTATCACTCAATGCCAAGAAAATGGTCTCCATGACCTTTGGCACCAGACAGAAGCTCTCAAAGTTTACTGCCCCCCACCACCACCACCAGCCTGGATGGGACCGCAATTATTGAATGTCTCCTCATTTAAGTACTTAGGAGTATGGTTTGACCATCACCTTGACTCTTCTGGACATGTGGATGCCAGTCACAAAAAACGTCATCTTAAACTTGGTGCATTATACAGGAACAGAGGTTGCCTCCCTCTTCCTGCTCACCAGGCTGTTGTCCAGAAAATAATCCTCCCATCTTCGATTATGGTGACCTAATCTACAGTGCTGCTGCTAAGACCACCCTAGCCAGACTGGACCACCTGTTTCACTTCTTCTGCTGTTTTGCTTTGGACTACTTGCCCCGCACCCACCATTGTGCCCTCTATTCCTCCCATCCCTTGAAGCTAGATGCTTCACTCACTGCACCTCCTTTACCTTTAAATTCTGATTTGGTTCCTTTCCTCCTACTTCAGCCACCCCCCACCCCACTCTCTGTAATTCTGGCTTTCGCTCCCTTGCTCTCCCTCCTAGAAAATCTTCAGCTGGCCAGGCTGCTTTCTCTTACCATTTCCCCAAACTATGGAACTCTTTTCCTCTAAACATTCGTTCTGCCCCTTCTCTGCGCTCATTCTCCTCGGCTTCTCCACCACACCTGCTGTTGCTCCTGATAGTTGTCCATGTCCCCTCTACTGTCTACCGTCATCCCCTCCACTTGTTCTTCTCTTATCTACCCCCTTCTTCTCTTACCCATCTTCTGTTATTTCCACGCTACCCTGTCATCTTGATTCAGTCCCTCTCGGTTCCTAATGATAGCTGTCTCTGTCCCCCCTCCCTGTCTTACTGCACCTTGCACCTTATTTGTACTTCCTTGATACCCCCGGGTTACAGTCTTCTCCACATCCCAGGTTACACGACACAGATATTGTATAAATTGTTTAACTTGCTTATGTAATTATCGCTCAGTATGTGTTACTTGCTCTTCCTTCTGATGTGTAATTTTTGTTGCTTATGATTGTTCTCTTTTCCCAAATACCCCTCCGCCAGGACGCATCTGGAAACAAACTGATAATCATCGCAGTATGTCTATCCTGGTGAAACTTTCGAAATAAATAATAAATAAATAAATCCTAGGCTCATTCCCAAACCCATGTCGCTAGCGTCCCAAGCGGTGCCCCTGCCGCGGCTGTGACGGGGTGGTCCAGCTCTCTGATTTTTGAGGTCATTTTTCTGACATTGGCTTGTTTCCAAATGTTTAATCTGCTAACAAGTGAGTCAGTGATGCATTTCCCACTCTCTACATTCCATGCCCTTTTGTACTACACCAATAATGGCCAGAGATGGTCCATTTTATGATATTCACTTCTTGTTATCTGGAAAGAACTCTGAACATGGCTCACATCACATTGTTTGCCTACCATTTTTAAACACGTCAAGTAACTTGAATTTGACCTCCCCTTCAGGACAACTCCTATACATGACAGGCCAGTGCACAGTGGTGATGCTAGACTCATACAGCTGTTGTGTACAGTGCTATTTCATGAACTGTTCTACTGTAAGAAATTTGTAACTTTTAGTATTTTTTTCCTCTGTTGTTTATGTAATCTTTACACATACGTAAAGAAAGGCACAGTGCTTAAGATAGAATACCTGAAAAAGACAATCTAATCTGAAAATAAATCTATCACAGGACTACTAAACTAATCCCCCAAATACAGAACAGATGATAACAAGAAATATTATATTGTTTAGAACTACAAAACCACCCCAGAGCAATTGCCTTGAGGCAAGGGTTACCCCCAGAGTATTAGTCAATTAGTCATACAGCCACGCTTTAAAGAAAAACACAGTTGCACATACCCCAATAATGCAAAGCCCCATGGAAAAAATGTGGACTGGCTCAACTTTAAGCAGAATTGCACAGTGCTGGAAGGTCTCATTATGCAATCAGCAAAGGTTAAGCACACCAGACACAGACATGTATTTCATCCTTGTTTGGTCTCATGGGCTATATCTGTATTCTAGGAGCGTGGATATGTTGTTCTTCCACACTCTCTGGCATGTCCCTTTCCCCTTTAAGGATCACCGGAAGTCTTCAGGCTGGCTCCTCCCACCCGCCCGGGTGGTATATACCTCGGCTCCACCCCATAATGCCAGATCTTCCTTTCCGCTGGAAGATTCAGGTTGCTTCCCTCGTGCTCACACATTTCGTAGGTCCTGGCTTTCAAACCCTCAGTTTTACTGAAAAATTTTAATTGTTCACATTGGTGAGCGAATTTGTCGCTTCGACTATGGAAGAAAAATCTTCCCCCGAATTTTGCTGGTGCTCCTGCGGCCAAAAGATGTCACGTACTGATCCCCACTCCGTGTGCATCTTCTGCCTCTGTGTCGGCCATGACACCTCGTCCTGCAATTTTTGCTTGGCCTTCTATCCCAAAGTCCTGGACGACCGTCTTGCATGTTTGCAACTGGGGAGACTGGAGAAGAGGAATCCTCCGGTGGAATCTAAAGAGGCTACGTGGGCGGTGGCTGTGGGATCCCCCGAGCAATTGGAACGCATGCAAGCATTCGAGGAAGAAGAGGCTCACGTTGCAAGCTCTTCCCAGAGCCTCTTCGTTCCGCTCAACCTGGGCTCCACCTTCTCGGGTTCCTTTAGGGAATTGTGCCAGTCTCTCCCTACCAATGGGGAGGCACCTGCGGGCCCGCACTCTTCTCGATCCCATCAGCGGAATATGGACCCGAGCAAGTCTCAGTCCCAGGAGCATGCGGTCTCGACCTCGGTCGAAGATCACTTCTTCGACTGCTGGCTTCTCGGACCTTCCATCGGACCAGCCATCCAAGGATGTGGTCAATGAGGTTGAGATAGTCATCGACCTAATCGATCCCCTGTCGCCGATTTCGGTTGCCGACTCTTTAGAAAGGACCCCAGTCCCTGTCTTCCCTGATGAGGAGACCCAGCCTGCTGGAGTCCCCATCGAGGATCCGGTCCTGGACTCCAGGAAGTAACCGGCCTCACCGGTGTCTCCTGACAGACCGGGTTGACCTTCCTGATCTAGGTCAATGTCTAGGACCCCCTCGTCCGACAGGCCGGGGAAGAGCCACAAGCGATGTAAAAAGAGGCGACACCATCGGTCGTCGTTGTCCTCCTCGGAAGAGGAGAGGCTCCGGCGGAAACTCTGCTGGCACTACGAGGACCTCATGTTGCAGCAGCTGATTCTGGCTGGGCATAAGCCTTCTTCAGCTTCCTCCCTGACCATTACTTGGCTTTCACCTCCCAGGCTGAAGCCGACTCCCTTGAAACATAGAAACATAGAAGTTGACGGCAGATAAGGACCGCAAGGCCCATCCAGTCTGCCCATTTCTTTTTCTACCTTATAAATGTGCCATCGGCCTTTGCTCTGTCAGTGGCCTATCTATTCATAGTCATTTGTATTGCTCCCTTATGCCTATCCCATGCCTGTTTGAAGCCCTGCACTGTATTCATAGCCACCACTTCTTGTGGTAAGCCATTCCATGCATCCACCACCCTTTCTGTGAAAAGATTTCCTCACATTCCCCTTAATCGCCTCCCTCTAATCTCATGCTGTGTTCTCTTGTCCTGCTATTTTTCTTATATTTAAACATGTTAGACTCTTTCACCTTGTTTATGCCCTTAAGGTGTTTGAATGCCTCGATCATATCACCTCTCTCCCTCCTTTGCTCAAGGGTATACATATTGAGCTCCGTTAATCTGTCCTCATATGTCTTCTGATGCAGTCCCTGCACCATTTTGATTGCCCTTCTCTGGACTGCCTCAATTTGGTTAATGTCCTTGTGAAGGTGTGGCCTCCAATACTGCACGCAGTACTCCAGATGGGGCCTAACCAGTGTCTTGTACAGAGGGATTATTACCTCCCTCTTACGACTTGTGATACCCCTACTAATACACCCTAACACCCCCCTAGCCTTACCTACTGCTTTAGAGGTCTGCTTGGATGATTTTAGGTCATCAGTGATGATGATGCCCAAGTCCCTAGCAACTCCCCTCCCAGCCTATAGGTGGCTTCAGGGTTTCTCTTCCCTATGTGCATGATTTTGCACTTGTTTGCATTAAATCCCAGTTGCCACTCTTCTGACCATTCTGCTAGTTTATCCAGATCTCTTCTCATTCTGTCCACCCCATCTGGATCATCTACTCTGTTGCAGATCTTGGTGTCATCTGCAAACAGACAAGCCTTACCCTCTAGTCCATCTGCAAGGTCACTAATGAAGATGTTGAAGAGGACTGGCCCCAGGACTGATCCCTGAGGTACCCCACTTGTGACTTGCATCTCTTCTGACTGTGTACCATTTACCACCACTCTCTGTTTTCTGCCCGTCAACCAGTTTGCCACCCAGTTGACCAACTTCTGACCCACCCGAGCCTACCCAGCTTATTTATCAATCTTCTATGTGGAACAGTGTCAAAAGCTTTGCTGAAGTCAAGGTAGGCGACATCAATTGCTCCCCTTGGTCCACCACTCTGGTTACCAGTCAAAGAAATCTATGAGATTAGTTTGACAGGACCTTCCTTTGTAAACCCATGCTGTCTTGGATCCTGTGCCCCTATGGATTCCAGGTGTTGCACTATCCTTTCCTTAAGGAGTGTCTCCATAATCTTGCCCACTACTGAGGTAAGACTGACCGGTCTGTAATTCCCCGCCTCCTCCCTGCTACCACTCTTGTGGAGCGGGATCACATGAACCCTTCTTCAGTCTTCTGGGACCTCTCCTGTGCTCAGAGACTCACTAAACAATTCTGCTAATGGCTCTGCTAGTTCCTCCTTTTGCTCCTTAAGTACCCTGGGATGTATGCCATCAGGTCCCATTGCCTTATCCACCCTGAGCTTAGCAAGCTCTTGTAGGACCCTTTCTTTTGTGAAGGGAGTAGTGCTCACCTCCCTCCCCCCTGTGTCCATGATGCTGAGCAGTGGGCCCTGCCCTACCTTCTCTTCAGTAAACACTGAGCAAAAGTATCTATTTAGGATAGATGCCTTTACAGGGTCCTCCTCCTCACATGCTCCATTTTCTCCATTAAGCTTAGCAGTACCCCCTCTGGACTTTCTCCTTTCACTAATGTATCTATAGAAAGTCTTGTCACCTTCTTTTACTGTTCGTGCTAGTGTTTCCTTGGTTTGGGACTTTGCTGCCTTACTGCCTTACCTGCTTCCCTTGAGGCAGTTTGGTATGCCTCCCTATCTTCATCCCGCTGTGTTCCCTTATATTTCCTGAAGGCCAGTCTTTTGGCTCTGACCTTTTCTGCTACTGTATTTGAGAACCAAAGTGGTTTCCTTCTTCTTTTGCACTTCCTTTTCTGTCTAACACAATGGGATGTTGCTTCAAGTATTGCATCCTTAATGCTTGCCCACTTTGCCTGTACCCCCTCACCTGTGTTTCTTTTTGCCAGGGCTAGCTTAACTCTGTTGGCCATCTTATCAAAGTCAGCTCCTCTGTAGTCCCATATTTTTGCCTTGGAATGGGATGATTTAGATGTAGTAGCCAAATTGAACCATACCATGTGATGGTCACTGGCCCCCAGGTGACCTTCTACCTGGAGATCTGTGATCCCTTCTTTGTTAGTCAGTACTAGATCTAGGATAGCCCTGTCTCTTGTGGGTTGCTGTACCAGTTGTTTGAGGCCCTCTCCCTGCAGGGAGCCGATCAAATCGGTTCCCCTGCTCACGGAGACGGCTAGGCCACCTGTTCGGCCCTCACCGGTCTCTCCACCCATCGTGGTGGAACCACCAGCCAAGCAGCCTGTGGGAGGGGCTCCTTCTAAGGGTGACAGACAGAACACCGGGTTTCCCCGGCGCTTGTCGGTCACGGTCACCCCAGACTGCCCACGGCGAGTGGAAAGGGACATGGGCAGTAGGCCGTTGTATCCGGATTCTTCGGATTCGGATGTTACCGGTCTTCACTCACATCCAGGGGATGATGATTTGTTGGCTGACCTAGAGATGATGGAAGGTCCCTCGTCCTTTCAAGGGATTCTCCTCCTCATCTCTGAGTCTACAGGGATGCCCCGGAGCCTGTCCAGAAAAAGGCAGAGTACCCTCTCACTGACATCCTCAGGAGAGGGGATACTCCGGAGGCCTTTCCTGTGGCCGAGGCCATTGTTGGTCATTGTTGGTCTGGCCTTAGAACTTTGGCAGCGTCCTGCCTCTTGTCCAGCTCCGTCTGCTCGTATGGCCTGCAAGTACGCGGTGCCCATGGGGTCCCTTGTGGGGGTTCACAGAGCAACCTTCAACCAAGAGCCTGGTGACCGTCTCTGTGTTCAGGCATACTGGCAGTTCTGCCGACATGGACCGACCTCCTGATAAAGAATCCAAGCTTTTGGACCATTCAGCCAGGAAGGTCTATGCGGCTTCCTCCCTGGGCTATCGTTAGGCAAGTTCAGCTGTCATCATGGCACACTTCTTTCATGCCCTTCTGTGGTCGTTGGATGAAGTCCTCCCACATTTCCCTGTGGATATGCAGACCACAGTCAAGCAAGTCCGGGACCTGGACTGAGCTGTTGCCAAACAGCAGCTCCAGACGGCCTTGGACCTTGGGGACTCTTGTGTCCGTTTGATGACTGCCGCAGTTGCCTCTCATCACAGGGCTTGGCTGAGGCTCTCCTCCTTCCCGGCAGATACCCAGCATAAGTTGACTGATGTGCCCTTCCTTGGGACCGACTTGTTTGGCCCGGGAGTGTCCGGTCACCTTCAGTGTATCGAGCAGTCCAGCGCCACCTTGGACGCAACCTCTGCCAAGAGTTCTTTGGGCAAGAACCCACAGAGGAAAAAGAAAAAGCCTTTTCCGCATTCTGCCCCTGTGTCTCAGCAGTCCTCCTTTTAAGGTGGACAGCAGCACCTGCACCAGAAACAGCAGCAGGCTCAGGCTCAAGCTTGGCGCCCCCTGCTCAAGCAGGGTCCCCAGCAGGCCCATAAAGGAGGTCGAGGTTCAGGTCCCGGATCCGCTCCCGTCACGCCAGCTCTGGGTCCTCGCATGGGGGTCTGGCTCTGCCACTTTCTTTCTACCTGGTCTGTTGTCACCACGGACAGATGGGTTTTGGAAGTGGTCGGTCAGGGACTGCCTTTGGAATTCGAGCAGTACCCTCCAAGCCGAGCTTGCGCCCCTCGGGAGGAATGAGTTTCTGCTCAAATCCAGTCAGCTCTCAGAGCTGACATTGCTCAGCTCCTCCTCAAGGAGGCAGTAGCTCCAGTAGCGGATCCTCCAGCAGACCCAGGCTTTGTCTCCAGGTACTTCCTGGTGCCCAGGCGGACGGGGGGGGGCTGGTGCCCCACTCTAGATCTGCATGACCTAAATCAATACCTCAGGTCACACACCTTTCGGATGCTCACTCTGTCCCAGATCATACCATCCTTGGAGCGAAACATGTGGTTCTGTTCAGTGAATCTGCAGGACGTGTTCTTTCATGTTCCAATCCATCCGTCCCATCAGCGGTTCCTCTGCTTCAGGGTCGAAAGGACCCTGTACGTGCTCCGAGCCATGCCGTTCGGTCTGTCCTCTGCCAAAAGGGTCTTCCCCAAATACATTGCAGTGGTGGCGGCCCATCTTCGGCGTCAGGGAGGTCAGATTTTACCCCTGCCTCGACAGTTGGCTCCTAGCAGGTTCTACCCAACAGTAGGTGGAGAGGTCCAGCGACCTGGCCCTCCAGACCTGCTCCCAACTCAGCCTCCTGATCAACGAGGCCAAGTCGGAACTCGTGCCTTCTCAGATGATGGGCTTCATCAGGGCAGTGCTTGACTCTTGTCAAGCCAGAGCTTGGCAACCGGGGGACAGGGCGGAGGTTCTCTTCTCCTTTGCCCAATAATTTCTGGTTGGGCACTTGCGCCCTGCCTGGGACTTTCTGCGCCTTCTCGGTTTCATGGCGGCGTGCACCTCAGTGGTCCGTTGGGCCCGGTTGCACATGTGCCCCCTCCAATGGGAGCTGGCCGCCCAGTGGACTCAGCGCCATGGTCATTTCGACCGGCTGGTCACTGTAACCCAGAAGATGTGGAATGCTCTCCAATGCTGGACTGCCCCAGACTGGTTGCAGGAAGGGATCCCATTTGTCCGCCCCAAGCCAATGGTCGTCCTCACGACTGATGCCTCTCTCATGGGCTGGGGAGCTCACATGGGGGACAAAAGGGCCCACGGACTTTGGACCCCCCGAGGAGTCCCGATGTCACATCAACCTGTTGGAGCTCAGAGCAGTCAGACTGGCACTGTCGGCTTTCGCTTCTCTGCTCCGGGATCAAGTGGTTCAAGTCCAGACAGACAATACCACGACCATGTACTACCCCAACATACAGGGCGGCACGCACTCCTGTTTGCTGTGGAAGGAGGCGCTCTGCATCTGGACCCTTGTGCGCTGGTTGGAGGTGGATCTCCTGGCCATCCATGTGGCAGGAGCATCGAACCATCTGGCGGATGCTGTCAGCCGCTTAGGCCAGACATCCCCCGAGTGGTCTCTCCATCCAGAGGTATCTTACAGCCTGTTCTCCTGTTGGGGCAAACTGATGGTGGACCTGTTTGCCTCCAGGGAAAACGCCAAGCTGAGGCTGTTTGGGCTCGCTGCAGGGGGATGTCTTCTCGAGGCCGTAGACCCCAGGCCTCCTCTACACCTTACCTCCATTTCCCTTGATCCACAAGGTGCTTCTCAAGGTGAGGAGGGGCAAGGCGAAGGTCATCCTGATAGCCCCAGACTGGTCGCGCAAGTTCTGGTATCCAGATCTCCTCAGCCTCCGATGCAGGCACCTGGAGCGACTTTGCACACGCCGGACCTGATATCACACAACCAGGGGAATGTATTCCATCCGGACTGTCAATCCCTGCACCTCACAGCCTGGTACCTGAGCGGCTAGAGTTCCAGGCTTTGGGTCTTTCCGAAGATGTCTACACTGTGGTGGAAGCATCTAGAAAGGAATCGACCAGGAAATGTTATGCCTTCAAGTAGAAAAGGTTTTCCATTTGGTGTTAGGGTAAGGGCCCCCACCCTTTATACTGTTCAGTGGCTAACATTCTTGACTACCTTCGGTCTCTCTCCAAGGAGGGTTTTCCGTCATCGACCCTTAGAGTGCACCTGGCAGCCATCTCTGCTTACCGGGCACGGGCCGGTCAGCCGACATTGGCACAGGAGTCAGTGGTAGGGCGCTTTTTCAAAGGCCTGGATCACATCTCCCCTCCGGTGCATGAACCCCCACCTCTGTGGGATCTACTGCTGGTACTGGAAAAGCTCATGGGCAAGCCATTTGAACCAGTGCACAAGTGTGAGTTGTCATACTTGTCATGGAAGATTGCCTTCCTGGTGGCTATCACGTCTGCCAGAAGGACAGGGGAGCTCCAGGTGCTTTCGGTGGACTCCCCTTATCTGGTCTTCCACAAGAATAAGGTTGTCCTTCGCCCCCACCCAAAATTCCTTCTGAAGGTGGTGTCAGAGTTTCACCTTAACCTGGTGCTGACTCTGCCAGTATACTACCCTAATTGCACCTCTGAGGTTGAATACAGGCTCCCTACCTTTGACCTGAGACATGCTGTCTCCTGCTGTAAGGAGAGGATGGTGGAAATTCCGGGAGAGGTTCGCCAGCTGTTTGTCACCTATGCTGAAGCTGCTTCTGGCAGACCTGCAGCGAAGCGGACTATTGCAAGATGGATTACATCATGCATAGGTCTGTGCTATGAGTTGGCGGGCAAGGAGCCTCCCAGAGGGATAAAAGCTCATTCTACCTGTCCTACTGCTGCATCGGTGGCCACTTCCAGGGACATCCCTATCCAGGAAATCTGCCGGGCTGCTACCTGGAAGTCAGCAGACGCCTTCATCACCTACTACCACATCAACCTTGAGTCACGCTGGGATGCTGGTTTTGGGGCCTCAGTTCTCCAGTCTCTGTTCCCTAAGTAAGGGGTGTGCGCCTTGCCTCCCTCCTCCCGGAGAACTGCTAAGAGTCTGCCAAAGAGTGTGGATGAACAACATATCCACACTCCTAGAAGAACAGGTTACTCACCTGTAACAGTAGTTCTAGAAGTGGTATATGTTGTTCATCCACATGGATCCATCCGACCTCCCCGGCTGCGGACGCACAAAACCTGGCTTCCAGCAGGCTAAGTTCTGGCGTCATGGGGCAGAACCGAGGTATATACCACCCGGGTGGGTGGGAGGAGCCAGCTTGAAGACTTCCGGTGATCCTTAAAGGGGAAAGGGACATGCCAAAGAGTGTGGATGAACAACTTATACCACTCCTAGAACTACTGTTACAGGTGAGTAACCTGTTCTTTCAGCCCAGGGAGAGGGAGCCAGCCAGCCTTAAGGAGGGTCCTACTTGTTTGGGTCATGGGGAGCCCACAGTAGAGACGGAAGAGAACTACAAAAGAACTCCAGAGCAAATGCCCTGAGGCAAGGATTACCTTGGAGGGTACTGGCCATACAGCCAAATTTTAAAGAAAAATACAGCTGCACATACCCCAATAATGAGTTAACAAGGCTAATGAGGTTAGTGAGGTCAGAAGATTCTGTAACTTGTAGGGAAGCTGGAGGCGTTTGCCTGCACAAGAGTGCAGGCTTTCTTTTGTGTAATCCTGTATGTGTACTGTTTGACTATGTGTGAATAGTGTGTATACCTGAATATTACTGATGTGTTTGGACAACCAGTGTTTAGTAATAAATTAGTAATTTTTCTAAAGACAGTGAGTCTAAAGCATAGCAGGTCAAAGAGGAGAGTTATCAAAGCGCCAGGGTCTGTGCTATTACTAACAAGAGGGGACCCTGACTGCGGCAACACTGGTCCAGACAGTCTCGTTGACAAAGGCCAGGGCAAGAGAGAAAGAGGCTCACTGCGGACTGCATGCTGCTTTGACCATCACAGTGTGTACTAAAAAAATACATTAACAAGGGGCACTAATGAGCAGCTAACGTGTCAGACTGGGATTTCTCGAGCTCCGTCTCTTCGACCTGAATTAATGATAAATTTTATTTTCCAACTCAAACTTACTATTTTTGAAGGAGCAGCCATCTGCTGGAACACAGGATGGATGACTAGCAAATGTGGCTGCCAAACAGCCGTGATATGTGGCAAAAAGCAGCAAAACGGGAGCGGCAATGCAGCAGACAGCAGGCCATTGGACAGTTACTGTCTGCAACAGAAATTATGGTATTCGGCCACACAGCAACAGAACAGTTTTAGAGACACTTTCTCCAAAGTTAGACATTGGAAAAGGAGATTGCCAAACTGACAGAACAATTGTACTATCAGGGGAATTATAATTGTAGGAGCAACCTGTGTATTTGTGGTCTACGAAAGGGCAAAGAAGGAGAGAGTGCATTGAAGTTCTGGTCTGAAGTTACAAGGACTGCACTTGAAGGGAGACATGCTGAACGTAGAGCCCACAGTGCCCTGGCTCCTCAGCTACTGCTGGAGGAACTGCCTCAGCAGCCCTGGCTCCTAAGCTGCTGCTGGAGGAACCGCCTCGGCAAGTGATTTTTCCGGTTTCATCATTTTGGGGATAGGCAAGCGACTCTCACTGCCTGCAGAGCCCAAAAGGAACTGATATGTGAGGGAAGCAAACTATTTATTTATCAGGACTTTTCTCTGAGGCTGCAGATGAAAAGATGAGGTTTTACCCTTATCCTGTATGTACTCAGGGAGAAGTACATATGATTATACGAGGAAGCCAGCAGAAGGAGGCCATTTCGTCTATCTAGTCTGCTCGTATTGCAGGGTGCACAGCTTGAGCTACTGCCCCCCCCACTCCTCCAAGCCTCCCTACCCATGATCCTTACCTTCCTCCTATGCCTATCCCAGCCTCTCTTGATGCTGCCCACTGTCTTCAACGAGACCACCTCTTCTGGCAGTGCATTCAAAGTGTCCACCACCTTCTATGTCAAGAAGTGCTTTCTGACCTCCCTTCTTAACCCCCACAGCTTAAAGGGAAAGTCCACCTCCAGACGGGCCCCGCCTCCGTGTGAAGCAGGGCCCAATTATCAGTTTAATAAATATACCCATTTCTGCTACTTACAACACTATTTTTAATTTTAAATTCTATCTGGTTGATCCTGCGCCCTTCCCGCTGGCATTTTAAAGCTTAGAGCCCTCCCCGGCACACCCACAAGCACCTGCGGCCGTCCCCGTGATGACATGTCCTGCAGGAAGCAGCCGGGGGTGCCTCTATAGGCTTACAATATTAACACAGCTACAAAAAGCTACGATTTAAGTGTTACTGTGATATAACAAGACTGTGTACCAGCTTACAGGCAACCTGCCAGTCGGTACCTAGTCTCGGTATATCACAGGCACATGCAGACTCCAAACCGGGTTCACATTAACCCTCCCTTTAGGGAGCCCACTTCGCCTTGGGATCTTAATGTCTGCATAGCTCAGCTAATGCAGCCACCCTTTGAACCACTGGCTTCAGCCGAATTGAAGTACTTGACCTGGAAAACTGTGTTCCTGGTAGCTATTACTTCTGCCAGGCGTATTAGTGAGTTACAGGCTCTATCAGTTGAACCTGACTTCATCTCCTTCCATAGGGAAAAAGTGGTCCTAAGAACCAATAGGAGGTTCTTGCCCAAAGTGGTATCAGATTTTCATCTGAACCAGTCTATATCTCTCCCTGTGTTTTTCACTGATCATTCTTCTTCAGGTGAAAGAAGGTTACACAGTCTGGATGTTAAGAGGGCCCTTTGCTACTACATTGACGATACTAAGGCACATAGAAATGACTGTCTTCAATTGTTTCTTGCTTATGGTGAAGTGGGGAAAGGTAAGCCTGCCACTAAAAGAACTATTGCCAGGTGGATTGTTTCTTGTATACAATTTGTTATGACGAGTTGGGTAGGATGCCCCCTTCAGGCCTGAGTGCTCACTCAACTAGGGGTACAGCTGCTTTTCTAGCTGCGGCCGGAGATATACCTTTGTTAGAGATCTGTAAAGCAGCCACCTGGAAAACAGTACATACTTTCACAAAGCATAACTCCCTGGACATCCAGGCTAGGAGTGATGGTAGGTTTGGTACAGCAGTACTGCAGAGCCTCTTCCCAAAGCAGGTTCTGCATTCCCTCCTCCACAGGGAACTGCTTGGTAGTCTGCATTATGTCTAAATACAGCAAGACTTCATGTTGTTTGAAGAAGTCATTACTCGCCATAGTAATGTTGTTTCTTCTAATGGAGTCTTGCTGTATTCAGACCTCCCTCCTGCCTCCCCTCTCAGAACCTGGTTTTGGGAAGTGGGCTGGCAGGTACAGTGTCGCACCTCAGGGGTGTACCTTGTACCCTCCCTCTTGGGTGGGGTAGATGTTGTTATTTTTCTGGTGTTTTTTACTTAAATATTGTCACTACCTTTCCTTCTTGGGTTCTCGACTTGAGTCTTTTGGGCCCAAAAGGAATCATTTGCCCTTTGGCTATATTTTGAACAATTTCCATACTATAGTATATTAGTTAGTTTGCTCGTAAGAATCTGACGGTTACACTGGGAAGTACCACAGACAGTGGTTTGGAAACCAAGCTTGAGCTCAACGTTCTATGCTTCTGCATAGAGTTAACTCTTTTCCTTTCCAGGGCAGTTCAAGTGCTGAGGCTAACTGCATTATGTCTGAATACAGCAAGACTCCATTAGAAGAAACAACATTACTGTGGTGAGTAATTTTTTCCTCTCCCCGCACAAGCACCCTCTGGGTTCTGTCCCTCAGCCAGTGAGACACATTGGTCGTAGTGGACAGCATCAGGGGTGTGGAGGAAAGATGGGGGGCAATCAAGGCGGCCATTCTCGGGGCAACAGAGTCTCGCATGAGAACGGTAATGAAAAGAAGAAGGTAGAAGAGACCAGTATGGTTCTGTGGAAAGGTCAGGGAAGGAGTTAGAGCCAAAAGAAGGCCTTCGCCAGGTACAAGTTAAAACAAGGGAAGAAAGAATATGGAGTGTACCAAATGATGCAGTCAGAGAAGCAGAGACAGACACAGAGCTGCGTATTGCAGAGGGGTTCAAGGGTGGGGGGGGAACAGTTTTTTAGATATATTAGGGAAAAAGAAAGAAGGGGTGAACAGGAATTGTTAGGCTAACAGATGAAGGTAAGGCAGTTGAGTGGGATGGACAGATTGCACCTGTTCTTAATGTCTACTTGTGTTCTGTATTCACAAGGGAAGACAGAGGACCTCTGCCAGAGAGTAGCATTAAGGCAGCTGTTAGGGGGATCCCTGAGATGAGGCAACAGGTATTTACCAGTGAAAGGGTTTAGAAGGGCTAGCAGCCCTAAAGATAGATAAGGCCCTGGAGCCAGATGGGGTGCATCCAGGGAGTCTCAAGGAATTGGCATGGGAACTAAAGAAACCCCTGGTGGGACTATTCAGTAGCTCAGCTCAAACAGGGTAGTTCCAAAAGACAGGAGGGTAGCAGATGTAATCTTGCCCCATGGGGGGGGGGGGCATGAGCAACCAGGCAACTACAGATCTGTCAGTCTTATACTTGTCTTGTGGGTAAAGAGATGGAGGCACTAGTCAAAGAGGACCTTGTAAATTACCTGGAGAGCAGTGGACTCCAGGATAGTAAACAGCACGGGATTTTAGCAGGAAGGTCTTGCCAGACCAGCTTGATTGTATTCTTTGACTGAGTTATGAAGGTAGTGGAGGGTTATGAAGGTAGTGGATAATGGTCATGCTGTGGATTTACTCTACAGCGAGACCTTCAATTCGGTGCATCACAGAAGGTTACTGAAGAAACAAGAAGGTCTGGTTACAGCAAAAGACACGGTAGGAAGGGTGGGAAACTTGTCGGAAGGGAGATAGCAGAAGGTTGTGGTTAATGGAATCAGATCAGAAGAGAGGGAGGTCCCCATTGGGGTGCCACAAGGCTCAGTATTGGGTTCAGTCCTTTTTTTTTTTTTTTAATATAGGTTGGCACACTGTGGGCAGCTGAGATCAGCCCCGTCCCTGCTTCCCAAGTCCATCTACTATCTCTCAGACTGCTGAGCATCATTCCCCCACGGATTTCCCCCGTAGCGGGGCTGGGAAGGGGAGGGCCATCCTTCCCCCACCCAGGAATTCACAATCCAGATTTGGGGTCTTGGCGAGCAGTCAACAGAGTGCGACGAGGGTAGGCAGGCAGGGCTTCATGTAGCTTACAGTGATTTTCCTCCACTTTTCTCCTCAATGCTGCGGCACCATAAGTGTGTGCGCATTGAGGCGCGCACGCACCTACGTAGCCACGGCCCTTTCTTGCTGCATGGATTCTGGTGCTGCCACCCGGCCTCCACCAGATGGCAGCCAAGGAGTGAGACAGCTGACCCCCCCCCTCCCCGGGAGAGGAGAGCAGTTCGTTGGACACTCGATCCTCTCCCTCCCTCCCCTGCTGACTCCTGGCAACCTGTGCTTGTTCCAACACAGGTCACTGGCGTGGTGTGAGAGGTGGTGTCCAGCTCCTCAACCCTCAGTGCCACTGGGCCAGTGGGTCCAATCTTTTTCAATATGTTCATTAGCAACATGGGAGATGGCAGGGCAAGGTGTCTCTCTTTTGCAGATGACACTGAGCTTTGTGGGACGGTAGACAGCGAGGAGTGAGGTTAGGGAGATGCAGAGAGACTTGCAAAAGCTAGAGAGTTGGTCAGAGGTTTGGCAGTTGAAATTCAGTGCCAAAAGTGCAAGGTGATGCACATAGGAAATGGGAACTTTGGGACAGAGTACTGCATGGGGCGAGAGGGTAAAGCTGTGCATGACCTCTAAGGAAAGAGACCTAGGGGTCATCATCAGTGACTCCCTGAAACAATCAAACTAGTGTGTACCAAGGCCTACAGTAAGGCAAACAGGATGCTGGGGTGTACAGAAAGGGGTACTGACAGCATAAGGAAGGAGGTATTACTACCTCTCTGTAGGTCATTGGTGCAGCCCCACCTGGATTAATATGCTTAGTTCTGGAGTCCGGACCTAACGAAAGATAAGGACAGACTGGAGACAGTGCAACATGGGGTGACCAAAATTATTCAGGGCCAGCATTGCAGATCTTACGAGGGTCAGCTCAAGGCACTGAACAGGTACACACTGGTAGAAGCCAGATGAGAGAGGAGAGATATGATTAAAACCTTCAAGGAATGAACAGGGTAAACTTTTTTTTTTTTTTTTATTTTTCATCTTTATCCTCCTTCCCTACCCCGGTGCCCACTCCTTCCATCCGCTCATGTCCCCCGACACCCACCTTAGGGTTCTGCCCCTAGAGTGCCCTTCCTCCTCTCCCTGGCACATTGGGGTCTGTCCTTGTAGGTGGTCCGGGTAGACTTAGGGCGGACTTCATCTAGGGCAGCCGGAGATGTTTTTCCGTTTTTCTCCCCTTACGCCCACGCCCCCTGGGACGCCGTGCGCTTGGGACGTATGTCCCGAGTGGCTACGTGCTGACGCACGCCAGCCCTCATGCGCCGCGACGTCCCCCCTCCCCGGCTCCGACAAGCGAAGCCGCCTCCATCCCTTCCTACTGTCGGTGCTTCCACCGCTATGGAAGGGATGCAGAACGCAAGAGCGTTCTTGGTCACCACCCTGAGGGAGGAGAGCATCCGTGGGACGCGATCCTCCCTCCCCACCGACCCCTCGCTGCCCGAGTCTGCTCCTCGAACTCGCCGCCGCGTAGCACGCAGGTGTGGCGTCTAGCGCCTCAACCCTCAGCGCCACCGGGCCGGTGAACAGGGTAAACTTTGAGGAACTATTTAGCATAAGTAGCAGATTGAAAACACCGGGGCACAAGTGGAAACTGACAGGGGGAGGTTCAATCAATCAGTCAGTCAAAGTCTTTGTTTAAGAGGGAAGTGAGAAAGTTTTATTTTACAGAAAGGGTGGTGAAGCCAAGGAACAATCTGCCAGCTGATGTGGTGAGCAGCAAAACTATCGATGGTTTCAGACACGGCTGGGATAGAGTGAAGAGCTTAGTGGTTGTTCAGGGTGATAGTGGTAGGGCAGGAAACATTGGGGGGGGGGGGATAGTGTGGGTTAGAATCCTGTATGGACAGTCTCGGGTTTGTCAGGGTTTATGGGTTCAATCTCATTACTGGGACTCCAAAGAAAATTTGACCTTTTCTCAAAACTATGTATGAATCTCGAGCTAAAAATAAAGATAAAACAAAACTGGTTGTATTTGGAAGCAAGGGTAGGAAGCTCCCTACGGTTTGGTAGTCCAGGATAAGCTGGAGACAGTTACATTCTGTGACTACCTAGGGGTAAGTTTCTCACAAAACACTAACTGGAGAGAGCATAAAGTTAAAAACGGCCTCAGGTGCTTTCCAGACATTCATTTGCCAAGCTGGGGAAGAGCTGAGTCCCGGGGGTACTTAAGATACTAAATGCTGAAATTAAAATGAGTGCCTTATATGCTATCGAAGTTTGGAGCTCTGACAGTCTGAGGGAAATCGAGATCCCAATAAGTAAACTATATAGATATCTTCTCATGGTCCCACAATCCGTTCCTTTGGCTATATAATATTAGAATTTGGACGATTCTCTTTGGAGTCTGTGGTACTGGAAAGGAGAATCTTATTTTTATTAAAACTCTTTCTTCTCTCAGACTCACGACTACCATGTTGGTGTCTAGAGGAAGAGATGGAATACTCGGAGAGGGGTTTCCTTTCCCCCTCCATGCATCTAATTAAAAAGGAAATATTTCCCCTAGGATTGGGAATCCTCCTAACTGATATATTAAACCTTGGGAAGAAATCAAAACAAAGGTCATAGGAAGACTTCCGGTTCCACCATGGCGCAAGACAGGCAAGAGTGAGAGAGCTCTGACCCCAGCCTGAAATAAAAAAAACCCTTAAAAGCAAAAAAAAATGGGGAAAAAGCAACATAAAATGTCCAGAAGGGGTTTACAGAAAGAAAGAAGTTCCAGAACTAGGTTTCAGCAGTTAAAAGGAGAGAAGGAGGGAGTAGAAATGCAACCTGGCTCCCCCGCCCGCATGGTGACCTCGGCCCGCACAACTGACACTGCGGAGCTGTACTGTACAGAAGAAGAAATGGACCACCTCTCCAGAAATAGATTTGAGCTTATCCTGAAAGAACTCAAAGAAATGCGGGCTGAAAACAGAAAGAAGTTCGGGCAGCTCAATATTAAACTAAATCAAGTGGAAAATAGAGTGCAGGAGGCAGAGGATCGCATCTCGCAGAATGAAGATGGCCTATTGCACCTGGGCAGAACAGTGCAGGCCCTTTGCCCCCATGTTATAGACCTGAACCGAAAGTGCCTAGACTTGGAAAGCCGTTCCCGTTGAGATAACCTATGGGTATATGGCCTGAAAGAGGGTTCAGAAACAGGAAGTATGGCAGACTTCATGACTGATCTTCTCAGAGACGTACTCAAACTGTCTCCGTCCCATGAAATGCGCATAGAGCGAGTGCATAGAGCCTTGTTTCCGAAGCCTAAAGACCCTTCAGCACAGCCGAGCTCCATAATCATTAAATTCAGTAGCTACAAAACAAAGGAGGATATATTGCGCCACGCCTGGCAAAAGAAAGATACCCAATACCTAGATTCATGTCTCTATTTCGACCAGGATTACCCAGCATTGATTCAGCGCCAGAGGATGGCATACGGCCCACTGATCAAAGTACTCTGGCAACAAAAAATCAAGATACAGACCCCGTTTCCTGCACGCCTCAGAATCCACTGGACAGAAGGCCTGGAGACTTATGAGACCCCCTGCGAAGCTAGTGAAGCCATCTGGAGACTAGGCATCTCAGTGCCGGATCTTTCCACGTCACTGCAGCTGAGAGGCAAAATGGCAGCTGCGGACTGGCAACTAAGCAAGAGAAAAAGGTCTAAACAAAGCAGTACCCGGGGCCCTTCACATTCCATCCAACTTCTGTAGGACTTGATGAAAATGATACCAGGAGTAGTGGAGTCGGAGCTGTCTGTTGAAGGAGAAGACTGAAAAACTAGTAAGATCTTAAAGGGCCCTGTTTTAAAGTGCTCCCTCTCTCCTATGTTTATGGGCAGTCCTGGTGTTTGCTAGAAAGCTCTCCAGCCCTATTGAAGAGCATTTTTAGTTGTACAAGGGATGCAGTGGGTCTATTGGGGCAGGGGAGAGGGAGAGAGCACCTTCTAGCAGTTGCTCAGGGGGACAAGTAACAGCTGAAACTTGGCACAGTATGTTTAAGAACAGGCTGTAGGAAGGGGGGAAGTGATATATCCAAAAAAGAAAAAAATTCCCTTGCGCCAGCCCAACACTTCTAGTAAGTGTTTTGATTAGTGGATATTACAACACAAACTGAGCCCTACACTGCTATGTGTGGACTCAGGAAGGGGGCTCCCCAACACAGGGGAAATCCAGTACCCCCTTCAGCCCTTTCCTGTAAGCAGGACAGGGCAAAAAGGCCTACATTCCTAGGCCTTCCACCTTGGAAGTCACCATCTGATGATTTGTGCATAATTGTTATATTCTTTTTGTTACACTTTAGAGATGTCTGCCAATTAATGTTGGTACATTTAAGATTTTATTGTATATAGTTAACCAATGTTCACAAAATGCTGTTGATGCTGCTCTGACTGTTGCAACTCCAGCTTCTCTAGGATCACTCTCATTAAAAAGCATGGAAGAAAAAGTCATAGGGGCTGATAGAGGGGCATTACAAATACAAGAATATGGATAGTATAGCTACCAAAATTCTTACATATAATGTAAATGGGCTCCTGATCCCAGTTAAACGCAGCAAAGTTATTTCCTTTATTAAAAAATCCAGAGTAGATTTCTGTATGTTACAAGAGACCCACTTATCTGCCAAGGAACATGAGAAACTAAATAAATTTGGGTTCTCGAGGGTAGTGGCATCCTCGTATAGGAGGGGACATCGTAGAGGTGCAGTGATACTGGTGGCAGGAAAGGTGGCCTTTGAGCTTGAAGATAAAATGGTGGATACCGACAGATGTTTAGCAGCTTTAAAAGGCAACTAAAATGGGCAGAAGCTCACATTGGCTTCAATATATGCCCCCTAGGTTCTGACTATGCTTTCCATAGAAAATTATACCTCAAATTGGCGGAATGGGCAGAAGGAACCTTAATTATAGGAGGTGACCTAAATTTGGCACTAAATAAGTATCTAGACACTCCTTCCATGATACCGAGGTCTGATAGGAGAGTGGCCCAGAAAGTGAGTAATCTCCTGACAGATAGGATTCGCTGATGTGTGGCGAGAGGTGCATGGACAAAGGAAGGATTATACCTTCTTTTCTTCGGCACACAAGGTATAGACAAGAATAGATTATTTTCTGGTGATCAAAGAAGCAATTTCACAGATAAAAAGTATAGAAATAGGGGAAATATACCTTTCTGATCACGCCCCTCAGATAATTCAGATACAATTGGGACAAGATAAAAAAATAACTTCATGGCGTCTCAGTTTGATTCTTATACAGGGGAAAGGAAAGCAGAAACTAGTTCAAGATACTATTTCAGAAATTCTAGAAATTAATGACAACCCAGAGATTTCACCAGCTATCTTGTGGGACACAACAAAGGCGGTACTGAGAGGGAAGTTGATTGCCACAGCTGCACATAATAAGACAGAAAGGGAGGCTAGGAAGGCTGCCCTGCTGACCCAGATTCGAGAACTAGAACTAGCCCTTAAAGGGCAGTATGATTCGAAGAAGGAAGAGGAGGTTCTGGCTGCCAGCAAAGCTCTTAATGCTGTTCTGGACTATCAGGTAGAGCAGAACTTGCTGTATCTGAGACAAAAAAATTTTGAAGAAGGCCCACGGGCATTAAGATTATTAGCATGCAAGCTAAGACAAAGAAAGAGCAGGGCTACCATAAGTAAACTCAAGCGTCCTAGTACCAACCGACCACTCCATAATACACTAGATATAGCAGAGGCTTTTATAGATTATTATAGGGATCTGTAAGGGGGTGGCTTCCCTCCCGACCTGAACAAAATCTCTCAATTTATGGATGTGCTCCATCTGCCCAAACTAACAGGAAGAAGTAGCTAAATTAGTAGCACCTATTAGAGAATGAGAAATCATTACTGAAATAACACAGATTAAGACTGGGAAATGTCCGGGGATGGATGGATACCCTGTGGAATTTTATAAAGCTTTTAAAACCCAGGTAACGCCTATCTTGTCCAGAGTATATAACATGCTGTTGGTTGCAGTGGGATTCCCCCTCCCTCATGGGTGTATGCAACAATTGCGGTGCTGCCAAAGCCCTCCAGTGACTCCTTGTTATGCTCCTCATATAGGCCACTATCTATCTTAAACACAGACTATAAGATAATGGCCGTAATTATGACCAAGAGCCTGGAATCCATAATACCAAACCTAATACACATGGACCAGACTGGTTTTGTCCCAGGCAGGCAAACACAGGATGGCATCCGCAGAGCAGTAGAAATTCTAGATCATCTTAGAAAAACAAGAAGGGCAGCTCTGGTCATGAGTCTTGATGCTGAAAAGGCCTTTGATAAGGTCCTTTGGCCGTTTCTACAGGCGTCACTGGAGGGCTTTGGCTTCCCAGAGGCCTTCAATAAGTTAATAATCCGGCTGTATACAGCCCCTCGGGGCTGTGTACGTGTAAATGGACATGTTAGCATGGCGTTTACTTTGGAGAGGGGGACAAGGCAGGGATGCACTCTCTCGGCCCTGCCCTTTGCCATCTTTGTGGAGTCTCTGGCCCAGGTGATGCGCCTAAACCTGAAGATAAAAGGGGTGAACGTGGGCAGGATAGAACATAAACTAGGTCTCTATGCAGATGATGGCCTCCTGTATATGGAAGACCCAGAATCTTCCCTTCCAGCAGTCTTTGAGCAAATACAATGATTCACGGAAATCTCTGGGTATACACTCAATACAACTAAAACTGAATTTCTGGCCTGCACATATCAGTTGCCCCAGCATATCAGACAAAGGTATCCCATGAGATGGAATCTAAATAAACTGAAATACCTAGGGGTGTACCTGGGAACAAATTCGGCAACTTTGAGGATAACTATCCACCATTAATTCAAACATTGTTTCAGGATTATAGAAAATGGGCATTGCTGCCCCTTCCCCTATATGCCAGAGTCCAGGCTACTAAAACAAACCTGCTCCCATGCCTCCTATACCTGTTTCAGAGTGTGCCGTGTGTGGTTCCATTACAGACACCACTCTGTTGGCAAAGACAGCTGTTGTCTTTTATATGGGGTACTGGAAGGCCAAAAATTATGAGACATTTTGTACTTATACAAAGGAGAGGGGGCCCTGTCGGGGCCCTACCTTCCCGGATACTGGACGGCCGCCCAGATGAAAACTGTGCTATTATGGTGTCACCCTACATATGTCTCTTACTGGAAGAATATTGAATTAGAACCTTTTACTGATCCTTCCCTGCAGGCTATCCCCTTCATATCATAGAAGCAGAGGTCAGGAGATAGGCCACAGATCTTCCTGGACATAAGTCTCCACCACTCATTCACACTAGTGGGATTGGCGCCGGAGGCACTAAGACCCATCGGGAGCAAAATTTTTGCTGGAGGGTCGGCGCGAGAGACAGCGCCGCGAGACACGGTGCCGCGAGCAGCGGCTCGAGCGGTAATGACCATCTCGGCGACGACCCCTCCAACCGCCTGTCTCTTTTTCCCGCCGCCGAGAGCGCCAGTGACGACGCCGGTCACTTGTCGGAGTCAAACTTCAAACTAGCGCATAGTTTTCAGTTTGTTTTTGTAACTTTATCTCGATAAGTAGTATCGCTAATTTTATTCTATTTTCGTTAAATTTTTCTAATATTAAATTTTACTTGAAGAAGTCTCGCCTACTGGACGGATCGACCATGAGCAGGTCAGGTGACGGTAGGGAGACTTCGTGTAAAGCTTTCAGTCAGCGGGCTGGATCGTCAGCCTCCTTCTCCCTCCAGCGGGTTCCGACCATAGCGGTCAGTCCGATGCCGGGGGATGGCGGTCCCCCTACCGGCATAAAATAAACGGTCGATTCCTCGGCACCGTCAGCCTCGAGCTCTTCTTCGCCCACAGGTCAAAAAAGAAGGCATCACTCGAGGTCGCCTCTGGTATCTCTCGCGTCGACGCCGGTTATCGCTGATGTTGCCGTCTCCTTCTTCGAGTCGCCAACTTCCGGTAATCGTCGCCCTCGACATCAGAGTCCCTCCCGCCCTAGGTAGGACTCCAGATGAGCAGTTTCATCAGTGGGCGCTCTTGAGGAGCAATGGGCTCGGAGGTTGGTTCTTCTGCCTGGCTCGGTTGCCTCGAGCCCTCGGGCCCCTCGGGCGATCAGGTAGGCGGTTGGACCTTCCTGAGTCGCGTGGCGCCTTCTTCGGTGCCAGCGACTCCGTGCTTAGGTGTTTCCCCCCCTCACATGGCTGCGGCGCAGGGGGCCTCACCGATGCCCTTATCTCCTGTTTTGTTTCCTTCTCTAGCTTTCCAGGTTCCTGGGGCTTTTCCAGCGCCTTCAGCAGGGTCTGTTGGCTTGTCGCGGCGTTTGGTGCCGCTGGGTCTCAGCGCCGCCCGGTGGTGCCGTTGGATGGTAGCGCCCGTTCGCCCAGCGTCGTCGCTGGCGCCGATATTCAGCGGGCGTCGTCCGGGCGCCGTTTGCGGCGCCCCGTCTTAACGTAATCGTTAACGCGCCAGGCGCGATGTCGTCATGGCGCGCTGGGGGCGCCTGCGGGGCGATGCCTCGCCGGCGCCGTCGCGCCTCCTCGATGCCGTCTTCAGCCCGTTTGCCGTCAGCGCCCGGCAGCCAGGGACTCTCCTTGTTTTCTGCTATTTCCTCCTCTCCTAATTTTCACTCCTTTCCTGTCCAAACAGTCCTTTCTGGACCATCAGGAGATGATGTTGAGCTGACCCAGACCTTGGTTGGTGATGAAGTGGAGAAACAGGATCTTTCTTTGCTACAGAGCCTGTGGTCGAGGACCTGTCCTTAAGTCTCTGTTGAAGAACCTGGGATCACTCTTTCTCTCCAGACTACAGACATCGATCCTGGGAAGATATTAAGACTCCAGTATCTTCATGCTTGAGATCCCTGAGTTTGACTCCTCCGATCCAGCCTTCCTTCGAGGACGCTGTCTCAAATGGTATGGAATAATCCTGCTCTTATTCCTCAGTGGCTAAATCCATTGATAAGAAGTATTCAGCTCCCAAGGATTGTCCCATTTTGGCATCCCAAGCCTTTGCGGATCCTATTGTAGTCCTGGCAGAGAATGACAAGGTCGTTCTTCCTCAAACTACTACAGCTCGACCTATTAACAAAGAGTCTCGTAAGATTGATACATTAGGTAAGAGAGTCTTTGCTGCTCCACTCTAAGTATGCGTATTGCCAGTTATCAAGGCTATTTTTCTCAGTATGATATATCCTGTGGCACTCTATGAAAAGAATGGTTGAAGCTCTTCCAGATTCGATTCCAAGTCAGAGCTTCTTCTGACCGTTATTAGAGGTATTGAGACCAATAACCAACAGGTCAAAGCCGCCATGGGCGCTTCGACACTGCTTCCCGCTCAGCAGCCGCGGGATTTGTACTCGGCGCCATTCCTGGCTGCGTACTTCTGGCTTCTCACGAATGATGCTCAGCAGCAGGTGATGGCGCTGCCTTTGATGGCTCCTTTCTTTTTTGGCCTCAGGTGGAGCAAGCCTTAGAGGCCACTCAGAAGACTAGATCAGCCATTAGTTGGCCAGACCTCCGCCTGCCCCTCTTGGGGCATGTGAACAGGCGTCCAGTTTCATAGTCGTCAGTCCTTTCGAGGCAGAGGCGGGGAAGCTTCCACAAAAAGCCAACCTGCCCAACCTCAAAAGAAGACGCAGAAAGCGCAGGGGCCTAAAGCTCCCAGCTACCTTATGAGTCGTTGGCCAAGTTCCATCCACTCTGCCCGAGGTGGAACTTTCTCCTCGGTGGGAGGTCGTCTGATGTACTTCTACAACCAGTGAAGTCCATAACCCGGACAATGGGTCCTTCGGATAATTCGCGAGGTTATTCTCTCAATTTCTTGGAAACCCCCGAATTGTCCTCCCAGACGACAACCCAGGTTGTCGGCCTCTCAGTCAGACCTCCTCACCGCGGAGATCCAGGGCCTTCTGAACAACAGGGCAATAGAACTGGTGCCCCCGCATCTGCGAAACACAGGGTTCTACTCCCATTACTTTCTGGTTCCAAAGAAATCTGGGGGGATGCGCCCCATTCTAGACCTCAGAAAGTTAAACAGATTCCTCCCCAAGGAGAAATTCAAGATGTAAATGTCCTGGAGATGAGAGCGGTCCTCTATGCAATCCGAGCTCTGAAGGATGTCCTTTGTCACAAGAACATTCTCCTTCAAACGGACAACAAAGCAGTGATGTATTACATCAACAAGCAAGGCGGTGCTCATTCTTACCCCCTTTGCAGGGAAGCAATGAGGGTGTGGGAGTGGTGCTTGGAGCACAAGTCTCTGATTCAAGCGGTTTATCTGCCAGGTATACAAAAGCAACCTAGCAGATCACCTCAGCAGAACGGAGGCAGACCTCACGGTGGTCTCTCGATCCAGCCATAGCTCGGTCCCTGTTCAAAGAGTGGGGGACTCCAGACCTGGACCTTTTTGCATCCCCACTCAACGCAAAACTGCCTCTCTTCTGCTCCAGAAATCCAGGGCCTGGCATTTTCTCTCAGGATGCGTTCAGGCTGCGGTGGACAAAACGCTTTCTTTACGCCTTTCCACCGCTTCCTCTAATCCAGAGAGTACTCCTCAAGTTCGAGTCTCAGGGGACCAAGATGATTCTCATTGCTCCTTCCTGGCCTCGGCAACTATGGTTTCCTCTACTCAACAGTATGTTGGCAGCCTCTCCAAGACCACTTCCTTTGCAAATCAGTCTTTTGACTCAGGGTTCGTTGGTCCATCCCAACCTGAAATCACTTCACCTTCATGCTTGGCTCCTGAAGAGATAGAAGTGAATCGGTTCAACGTCTCTCGTAGAGTCTCAGACATCCTTCTGGCTGCTCGGAAGCCAGCCACCCGAAAAACGTACGCTTCCAAATGGAAACGTTTTTCTCTCTGGTGTGCAAAATCCTCTTGGAATCCCTTTTCCTGTCCTCCTGGCAAGGTTCTGGAGTATCTTTTGGACCTGTCAAACTTAAGTCTTCAGTACTCCACAGTTAAAGTTCACCTTAGTGCCATCTCAGCGTTCCATGAGCCGGTTTCTTCCTTAACTCTGGCTCAGTTACCTATGGTGAAGAGATTTCTTAAGGGGATTCTCCATACCAGACCCCCTGTTAAGCGTCCAGTTGCAGCCTGGGACATTAACCTGGTGCTGGACATGCTCACTCGGAAGCCTTTGAACCCTTAGCTACCTGTGAGCTAAAATTTCTTACCTGGAAGACTGCCTTCCTGGTGGCCATTACCTCAGCCACTGGGGTCTCTGAGATACATGCCCTGGTTCTCGGACCCTCAGTATACTGTATTCCATAAAGACAACGTAGTTCTCCGTACTCATCCTAAATTTCTTCCCAAGGTTGTGTCAGAATTCCATCTAAACCAACCTCTGGTACTTCCCGCTTACTTCGCTAATTTCCAAAATGAAGGGGAACGAGCTCTTCATTCCTTGGATGTTAAGAGAGCCTTGCGGTTCTATTTAGATAGAACCAAGGATGTTCGCAAGACTCAGCAACTGTTCGTTTCTTTCAGCGACACCCGGCTGGGTCAACCTGTCGCTATTAGATGCATCTCTTCATGGTTAGTGGCATGCCTTCGTCATTGCTATTCCATGGCTCAAGTTAAATTAGAAGGTAGAGTGTACGCTCACTCTACTAGGGCGGTCATGGCATCCCTAGCGGAAATTCGCAATGTTCCAATTGCAGATATATAACCGCCACTTCCGGAGCCCAGTGCATACCTTCGCTAAGCACTATGCACTGGATGTTCATGCTAGGCAACATTCCGCGTTCGGTAGAACTATCCTTAATGGGCTTCTATCTTAGACAGCGTGAGCTCTGGCTCTCCTGCCGCCCTTTTGGGGGATTATCAGCTTGGTACTCTCCCACTAGTGTGAATGAGTGGTGGAGACTTATGTCCAGGAAGATAGGAAAATTACGTACCTACCGTAATTCTTGATCTTCTTGAGCGGTCTCCACCACTCATTCACGCCCTCCCTCCATCCCCGAGCTCACGCTGTGTTGGTCTTCACTCCCTCAAATCTTTAGGCCGTGAGGACTTCTTTGCTGACCCTTCTTACGCGGGTCATACTGGACTATCTTATGTCCGTTTTTAATGTTAGGTTTACTCTTCGTTAATTCGCTACACCTCCTTGGTAAAAAGGTATGAGCCGGTTGGAGGGTCGTCGCCGAGATGGTCATTACCGCCGAGGCCGCCACCGCGACTCCCGTCTCATGGGCGCTGTCTCTCAGCAACACCCTCCAGCAAAAAGTTTGCTCCCGATGGGTCTTAGTGCCTCCGGCGCCAATCCCACTAGTGTGAATGAGTGGTGGAGACTCGTCCAAGAAGATCAAGAATTACGGTAGGTACGTAATTTTCCTTTTACGGGGGTGCATGCGGCCCTGGAGGGATGGAGAAGGGGCAGAGCCAAGGGAGGCACAGCCAAACAAATGTGGAAATACAGATGGTGGGCATGGGACACTCGCTTTAAACCTGCCACACAGGATGCTTGGTTTAGAAGCCGAGCTAAAGAGGGTTTTCACTCTGCTTGGCAGATCATGAGTGGAGGAGCACCAGTCTCCTTCGAGTTAGCCATGGTTCAGTGTAGCCTAAGACCGTCTGATAGATTTAAATATTACCAAATCAGAAACTGGGTGTGGACTGCCCAGGAGGAACCTGCGGCACTAGATGGGACGGGGCTCTCACCTCCTCCATTTGAGGTGATCTGGACCTCCCCCTCAGGGAAAGGGGTGATCACAATGCTCTATGCTAACTTCTTGCAAGACAGAGGTCATAACACTTCCAAGGTGAAATCAAAATGGGGGAAAGAGTTTGGGCGTCAGCTTGACCAGGAAGACTGGAACAGGAGCTGGGGATCGATATGGGGCTCTACCTCCTCCCCAGTGTGAGTGGAATTTCTATGGAAAACCAGGATAAGGTTTTTCCTGGTCCCAGAAACGCAAGTCAAGTTGAAGAGCGAGGGCAAATCCACATGTTGGAGGGACTGTGGTGAGACTAAAGTTGGACAACTACATGTCTTCTGGGCTTGCCCAGAATTAAAGCATTTCTGGGAGATGGTAACTAATCACCTCCAAACGATGTTCGGGGAGATGGGGGACCTAGGCCCTGAACATCTTATTCTGGGATTGGAACCGGCTGCCCTGAGGGGAGCGGAGGCTAGATATCTTTGGTGTGTGCTACTAGCAGCTGCTCTGAAGGCAATCACAAAACGGTGCCTACAGAGTGGCAGCCCCACTTTAGCAGAATGGGTCAGTGTAGTCAATACAGTACAAGAAATGGAAAGGATCACATTTGCCATCCAACAGAGAAAAGCCCAATTTATAAACAGATTGACCCGATGGGAAATGCATACTTTGGAAGTGTAGTAATCCCATCTAAATGGGGATCATAACTCTAGTAGTGCCTCTAGGCATTCAGATCTTGTAGCTGAATTGAGAAGAAAGTAAAGTAATTTTAGAATATTGATAAATGAAGCTTGGAGGGAGCGTCAGCCACCAGCAGCTATCTAGTTGTTGAAGTTTTTATAGTATTTTACTTTTTTTTTAATATTAAATGATTATTGCTTATTCTCCAAGTTTTCTTTTAAAGTCAGGGATGGACTTTAAGAATATCACAGAAGGTAGTGTGTAATTTTATACCTTCTTTTTTTACTTTTTTTATTTCATTGTTTTTGTAATAACAAATACAGGGCCACAGAAATGTCAACAACGAAATAGCCTTAAAGGTTGTATTTGTAATATATGCTGAATGTGTTCAAATAAAGTTAAAAAAAACAAAGGTCATAACAAGAATCAGGGATACAGATATAGCAAAAAATGTTGCTCACTTGGCTGAACTGAAATGTTTTACGTGGTATAAACAAATTAAACATACACACCAACTAGAACTCCATTTGCTTAAACTGACAAAAGCATATTCCAGACATCTGATTTACTAAACTCAGGATGGAACTATATAAAGCAAACATATATATATATATATATATATATAATCATATCCACGCATCCTTCCCCAACTCCATCTCTACAGCCCTATACAAATACAAAACTTCCTCTCAGTAAGTAGTATCTGTGACTAATTCCAATCCCTACCATACACCAGTAGCCTTTTCTACTCCCCTTCCCCTCGGTTGGTCTCCTTACTGTCGCTCTCAGTCCACCGCAAGCTGGTCCTGTGCTTCATCCCACTCAGTCGAAGCGAGTACTCTAACAGTTGCACTTATCTGTTCACAGGTGTATTGCTGCATTGTATCCTATGTTTCACTTATTACGTACATCAAATTGTATTCTTATGTAATTATTCAGTTATATGTATTCTATACATGCTTTAAGTTGCTTTATTGTAATTTCTTGGACTGTATGTTTTCCCCTGTACCCTTTCCCCCAGGACGCACCATGAGTCGAGTAACTTGTTGTTCAGTGTGCCCTTCCTGGTGAAACATTTCAATAAATAAATAGAGAATAATAGATATAACGAGGATTTTACACACCCCAGAGGGATGGGATGCCACATAAACCCCGAGAGCGAAGCTCGAGGAGTTTATTAAGGCATCCCACCCTGAGGGTGTGTGTAAAATCCGAGTTTTAACTGGCTACCCATGTTTTATTTTGTATAATTTTTGGTTTCTATTTTTTTGCCTGTGCAACTTAGTTTTATGTAGAAAAGAGAATGTCGATATAACCAGCTCATTATAATGACAGAATTATAACCAGCTTTTTCTATGTTAAAAAATAGAAACCAGTTGTTATATAAATAAATATCCAGAAAAGATCAGATGGTACTTCACCATTCTGTAAATGTGGGAAACCGAGGACGATTTAACACATGTGGTCTTTCTTATTGTGTCCTGTTTACACTAAAATAGGGATAGGTGGTTAGGGGAAATATTGAGCAACCTGGAACTACCTACTAATCTGATAATACAAGATCTCTTCACCTCTAAAGATACTCTAAAATTATTAAGATTGGTTGGTTTCCTCTGAACAACTTCTCTCTAAAGCTGCTATTCGATTATGACAGTTGGTACTGCTAAGTGTTTTGGGCCATTCTAATTGTTAGACATTTATATATCTGCATTATTTATTATGTACTTGCACATTTATGTCTCGCTGGAAAGCTATCCTTGTTATTTTATTATTGTGTCTGTAATGGTATTTTTACTGATCAGTAAACTGAATTAGAATTGGATTTATGGACTGATGGACTTTTTCTGCCATTACTGTCTGTTTCTCTCCTCCCACTCATATACCCTATCCTGGCATCAGGCTTGAAGGGACACTAATTGTGGGACTGTCAGACTTTTTGAGGCTCTGATGCCATCTGAGTCGGATGTTAAGCGGACTTCTGTTTAGTACCATCATCCCTTTTTGAATTTAGGGAGCACGGGCGTATGCAATGGATGGATGAGCTGGAGAGTTCACAAACATGCAGTGGACTTCAGCATGGCAGCAGACATGAAGTAGCCCTGCTCAGTAGCAAGTTTGCATTGTATCCAGCCTATTCAATGTGCAGACACTTTAAACTGCAGACTCCCTTTATTAAGTAAAGTGACTCAAAGGGGTGACCACAAGGGTGTATTTTGGGACCGCGCTCCGCCCAGTGATACCTTGCTTAAAATATCATGCTGGTCTCCTGGATGGGAGCAGGCCACAAGCTGCACCCTGGGGCCGTTCATATCATGGGGACATGGGGGGCAAGTGTCAGGCTAAGGTCGAATGCAAAGCAGTGTAGGACTGTATGAACTGTGCAGCTTACAGGCGGCAGACCAGAGGGTAATATGGAGGCATACCTTTTTTTTTGTTTGTTTTTTAAACTAATTCCTTGCTGTTCAATGGGGCAGGTTCTGGAGGGGAACAAGGGGATGTTCTGGGATGGAGTTTGGGGGCAGTTGGCTACGGTGACACTTTCTGCAGGGACATGTGAGATTACCAGATTTGACCGGGTGTAGTGTGGTTCCAACCCCAGGCAACTGGTCTCACGGCCTTTGGAGAATGCTCTGCAGAAAGAAGAGTTTTCCAGCTGAGGATCAGTACTTGCTTGTCTTTCCTGGAGTTTTTTCAGAAGGGGGAAAAATGATTGTAGTTCATGTTAGTTCACTAAAGGACTGTGCAGGAGGTGGTTTAGGGAGGACATGTGGGAGAGAGGCAACCCCTGCTTACTGGCAGACGAGCTGCTTATTTCCACCTGCTGACACAGGGTGCCATGGGGCAGTCAGCAGTAGCACAGCAACAGGATGCATCAGATTCTGATATAGAGTGGTGCCTGAGGCAGGGGGAAGGGGCACCACACGGTTACAACAGTGGTAAATGTTATATGTTTTAGTGCTTTTTTTATCTGATTACTACATGGTTTTCTTATGAATCATTCTGTGTTCTCAGTTATTAACAGCAGTGGGGCCAAGAGATGGAGGGACTGGTACTAGGGCAGACCAGTCCCCACAATATGCAGGACCCAGTCATGTAGCCTCCAGAAGGAGGTGCAAGTTGTGTACTCCTTCTGCCCCAGTGTTTAAACCAAACTGTCATCTCTTGGAATGTGCAAGGCTTTTTCTCACCTATAAAATGTAAAAAGATCCTAACAGCTTTAAAGCAGAAGCAGGCACAGGTTGGGTTACTGCAGGAAACCCATCCATCGTACCATGAACACTGAATACTGGTAGTGGGCTGGGTGGGGGAGTGCCACACAGTCTCATATTCATCTCTCAAATGTGGGGTAGCAATATTCATACGTAACAACGGTCATCAGAACGGTGACAGACCAAGGAGAGGGCAGCTACGTGTTTGTGTGTGGAGAACTAAAGGGAAAGCAGGACACACATGGCAGTGTGTATGCCCCTTCTATATTCAACCCCGAGTTCTATTGCCACTTGCTGGACATTTTGCAGGGAGAAGTTCCCTAATTTGGCTATGTGAGGGGACTTTAATTTTTGATGGAACCAGCGCCTGACCACTCTGAGGAGGTTGGCAGGCATGAGCAAGTGCTGAGGCATGCGCAGGTGCTGGTCTTATAGTCCAAAGATCTGGCAGACCTGGATCTGGTAGACATTTGATGCACTGTGAACGTGGGGGTGTATGAGTATACATTCTTTTCCAACCCCCACAGGATTTGGTCCAAGCTGGACTGTATCTGTGTCTTTACAGAACAATATGGGTCAAAGTAAAATGTCTTTCATAGTCCAGTATAAATATTGAACCATGCTATGTTGATCCTGGGTATGACTGTAAAGCGGGACCCATGCACCTCCCATCCTACTTGTTAACAAATTAAAACTTTTGCCAGTTACCTCAAATATCAATGGGGGCTGTATATGGCCACCAGTGCAGCCATGGCTCCATCTGAGGCAGCCCTATGGGAGGTGAGGATAGCCTACATGAGGGTACGATAAATTATTTGGCAGCTAGCAAAAAGAAGAAAAAGGGGGAGCTAGAAGAGAAGTTTAAAAACTGTGCAGAGGGGGGCCAGGAAAAGGCAGATATCCTGAACAAATACTTTTGATCTTACTTCGAGAGGGTTCCTTTAGTAGGTCATCACATATAGGACTGGCGCCACCTGGCGTCGGGCCACACAGCAGACTTTTCTAGCAATACCTGACGGGGGACTGCCTACACGATGTCACGTGACTAACGTCAGCATGACTGTATATAGTGGGTGGTCCCCACGCTCGCCCTCCAGTTCTTTCCCGCTGTCGCCTCGTGTCAGTCGCATCGCAGACTTCCAGTAGTGATTGTCGAGAAAGTTTGTTCGCGTCGGGTGATTTCCTTCGCAATTCTCCTCAAATTTATTGAGTTTTTGATGTTTTCTCCGAAAAAAAAAAGTGCTCAGCTTGTAGCGCGCAGATCCCGCACAAAGACTGTCATCAGAAGTGCGTTCTCTGCTTAGGCCCAAACCATCCTATTTCCTCCTGCCCTGATTGCCAGTTGTTCAACCAGGCCACTAAAAAACGGAGACAGCAGGCATTGGAGGCCCACCTTCTCAAATCTCGTCTAGCCTCCTGGAGAAAAGATGGGCGCCTTAGGGATTCGTCCAAAAATCTTCTCCTTCAAAAAGCACAAAGGAAGACTGGGAGTAGGCTCGCTCCGCGGGCCAGCCTTGAGCGATCCTAAGCAAGGCCCATTGTTACCGTCGAAGGCAGGCGGTAAGTCAGACAAGACTTCAGCGGGTAAGTCGGCCACCAGCTCCTCCGGTGATCGCACCGCTCCGGCCCGGTAAGTCGGCCGGCTGTACCGGACGTGGCGGTTGCTAAGTCGGCTCTCCGGCTGGGAGCAGTTGCCCGACCACGGTCGATAAACCGGCCAGGGGCTCCTCTCCTGACCGCGCGGCCCTGCCTGTTAAGTCGTCTGTCTCTGACGACTGCACGGGCGTGGTTCCCCCGTCGGGGCCTAACGGCACCTCGCCCGATGTCCGGTGGGACCAAAGGGAGAAGGCCCCTCTCCCTTCTACTGCGCCCATGTCCTCGCATTCCTCCCTGGACGCATCCGGCGATAGTCTTGGAGAACCCATCAAGCCTCTTGACATTGTCAGTACTTCTCCGCACTCCCCCTCTGGGGTCCTGGATCAAGAGGCTCCTTCACGGCTGTCTGGCCTTCCTGTGGAGGTGCCTCTGCCTTCTGGCAGACACCGGCGCCTCCCTAGATGCCAGTGATCCTGACGACAGTCCCTCAGCCGGGCCCGGTTGACAGGCCTTTACCTCTGGCCCTGACGCCGGCCCCGACCCCACGCCAGTGCTCCCTTGTCCGGTTCTGATGCCGGATCCTCTTCCAATGCTGGATCGGGTCGTAGCGGTGCCAACGTCTGTCCCTTTGACGTGGACTGTCCCGATGCCGGACCCTCCGCCCATTTATACAACAGCAGGTCCGACATGGGTTCCCCCAACGCCTGATCCATCGTCTGTAATCTACTCTAGCCCACGAACTGTCCCCCATTACCCCTTTGGGTATCCTGGGGACCCCTACCCGGGGGTTCCACTCCTGAATAGAGCCAATTTGGGCAGTTTCATGGATACAACCCATATTCCCCTTATATGGGTTTCCAGGGGTTTTATCCCCCTCTGGTCGCCCCTCCTCCTCACCCCAGCCTCAACCAGGTCCTGCTCCCCCTCCTCCGGTGGTCCCGGATTTCAAGACCTTAATTCAGTCTTGGTGGCAGGGGGCCAAGTCAGAGCTGGTTACCGATCTAGAAGCCAGACTCCTGCAGCCGCAGCTTCCTAGATCCCTCCCAGCAGTTCTCTTTCCACCGTCCACATCTCAGGGAAAACTCAACAGAACGTTCCCTTGTGGGATTTTCATCGTCGTCCTGTTGAGGAGGCGGAAGACAGTTATGATGGGAGGGAGGACTCCGAGGAGGAGGAACTTGTGGAGGACCCCCGAGGATACGAAAGGAAGAACCTCTCCAAAATTCCCTCCGGAAGATCCTTCCTTTTTGGACCTCTTGAGGACCTTAAGAGATCATTTCGACTGGTGTCAGAGGACCAGGATCCTATGCAGCAAAGACTCGCGGAGCATCTGGATTTAGAGTCTCTGCTGTCTATTCCGGTCCTCCCCCGTGGATGGGTCCTCACCAAGACCTCACCACCACCATCTGGCAGATGCCTCATTCTATCCCTGCTGTCCCCAAGAGGGCAGACAGGCTCTACCGAGTGCCGAAGGATGCACCCTTTTTAAAGGCTCATCCTAAGGCAGACTCTGTTGTCATCTCGGCTGCTCATGACCGCTCCACAGCTCCCATGCACATAAGCACAACATCTCTGGACAAGGAGTCGAGGCTGATGGACCAGTTCAGGAAGAAGGTCTGCTCGTCTGCCACTTGTGCCCTTAGATACTTTAGTTACGTGGCCCACATGGTATCTCACCAAAAACAGACCATGGCCAGGCTGGAGGCGAGGGTCCAGTCTATGGACCCATCGCTTCTTAAGGAGGAACATGCCTAGGATCTCCACCTCTCCTAAGATTTCCTGTAGGCATGCTCTTCGAGCCACCTACAACTCCATCGATTCGGTGGCCCGTACCTCGGCAACTGCCGTTGCCCTTAGACGGCATTCCTGGCTTTGTCTCTCTGGACTCGCCAATGAAGTTCAGTCGACGATTCAGGATGCCCCCTTCAGGGACTCTGTCCTTTTTGGAGGAGATACCAAGGACATTATAATGGATTTACAGGACAAAGGTGTGGCCCTTAAATCTGTTAGGTCCATGTACCAATCAGGCACTCAACAACAGCAGGAGCCCTTTCGGAAAAGGACCGGTAGGCAGCAGAAAAATGCTCAGGCGAGACGCCAAGGTAAGTGTAAGGCCATGGGTACCACTACCCCCCCTGCTCCCAAGAACCAGCGACGTTCGGGGAGACTGCCTCCCGAGCGCCCCGCCACTTCTTGACTCTCCAGCCCCACTGCACTCTCAGTCTCATGACGGAGAGCAGGTGGGGGGGGAATGTTCGCCCGTCACGTGCAGGAGTGGAGGACGATCACTTCAGACGAGTGGGTCCTGCAACTAGTGTCCATCGGACACACCACCGAGTTTCTGGAGATTCCTCCAGATACTCCTCCTCGGAGGCCCTCTTATTCCCGGGACCAGGCTCTCCTTGTTCACAAGGAGGTCAATGTGCTCCTGCTGTAAGAAGCAGTCGAGCCAGTTCCCTTCGGGCAAAGGGGAAAAGGGTTTTACTCCCATTTCTTCCTGGTTCCAGAGAAGACCGGGGACTTCAGACCCGTTCTCGGCTTGAGTCATCTCAGTCAGTATGTCGAGTACAAGAAGTTCCGCATGCTGATGCTCCAGAGCCTTCTTCCTCTTATGTTGGAGAATTAGTGGCTCTGCACCCTGGATATGCAGGATGCCTACCTGCACATCCCTATCTTCCCCAGTCACCGCCCTTTCCTGCGTTTTTGTTTCCAAGGGGAGCATTACCAGTTCTAGGCGCTCCCTTTTGGTCTGTGTTCGGCACCTTGGGTTTTTACCAAATGCCTGGCGGTGGTGGCGGCGTTCCTACACTGCAGGGGTTTTGCGGTGTTCCCTTACCTGGACGACTGGCTGATTTCAGCGCCGTCCAGGGTTCTTTTATTGGAAGCTTTGTCTTTCACGCACCACTTCAACCGACCAGGAATAACGGTCAACGTCTCCAAGTCGTCCCTAGTTCTTTCCCAGAGACTGCAGTTCATTGGGGCAGTTCTGGATACAGTACAGTGCAGAGCCTTCCTTCATCCAGACAGAGTAGAGACCTTAATCAGCCAGGTTCGCAAAGTAGCCTCACTCAGGACCATTCCCGCCTGGGAGGTCCTGCGTCTTTTGGGACTGATGGCAGTGTCCATCACGTCTGTTCCCCTAGTCCAGCTACGCATGAGAATCACCCAGTGGTCATTAAGGGTGCAGTGGGATCAGCTCCTAGACGACCTGGATCATCCGGTCCTGGTCTCTTCAGCGGTCCAAAGGGATTTACAGTGGTGTGAGGATCCCCAGAATCTCTCCCTGGGACTTCCATTCCGAAACCCTGCACCAGTAGCTACCCTCACCATGGATGCCTCGAATATGGGGTGGGGGGCCCATTTGGGGGATCATCAAGCTCAGGGCCTTTGGATAGGCCCGGAGACTTCTCTCCACATCTATGTTCTGGAACTCAGGGCGGTCCTATATGCCTTACAGGCTTTTCAGATCCTGCTACCCAAGGGAACACTGTTGATTCAAATGGACAACATGTCAGTAGTTTGGTACATCAACAAACAAGGAGGAACCTGATCCTACCCTCTGTGCAGGGAGGCGACTTGGGTGTGGAACTGGGCAGTCCAGCACCTTCTGGTCCTGGTGGGCGTGCACGTTCTGGGTGTTTTAAACGTCCTGGTGGACAGTCTTAGCAGAACTCAAACCTTCACCCACGAGTGGGATTTGCATCAGGAAGTGGCGGACTCCATCTTCCGAAAGTGGGGGCATCCGGAAATCGACCTCTTCACCTCACAATTCAACGCAAAACTTCCCAAGTTTTACTCACTTGTTCCAGAGCGCGGTGCTTTCTTGAGTGATGCGTTATCTCTGTCATGAACAGGGAAATCTTTGTACGCTTTCCCTCCTTTTCCCATTCTACAGAGAGTTCTCCTCAAACTTCAAGCAGAAGGAGCAAAAATGATCCTTATTGCTCCTCTCTGGCCAAGAGAAATTTGGTTCCCACTGCTGCAGCAGCTGTCCAGGGAACCGCCGGTTCCACTTCCACTGACTCACGACCAGGGCAGGCTGGTTCATCCGGAGCTCAGGACCTTGCATCTTCATGTGTGGCTCCTTCAGACGTAGCGATTTCTTGCTTTGGGGTCTCCTCTAGAGTGGCTCAGGTCCTCATCGAGGCCAGGAAACCATCAACCTGTTCCACTTATGCCATGAAGTGGAAGCAGTTTTTGATCTGGGCTTTTGCTCAGGGTTGGGACCCTTTCTCCTGTTCAGCCACTCAAGTCATGGAATACCTCCTTCATTTATCAGACTCTGGCCTGTCCTATTCTTCTTTGAAGGTCCATATCTCGGCCATTTCCGCGTACCACGAACTAATGGATGGTAAACGTGTGGCTCAGTTGGAGGTCTCAAAGACCTTTCTGAAAGGCATCCTCCATCTGATATCCCCCCATCCATGGCCAACCCCACCTTGGGACTTGAACTTACGTTCTGGAAAAGCTCACCCTGCCTCTTTTCGAACCGGCTATGAGCTGTGATCTGCGCTTCCTATCATGGAAGACGCTTTTTCTGGTGGCTGTCACCTCCACCCGAAGGATTTCAGAGCTTCATGCTCTAGTCTGCAAGGAGCCCTATTTGATTTTCCATAGGGACCGGGTGGTATCCGAATCCACACTAAACCAATCAGTAAAACTTCTGGTTTACTACCCGTCCCCTTCTAACAAGGGTGAGGCACTCCTTCACACAATGGATGTTCATCGGATCCTCTGGTGCTATACTCACCGGACTAAAGAGCTCCGCTCTTGTGATCAGTTGTTGGTATCCTTTGCCCCCAGGTTGAGGGGCAAACCGGTTTCTAAGCATGGCCTTTCTAAATGGTTAGGCAACTGCATCCGGTACTGTTACCAGAAGTATGATGAGCCTCTTCCGGGTTCCATAAGAGGTCATTCTGCTTGGGGCATGGCTGCTTCTGTGGCCTTCCTTAGGAACGTTTCACAGCAGACATCTGTGCTGCTGCTACTTGGAGTTCTGTCCACACCTTTACCAAACATTACAGTCTGGACATTGCTTCTAGGCGGAGGGCTGGCTTTGGATTAGCCGTCCTGCAGGGCCTTCTCTCTCTCTCTCTGGAAGGACTGCTTGGGACTCTGTCCTATATGTGATGACCTACTGAAGGAACCCTCTCGATGTAAGATAGTACAGTTACGTAGGAACTTACCGTAGCAGTAGATCTTTGAGAGAGGTTCCTTCAGTGGGTCATATTTTTCCCCTTCCCCTCATTTTATGTTTTACAGGGACTCCAGTTCCTGTTCGGTCCTGCTATATGGCCTCTTCCTGGCTCCGGCGGGAGAACTGGAGGACGGGCGTGGGGACCGCCCACTGTATACAGTCACGTGACGTTGGATGGGCGGTCCCCCATCAGGTATTGCTAGAAAAGTCTACCGTGCGGCCCAATGCCAGGTGGCACCAGTCCTATATGTGATGACCTACTGAAGGAACCTCTCTCGAAGATCTGCTGTTACAGTAAGTTCCTATGTAACTGTACTTTCAGTGTTCAGAGAGAAAGAAGAAAGGGAGGGGCCCCAAAAATGTAACGGAAGCTTTGGAGGGAGGGAGTGGACACTAGTCCTTTTTTAGAGGCAAGAGTCCTGAAGGGACCCGCTAGTCTGAAGATGGACAAAGCAGTGTGGCCAGATGAGGTGCATCCAAGGGTATTGAGGGAGCACAGGGAATTGCTGGCTATACCTCTGACAGTTCTGTTAAACAGCTCACTAGAAACAGGTATGTTTCCGAGGCACTGGGTTTGAAATGTGAACACAGTAGTGCTCACCAGAACAGCGTATCATAGAAACATAGACTTTGATGGCAGATAAGGACCGCTTGGCCCACCTAGTCTGCTCATTTCCCTACCTGTTGGGTAAGCTGCAGATCCTAGTTAACCAACAGCCTACTTCTTCCTAACCCCCACCAAAATTGCCTTGCGTCTGTCTCATGCATTCTTGAATTCCCCCACTGCTTTTGACCCCATGACCTCCTCAGGAAGGCTGTTCCATGCATTCACCACCCTGTTTGTGAAAAAAATACTTCCACATTGCCTCAAGGCCGTCCCCCATCTTCAGATTGTGTCCCCTTGTTCTTGCACATCTGTTTTCTGAAAGCTGCTACCCTCTTGGACTTTATTGATTCCCTTGAGGTACTTGAAAGTTTCCCCTCTGATCCACCGAAGAGGGATTGCTAGAGATTCCCAAGGTTTGTCTTAAGACATCAGGAGCTCGTACCTTTTCATTTGCAGCACCAACCTTGTGGAATTCTCTACCTCATTGGTTAAGAGAATGTCTGACCATCAGCAGTTTTAAATCTCTGCTGAAAACGCATTTATTTTCGTTGGCATTGTCTCATTAATTGTTAAATTAAATGACTGTTTTTAAAATGTATTATATTATGGTTTATGCTGTCATTTTACATTATGTACACTCCTTGGTTATGAAAGGTGCCATATAAATAAAGTTTGCTTCGCTTTGTTTGCTCTCTCCCTCCTTTCCTCAAGGGTATACATTTTAAGCTCCTTTAGTCTCACCAACTGTCTGTACAGAGGGACAACAACTTCCAGTTTTCTACTGGTGATGCCTCTCCCTATACATCCCAGTATCCCCCCAGCCATCCTTACTGCCTTCTCGCTTTGCTTACTTACCTTTCAGTCATCTGATATGACTACCCCAGGTCCCTTTACATTTTTGTTGTTGTTAATACCCCCCCCCATTGTGTACTCTTCCCCTGGGTTTCTGTTTCCAAGGTGCATTACTTTGCACTTCTTTGCATTGAATCTAAGCTGCCATACTTTGGACCATTCCTCCAACCTTGCCAAGTCCCTTCTCATCATTTCCACCCCCCCTTGTGTATCAATCCTATTGCAGATCTTTGTGTCGTCTGCAAAGAGGCATACTTTTCCTTCCAGTCCCTCTGCAGTATCACTTATAAAGACATTGAAAAGGACCGGACCCAGTACTGAAACCTGTGGTACCCCACTAGTAACCCCCCTTTCTTCGGAGTGGTCCATTTACTATTACCCTCTGTGTCCTGTTGTCCAGCCAATCTTTTACCCAGGCTACCACACTGGGACCCATTTCCAGGATGGCTAATTTGTTTATTAATCTTTTGTGTGGGACAACGGCACCTGCAGTAACAGCATCCACTGAAAACAAACAAATCCACATGGTACCGGTCCAAACGCACACCGAGGACCGCTACCATGGATTCAATACAAAATAGTAAATGTCTCTAGTTCATTCCGTTTTGGTATTCCACTTTGTTTATCCCAAAGTTTGTAAGTTTCTTTCTTGGCAGTAGTTCGCCCTGACTGCTAAGAAAGGAACTTACAAACTTTGGGAATGAACTAGAGGCATACGGATGCAGAAAAATAAATGGGATAACTGATTTAGAGGGCAAATTATGTCTAACAGAAATAAACGGACAAAATAAAAAGACAAAGTGGTACAACTATGAGATCCTGTCCCCTGAGGAAGCTGCACAGGTGAACCAGGTCCATGAAGATCTTGCATGAACAATAGAGAAACTGGATTATTTTGGAATACGGTGATGTGTGGCTGGTCGTACTTTTCTCATTGCTGGATCCTCGATACCCCTGATAAGTTTGGTAGCCTTTGTGTTTCATTATCTTAACTGCCATAATATCCCTTTTGTGTTGAGGAGCATGCAGTACTCTAGGTGTGGCCTGCACCTTGATCTTGTAAGATGTCAGGATTGCCTGTCTTGCATTAACTGTTGGAAACAGAAAATGTTTGCAATAATTTTTTTTTTTTTTTTCTGGGGGAGGGAATGCTGATAAATAAGATGATATGAATTGATCTAACTATATGTAATCCTTTCTTAAGCAGACATTTACCTTGTTTGAATAATATAATTCAGAGGAAAGTATTTGTACTATACATATATTCCATGTTGATAAACTGGTATAAGAAAGGCTTTAGTAAGCCTTCATTAAAAGCAGTTTTTTTCTCAGTCAAGATGTTATCCTGGACCAGATACCCTCCATCAGACGCTGCACAGCAACCCACCAACTTCAACTCTTCCTTACCTGCTCCGAGTTCCTCATGGTCTTTTACTTGTGGTGGAGCTAGCAGGGAAGGTCCTTCCTCTCCCATTTTCACAGAAAAATAGCGGAACCAATGTGCAACATAATAAACCATTCACTGAAGGTGGGGGAACTACCAGAAGGCTGGAATAAAGCTATAGTATTCTCTGACCACAAGAAGAGCAGCAGGGCTGAAATGAACAATTACAGGATTGATAGTCTCACATGCGTAGTGTATAAAATAAGAAGTAATAGTTCAGGCAGCAATAGAAGACTTTGGGCCAGATTTCAGGCTGTTCTGGGACCAAGTCCCACTCTGCAGCCACTGGTGTGGTAAAAAATCTGCATTTACGGACTTTCCAGTGTAGTGCTTGTGCTCCACGTGGATAGCAGGCGCAGGGTGTTATGCCTGGCCCAGCCAGGCACACCATTTTGGTGCAGCTGCACAAAGAAAAAGCCATAAGCTACTGTAAATTGTGAACAAGCCGTAAAACAGCTCCGTCTTTGAAAAATCCAGAGCATGTGGGGAAAAGTGTGTCTCCACAAGGGAAGACCCACTTGTGCTAGTTTTTCCCCGCACCTACACCAGTTTCTGGGGGGTTTAAAACTCCTGCCCCTTGTGTCTGCAGAAGGCCTTGTAGATGAAAAGCAGCGTGGGTTTATCTACTAAGGAAATCTTGTTAGACAAATCTTATTACATTTTTTGAAACAATCAGTACAGCATTACATAAGGGAGAAGCAGTGGACTCCGTATACCTCAGCCTAAGCAAAGCATTCAACAAAGTCCCACAAAAGGAGCCGATCCAAAAATTAGAGAATGATGATCTATGAAAGCATATAGTGATCTGGATTACAAACTGGATCGAAGGATGAATACAGTACGTAAAGAAACAGGGCCATATGCACACACGCCTGGAACAGTCCGCCAGCAGAGGTGGTGAGGGCTAAAACAGTGGGGGAGTTCAAAAGCACCTGGGACAGACACAGAGGCATTAGGATATGGTAGGGGAAATAGGGAGGGGGTAGCAAATTAACTCTGGGCAAACTAGATGGATCTCCTTCTGCTGTCACCTTTTATGTTTCATAGTTCAGGATGGCATAATGTCACCAGTGTATTCCCGAATGAGTCGATCTTGAGACCAACCCTCTTTAACTTTTTTTTTATTAGTGACGTGCAGAAGGGCACCAATATATGACTGTCAGAATTCTCAGACAACACTAAGATGGGTACAGTAGTTGATTCAGAGAAGCAAAGAGAAAATCTGCAGAAAAATCTAGCTATACTGTTTGAATGATCCCAAGCATCAGAAATAGCCTTTAACTCAGAAAAATGAGTAGTTATGCATTTTGTGTCCAAAAGTTCCAGTTACAGATAACTTCACTAGCTTTATGCATGGTCAGAAGACTAAATGCAATAAAATCATGGGATTTATTAGAAGTATTGTGAGCAGAAATAGTAGAGTGATGCTGCCACTCTGTAGAACTTTGGTGAGATCCCACTTAGAACACAGTTCACAGTTTTGGCCTCTGTACAAGAGAAGGGATGTTAATCAATAGGAAGCAGTGCAAAGAAGAGCAACCACTACAACATTACATCTGAAATACAAGGATATATTGTCTGGCCTACAACTGTATTTCTTAGCATATGTAAGGATTAACCCACGAGGGAGCCGTGGGTTACTGGAGAATTAATCCACGGCTGGGGGGTGACTTCACTGGCCATGTAATAAATACAGAGATAGTAAACTTCCAGCCAGGAAAACTGCCTGCACTGTGACGTCTCATTGCTGCTACCAGGAGTTGGGGATCACACTGCAAGCTCTTGATTGCTGGTGCCCGTGAGGTTGCATTGGTCAGGGAGAAAGGAAGGGCTACGTCGGAGACACAGACAGATATGACTCTCTCATGCCACAGAGCAGGACCAAAGTGTGACATCTACGAGTGGTTGGGGAGCAAAACATTGATGATAATAATAGTAGTTTTATATAGCGCCTTTCAATTTCCAAGGCACTGTACAGTTTAAAACATTACAAATCAGACATTAAAATCAGATATCAAGCACAGATAAAACCAATAATAAATCATCAACTACAGGGCAATCAATTTTCTAAAACGGCCATTTGCCAAAGATGGGTTTTCAAACCCTGCTTAAATTCCTCCATGGAAGTGCACTCCCATAACTGAATGAGGCTGTTGGAGTCTGGGAGAGACGGCAACAAGGATTGGGCCATCACAGAATTGGTGATAGTAATGAGGGACGGGTATAGAAACTGTTAAACTGTAACTATGCCACAGAGCAGGACTCCAGGAGTCAGCATGCCTATAGACTGAAGTGTGACATTGGACAAGTGGAGCCAGGAAGGTAGAGTAAGGAGGCAAGGCTAAAAGCAGTTAGGGAGCACAAACATTGAAGAACTGCAGCCGTGGAGGTCAGAGTACGGAGGGAGGGCTGTAAGTGATCGGGAAGGAAAACCGTGATGAGGGCGCTGGACTCCGGGAAACACAGCAACAAGGACTGGGAGGATCACAGAACTAATATAAACTGTAAACATGCTGTCCAATACAGACTCTGCCGGGTCCACTGAACTGCAAGTACACAGCTGAGCTCTAGGGGCCATACAGCGACCACAAGCAGTGGTGTTCAAGTGTCTAGTGAGCACTCTGTTCCCCATGATCCACGGGGCAGGTGGGTGGGGAGGGCACAGTATGAAGAGACAGACGGAGACACACGACAGAGCCATGGGTTATACCGCCTCTGTTTCAGCTCCCAAGGGTCATCCCTGCTGCCCTGCAAGTGTAGGCATGGAGCCCCGAGATCCATGGGACTGGTGGGTGGGGAAGGAACACATGCAACTGAGAGACCAAGATACACAGATTGTGAATATACAAGAGCACAGCTCCCAAACCAGTATTTACCAGTGGCCCCCTTAGGGTACTACAAGAGTAACCGTGGATTAATTGAGAATTAATCCATGGTCACATGGTGGCTACTCACCAAAGGGAGCATGCCATTTCACTTGGCTATCCCTGGCTATATTATAAAGGAGATTGAGAGGAGACATTGTAATGGTGTATAATGCAATTAATAGTGGGATAAGACAAATAGAAAGTGTAAGCTTAACTTTTCGAGAAGAGATAGCGAGTACACATAGTCATAACAACTAAGGGGGGAATCCTAAAAATGAAGGTACAACAACCCACAAGATACAGTGGTTTCCTAGATCTAGTACTGACTAACAGGGAAAGGATCACAGATCTCCAGGTAGAAGGTCACCTGGGGGCCAGTGACTATTACGTGGTATGGTTCAATTTGGCCACTAGAACTAAATCATCCCATTCCAAGGCAAAAATATGGGACTTCAGAGCAGCTGACTTTGACAAGATGACCAACAGAGTTGAGCTAGCCCTGGCAAAAAGAAATACAGGTGAGGGGGTACAGGCAAAGTGGGCAAGCATTATGGATGCAATACTTGAAGCAACATCCCATTGTGTTAGAGAGAAAAAGAAGTGGAAAAGAAGAAGGAAACCACTTTGGTTCTTAAAAACAGTAGCAGGAAAGGTCAGAGCCAAAAGGCTGGCCTCAGGAAATATAAGGGAACGCAGCAGGATGAAGATAGGGAGGCATACCAAACTTCCCTAAGGAAGCAGAGAAAGCAGTAAGGCAGGCAAAGGCCCAAACCGAGGAAACACTAGCACAAACAGTAAAAGAAGGTGACAAGACTTTCTATAGATACATTAGTGAAAGGAGAAAGTCCAGAGGAGGATTGCTAAGATCAAAGGGGATAAGGGGCGTGTGAGGAGGAGGACCATGTAAAAGCATCTGTCCTAAATAGATACTTCTGCTCAGTATTTACTGACGAGAAGGTAGGGCAGGGCCCACAGCTCAGCACCATGGACACAGGGGGGACAGGAGGTGTGCACTAGTCCCTTCACAAAAGAAATGGTCCTACAAGAGCTCAATAAGCTCAGGGTGGACAAGGCAATGGGACCTGATGGCATACATTCCAGGGTACTAAAGGAGCTCTGGGTGGAACTAGAAGAGCCATTATCAGAACTGTTTAGTGAGTCTCTGAGCACAGGAGAGGTTCCAGAAGACTGGAGAAGGGCTCATGTGATCCCACTCCACAAGGGTGGTAGCAGGGAGGAGGCAGGAACCACAGACCAGCCAGTCTTTACCAGTAGTGGCAAGATTATGGAGGCACTCCTTAAGGAAAGGATAGTGCAAACACCTGGAATCCATAGGAGCACAGGATCCAAGACAACATGGGTTTACAAAGGAAGGTCCTTTCAAACTAATCTCATAGATTTCTTTGGGTAACCAGAGTGGTGGACCAAGGGGGAGCAGTTGATGTTGCCTTCCTTGACTTCAGCAAAGCTTTCGATACTATTCCACATAGAAGATTGATTAACAAGCTGGGTAGGCTCGGGGTGGGTCAGAATTTGGTCAGCTGGGTGGCAAACTGGTTGACGGGCAGAAAAGGGAGTGGTGGTAAACGGTATACAGTCAGAAGAGATGCAAGGCACAAGTGGGGTACCTCAGGGATCAGTCCTTGGGCCAGTCCTCTTCAGTATCTTCATCAGTGACATTACAGATGGACTGGAGGGTAAGGTGTGTCTGTTTGCAGATGACACCAAGATCTGAAACAGAGTAGATGATCCAGATGGGGTGGGCAGAATGAGAAGCAATCTGGATAAACTAGCAAAATGGTCGAAAGAGTGGCAACTGGGGTTTAATGCAAAGAAGTGCAACATCATGCACACAGGGAAGAGAAACCCTGAAGCCACCTATAGGCTGGGAGAGGAGTTGCTGACAGTCACAAGGAAAGAAAGATACGGGCATCATCATCACCGATGACCTGAAATCATCCAAGCAGATCACTAAAACAGTAGGTAAGGCTAGGGGGATGTTGGGGTGTATTAGTAGGGGTATCACAAATTGTAAGAGAGAGGTAATAATCCCTCTTTACAAGATACTGGTTAGGCTCCATCTGGAGTACTGCATGCAGTACTGGAGGTCACACCTTCACAAGGTCATTAACCAAATTGAGGCAGTCCAGAAAAGGGCAATCAAAATGATGCAGGGACTGCATCAGAAAACATATGAGGACAGATTAACGGAGCTCAGTATGTATACCCTGGAGTAAAGGAGGGAGAGAGGTGATATGATCGAAACATTCAAACAGCTTAAGGGCATTAACAAGGTGAAAGAGTCTAACATGTTTCAATATAAGAAAAATAGCAGGACAAGAGGACACAGCATGAGATTTGAAGGAGGCTGATTAAGGGGTAATGTGAGGACATTCTTTTTCACAGAAGGGGTGGTGGATGCATGGAACGGCCTACCTCAGGAAGTGGCGGATATGAATACAGTGCAGTGTTTCAAACAGGCGTGGGATAGGCATAAGGGAGCAATGCAGATGAGTATGAAAAGATAGGCCACTGACAGAGCAAGGGCCGATGGCACATTCATAAAGTAGAAAAAGAAATGGGCAGACTGGATGGGGCTTGCGGTCCTTATCTGCTGTCAACTTCTATGTTTCTATGAAGGCAAGGCAATATTACTTAATTATACAATGACAAGAAAAAATCCTGGATTCTGATTGGTCAGTCTTGGGCTGGACCCATGCTGTTATCCCAGTACAACATCACGGGTCTAGTCTCAGCCTCACTGTGAACCTGTAGATGAGTATTTTATGGAGCTTTTGATTGATTGTTTCATCTTCTCTTAAAAAACAAAAATATTTTTCCACACAAAAACATCTTTAAAATTATTTTTTTTATTCTGTATAACAACAAGCCATTGTATAATAGCAATAATACCCTCCAGGGTGTGTGTCGTTTGAGATAACGTCACGTCTCAGTTGTTGGACGCACTCGGCCTGCGGCCTCGTGCCCAACCACCTGAGGCGTGACGTTATCCCAGCATGACACACACCCTGTCCGGCATTATTGCTCAATTCAAAGAGCTGTCTCACTTTTGTATACTCTACCAGAAGCAGTGGTTAATGCACAAACATTAGATACATTTAAAATAGGGCTGGGCAGCAGTTGTTTGTTACAGCTATGCGTTTTATGTGTGTTATGTATCTAGTGTACTTATTTATGCTGTTAACTAACATTTTTGTATATAACTGGAATATTTGATTCTTTTTCTTATATGCAGACCCTTGTAAATGAGCATATTTTTATACTTAATGGGTTATTTTCCATGTTCATTTATGAATAAAATCATTACTACTACTACTACTATGCATAAATGGATACGACCACAGATAGTGGCAGACAAACTTGTGGTGTCAACTTTGGCCTGTATTTGTCTGATTTACTCATGTACTTTTTTTGGGCACTTACTCTGAGTCTGACTGCCTGTACTGTCATGCTGTGGTTGTCACCATGTTACTTAATTTTTTCCTGTGACCCTCACCTGTCGCCATGTGTAGCCCTTCAGTTTCATTTTTTTATACTGGAAAGCCATGTGAGCAAATCTGCCCATTTTCACAAGCAGCCAGTTGAACACAGGCAAACAGAAACTTCACAAAGGAATGCGTGATGGAACTGTACAGAAAGGGTGAAGAAAATAAACATTGAGGAATATACAAGTGTCATCATAGAAATATGATATATATATATATATATATATATATATATATATATATATATATACAAAGCAATCATAGTTGGCAGTAATTACAGGTTGTAGTCAAAAACATATGTTAGGCCAGCCTATCGGCGCAGCGGTTGGATTTCTGCTTGCAATGCTAGCGACCCGGGTTCAGGAGCGGACTCTGGTCGCTGGAGGGTGGCTGGGGGAGAAAGGCTTGAGCGCCCCATGACTGCTCGCCTTCTCCGGGAAGAAGGGGAGGCTAAGTTCTGCAGTTGCCTGACCCCGAGTGGAGCAGGCTCGTAGGCCCGGCCACCAGGAAGGGCCGGCTGAGACATGCAGCAGGATGTTCAAGACAGCGCCTGACATCAAGGACCTGCACCATGTCAGGTGGGGAAAGAGGAGGAAACACCAGTGTCGATCTTCTAGGTGACAGAGACCCAGCAGTGACCCTGATTGCCTGCACCTGCCTGACGTCCCCAGCGGATCAGACACCAGCAAGATTCTCGGGGCGACCGAGCCCCACCCCATACCCGCCTGGGTGGTACAGCCAAGGCTCGGTGGGGAACCACTGGGGCTGAATCGGGAAGGTTGCAGAGTGGGGAGAGACTGCTATCTGTGTCTTCTGAAAGAGTGGAGACCGGCACTGAGGAAGGAGATACAAACAGCAATTTCAAAAAAAAAGAAAACTTACATGTTGGTCATAGACTGGAGCCCTTAGCTGACCTTGCATGCATGCATCGTACCCATGGAAGGGGAGAAAACTCCCTGATCCTACGTTGGTGGTCACTGTGGCGGTGACCCTTGGTGCTGGTACACACTCCTACCAGCTGGCTGCTCAGTCGGCACCATCCTGTCTCTGATCCCGACCCTGGCTTTCTGGCATGGGAGGTCATCATGCTACCTAGACTGGGCCACAGGCAACCCCTTAAAAATGGGCAGTGGGGAGGGGGGCTCACAGACAATTATCGGTAGTTCTTACTGTACAGTTCTAATTTACTTAAAAATAGAAGCCCTGTAAAATGTATTCCCCCACCATTATTTCACTCTGTTTTTCTGTATCGCTCCATGATGTCAGTGGGGAAAGTAGTTAATACATAGAGAATAATGGATGGGTAGGTGGTTATAACAAGGATTTTACACACTCTGAGGTAGCATGCCACATAACCCCAAGAGCGAACCCCGAGGGGTTCATTAAGGCATCCCACCCCGATGGTGTGTGTAAAATCCGAGTTTTGACCACCTACCCATCCTTTAGTTTATATAATTTGCTGGGGATCATTTTTTCACCACAGCAGTTATGTAAAATAGACAGACATCTCCATGGAGCCGTGGACTGGTCCATAGTGGCTTGTGGAGAAAATGAAGCGTTTACTTTTTTTTTTAAAGTCCTCTTTCAAAACTTTTTTAGCCACATTATTATTGTTTTTTTAACTTACCACTGACTCAAAGTGGCGGTGATCTCTGCAGCGCTGAGGACTGGTGGCCAGACAGAGGAAGGGAAAAGTGGCAACTTGAGCATGCGCAGAAATGAAACCCGACGTGTGTTTGGCTTTATAACCAGCTGGTTATAATGGTGAAATTACAACCGGGGTTCCCTGTGGGGGAAAAAAACAAGGACCAGTCTGAGTCATTGGCATGGGATGTCATTGTGCTACCTAGCATGGGGCCCCTCTGGCAACCCCTTAAAAATGGACAGTGTGGATGGGGTCTCACATACAATTATCAGTAGTTCTTACTATGTAATTCTAATTTACTTAAAAATGTATGACCTGTAAAAAATATTTCCCTCACCATTGTTTCACTCTGTTTTTCTGTATCGCTCCGTGTTGTCAGTGGGGAAAGTAGTTAATACAGATGGGTAATGTGCTCCCCCACTGGAGTAGTGGTACAGCTCCAAAGCATTGACCTCAGCACAGACCCTCCAGGGACATGGTACATTCAAGCTGTATTCCACCTCAGTTTCTGCTGTACCACTAAGCGGGTAGCAGCACTGAATAACCCTCTCTGGAAGACTTGATTTTTAGTATGCGCTGCTCTCCCCATTCCCAAGATATATCACAGCTTGCCCTCCAGTTAAGCGTTGTAGCAAGAAAGTTTAATTTTTTCCTGGTTTTTTCTTTTCATAATTTTACTCCAAAAATCCCTCTGTGGCTCGGGCATAGCAAATGCTGGTATTTCCTGAATTGGAGCCGCACCCCCACGCTTGCACGGTTTATGAGGTCAGTACCAGAATGGTGCGGGGGCGTGCTCCATAGACTCTAATGGAGGCACTTTTTGCAAGTATTTTTTATACTTTAAAGTGCCGATTTTGTGAAAAGAAGACCACCGCTTAACTAGCAAAGTCCTTGTTAATTAAGCGGTGGCCTTCTTTTCACAAAATCGACACTTAAAAGTATAAAAAGTGCCCCCATTGTAGTCTGTGGAGCGTGCCCTTGTGTCATTCTGGTACTGACCTCACAAAACGTGCGAGTGTGGAGGCGCGGCTCCAATACAGGAAATACCAGTTTGCTGTGCTCGAGCCACGGAGGGATTTTTGGAGTAAAATTATGAAAAAAAAAACACCAGGAAAACATTACACTTTCTTGCTACAATGCTTAACTGGAGGGTAAGCTGTGATGTATCTTGGGGGTGGGGAGAGCAACGCATACTGAAAACCTGCTCTTAAAGCCTGTTTTATTTTATTTTTTTGGGGGGGGGTTAGGATTGTGCAGTTCCCGAGCAGGTTGAGACTTCCTGGTCTTGGGGGCACTCCTAAATTTAGAATCATGCCTGTTAAACTGAGGCTTTCAAATTGAATAACCTGCTCGCTAACCTCCATTTCCAGTGTCTACAGTGCCTGGATGGAGACTACTTGCCTTGCATGGTGTTTTCCTTTCTGGTAGGTCTGCAAACAATATGTAGCCTGGTGCCTCAGGTAAGTACTTTTTATTCATCTTAGGGAGTATTTTCAGTCAACTGTCTAGGGTTGTTGTCGTTTTGTGTTTTTCCTTCCTCCCTCCCTCCATTGTCTAGCAGCACGTTATACTAGAGTCATGTGTGGTACCACAGGACTGGAGAACAGCACATGTAGTGCCCCTCCACAAAAGCGGTCCCAAGGATGACCCAGGGAATTACAGACCAGTCAGTCTGACCTCCATTGTGGGCAAGCTCATGGGGACCATACTAAAGTAAAGGTTGGTGGAATATCTAGAGGAGCATCATGGTCTCCAGGATGAGAGGCAGCATGGGTTCATGAGGGGGAGATTGTGTCAAACAAATCTGATTGACTTCTTTGACTGTATCACTAAGGCAGTAGACAGGGGCCAAGCGGTAGACATCCTCTGTCTTGATTTCAGCAAGGCCTTTGACTCCGTGCCCCACAAAAGATTGATCAGGAAGTTGGTGGATCTTGGAGTTGGGGAAAAGATGGCCAGATGGGTGGAAAACTGGCTGAGGGACAGATCCCAGAGGGTGGTTGTGGGGGGAGAGTGATCTGGTACCAGAGCGGTAACCAGTGGGGTCCCACAGAGCTCAGTGCTGTGGCTGATGTTGTTCAGTGTCTTCCTCAGTGACATTGGGGATGGCATTAAGGGCAAAATGTGCCTATTCGCAGATGGCACCGAGCTCTGTGGGAGAGTGGACACAGCTGAAAGGATACAGGACCTACAGGAAGATCTGGAAAAAAGCTGGGGAGGTGGTCCAGGATCTGGCAGCTTGGCTTCAATGCCAAGAAATGCAAAGTTATGCATATTGGAGCCAAGAATCCCAGGACAGAGTACTACCTGGGTGGAGTCCGAATATCTGCATTAGAGGGGGGCAGGACTTGGGAGTGATGATTATTAGTGACCTGAAACACTCCACGCAGTGCAAGAAAGCAGCAGCAAACAAGATGCTGGGATGCATATCTAGGGGGATCCATAGCAGGAGAGAGGAGGTTATACTGCCCTTGTACAGGTCACTGGTAAGGCTGCATCTAGAGTATGGAGTTCAGTACTGGTGCCCACACCTAAAAAAGGACATTAACCTGCTGGAGAAGGTTCAGAGGAGGGCTACAAAGATGATAGCCAGTCAGCAGGGAAAGGCATACGAGGAGAGATTGAGGGCACTGAACATGTACTATCTGGAAGACAGAGGAGAGAGACGGGGCATGATTGAGACCTTCAAGTACTTGAATGGGATAAGGTTGATAAGGAGAGTCTCTTTAAGCTGAGTGGCAACCATAACATGAGGGCACACAGTCTTAACCTGGAGGGTGGGAGGTTTAGGAGGGAGGTCAGGAAGCATTTCTTCACAGAGAGGGTGGTGGACACTTGGAATGTGCTGCCGGAAGAGGTCATCTCTTTGAAGACAGTGGGCAGCTTTAAGAGAGGCTGGGATAGGCATAGAGGGAAGTAAGGATCATGGGTTGGGAGGATGGGAGAAGTGGGGAGGGAGAGCAGGGACAGTAGCTCAAGCTGTGGACCTTGCAGTACGAGCAGACTTGATAGACCAAATGGCCTTCTTCTGCTGGCTTCTTCGTATATTATTTACCATGATTGCTTCCTTTATCTTTTTATAATTACTGACTAGCACTTTTTCCCCATAGGGGAACCCAGTTATAATATGCCGTTCTAACCAGCTGGTTATAACAGCAAACATGCGCCAGATTTCCCTCTGACAATGCACGCGCCAGTCACTGATCTTCCTTAACTATACAGCCGCAGACCTCACTGCCCCTCGCTGTTGGCGGTAACTTGATTTTTTTTTTTTTTATTAAAAAAAAAAAAGAAAAGAATGTCCACGGATCCAAAACCAAAAGGGAAACATTACCATCATGCGAGTTTCCCTGTCCGCATACCATGCCGCATTCCAGCAGATCTCCAGACCTCTTTAAGCCAGAAGGATGCCACAGAGGCCACTCTGCAGTAAGTTTAATGAAAAAAAAAAAAAGACAAATACGACAACAAAATCATTTTTCCTCGAACAAGTGGGGCACTGTTAACTTGGCAGACTACGGATAATGCAGAATTCCGACTGGTCCGTGGCTGCCTGAAAACCAATCTATTTGCTTATTTTCTATAATTGCTAAGGCAAGCGCACACCAGCAATTATAAAAAAAAAAAAATGGGGTAGCCTGTGTAAAACCGATTTTACACACACCCTGGTATGGGATGCTTTTCAGCATCCCACAACCTCGGGTGTGTAAAACTGGCACATGCCACCCCATATATTATTCTCTGTGTTACGGTTTCAGGGGATTTTGCCCCTCTGGCTAGGAAGTTAGAAATGTGTATAGTTTACTGGAATTCATTTTTTTGGTGGTGCTGTTGTGCTGAGTGTGTGTTTGTTTTTATTTTTTATTCCCTACCCCTGTTTTGTGGTTACTGTCTTTGTGACTGATTTGGTTTCCTGGAGTGGTTCGGGCTTAGAGATGTTTCCTCAGCCAGTTTTTCCCTTTCATTTTCACTGGTCAGTTTGTCCTCGGCCTACCTGGTTCATTTTGTCTCCCTGCGTTATTGTGCATTGCCTTCCATGCTTTTTCCCCCAGTAGTTACCTCAAGCAGATTTTGTCAACGGTGCTCCACATGTTCGAGTCTGCCTGTATTATGTTGTATGACCAACTGCTTGTCTTGCAGTGCTTTGTATGCTTTCAGTGCAGTGGCTGGCCACTTTCAGGAATTTTTTTTTTTTCTGAGTGATTGACAAGCTAGTCTCTCAGGTGTTCTGTACTCACTGTCTGGAGGTGTTTTTTTTTTGTTTGTATTTTTTGCCAGACGCCTTAACTTGCGGCACTTCCTCTGCTTTTCCTGGGGTGGCTAGCCACTTGCCCAAACAGTTTGTTTTAGCACTTTACACACCTTTATGGAAATGCGGGTCCCTGTGTGGTGATCGGGGCCGTGCAGAAGTGAGGTGTGACCCGATGTGTTAATGCCACACCCTCCGCATGCCAGCTGCTGGCCTCTTTGGCTGCAGCTTGTTGTTTGGGCCTTCCCCCCCCCCACACTTGCCAGCAGTGTATATTGGCACATTGCATGCCTGGCAGGCAGCGGGTACATTTTCTTTTGGTCAGGGCCACGCATGGGTGAGGCATGTCCCGACAGAATGACGTCAAGAGACTACTCGATGCCGGTCAATTCTGTGTACTTAGAGGCATCTGAGCAGTTTGGCACAGGAGCTCAACTTGAAGGTAGCCACTGGTGCAGTAAGTTACTCCCTCTATTGCTTTTGTTCAGCATAACAATAGGGGACCCATGAGCAGAGAAAGAGGAGCATATGCAGTGTTGGCATCGCTTTCTTAAGCTCGGGAGCTTAAGGGTACATAGGACAGTGTTTAGGAATGGAACTGTCTATTCCTCCCAGTTTTCTCCTAAGTTAGCATGCAGTGATGATGACTGGATGCTAAGGGGGGGCCCATAAGACCCTCACCTGGGTACCCCTTCCCCTTTCTGTACTCCTCCTATGATGATTGGGATCTAAGGGGGTGGGGCATAAGTCTCTTATCTATCAGGGGAACCAGCATCCTTTACTGAGTTAGCCAGTTGAGGTGATGTGTGAGCTACGGGGCTCATTTCGGAGACAGGGAGTTTCATTGCTGGCAGTCCCCTCCCATTCCTCTGGCAGTTCATATAATGACAGCTTGGGTGCTCAAGTGGTAGCCTATGCTCTGACAACATAGCTGCACAATTGTATAATTCGTAAGTCAGCCACACTAGGGCTCGCTTTGTTGATGGAGTTTGTGCGTGTGATTGAATATGGATTTGATAGAGTTTAGATGTCTGATTGCATGTTGACTTACTGATGCGTTATTTGATGGAGTTGGTAAGTCATGTGCAATCTATTAAGGGTTAAGTGCCCCCTTGCAAGCCTATGAGAGAGATTCTAATATCAGTGTGTCTCTCATTCAAGAAGATTGTGTCTCTGTGTTATGACAGTGTGTCTCTGAGTTATATGCCCAACCAGAGGGTGGTTCAAGACCCTCTGTGTGTAGGACTGCAGGTTACAGTCAGGGATGTCTTCCTCCATTCCCCTTTCCATGGATGGAATTGAGAAGTCATCATGCGGTGACTCTGGCAATAGTTATGAGAATCTGTTCCATGTTCAGGTTTTTGTACTGTCACCATGGCTTATTGCTGCCCAGAAACAATAGAGGTAAGACCTGCAGTCAGACTAGGAGGCCTTTCATTCAAGGGACCTGTTGCCCACATTATGTAATCCACATTTAATATGTCTGTTTCAGTCCCTCCCAGCCGGACCATTGAGCTGAGTTGGGGGGTATGCACTTGTAGTGCTATTGGCTGTGATTAGACTGAGTTGCACAATGTCCTCTCTGTTTATTCTGTACTAATTACACTGGTTTATCTAACTGAGATGCACAGGTCCAGCCTGTGAAGACACTTGAATCCATACAGACCCCTCTGGTCAGGGGAGGGTCCCTACGGGCATATCCACGTGTGCCAAAGCAGAGCGAATCAGCGCACCTAATTTGCAGGTGGCCGTAACCTCGATGGCAGATCAAGAGGAGGATGTAAGGGGATATACCTGTAATCCTGACTGAATAGAGCCAGCCAGAGCCATCACGAGGCAGTTATGTCTCACAAGAGATGTGGGGGGTGACCAGTGACAAAAGGTACTCCCCTGTTATGTAGCTTGGAGGAAGGGGAGTGGTCTCTGCCCCTAATTTATTTGATGTGACACTTCTGTGCTGGGTGGCTCATGTCACGCAAGGCCTCTGGAAGGTTTTATTTACAGCCTACAATCTCTGTGTATAGGATAGCTCTGAAGTGGGCCAGGGTGACCAAGTCACAGCTGACCTGGACTGAACTGTGTTGTTGTATGACCTCTGATTCCTTTTATTTGTGACATATTCAGTGTACTCTGGGGCCACGAGTTACATACAGAGGCATGGGGTGCGCTGTCTTACCTTGTAGCATCATGTTACCTGTCAGATGCTCAGGGCATCTTACCTTATAGCGTCGTGCTACCTGTCAGATACTCAGGACAGAAGCAACAGGGCATGTAGCCAGGCCTGCACTTTGATCACAGCATCTGCAAATGAGGTACTTCCTCTGAGTTTCCCCTTTTGGGCATGTTCTTCAGCTTTAGGATGTTGCTTTGAAGTGGGTTGGTTTGGTCGTCCTTCTGTATTGTGACACCAAAGTGAGGTGTGTTTACCCCATCAGACCATTGGCTTTGTTCCTTTCAAGCAAACAGGGCCAGTACCATGCACCTATTAATGAGTATGTGGTCTTCATTTGGAACAGTCTGGAGTGAGACATGATTTTTATCAATCACCAGTTAGTAGTGGAAGCTATTCTTAGTGTGGGAAGCTTCTCTTACTGGCACACTGAAGATGCCTGCTGAAGTGGTGTCTGTCTGCGATAGGCATGGTTCCTACCTCTCCTTTGGCAACTCCACTACGGGCAACCATTCCTTGCTAGCTGTTAGGAAGGCTTTTCAGGCTGTTCTGGGTTTTGCCCCTGTAGAAAGGTTTGCCCAGCATATTCCAGCCAAGAGATGATCCCGTCAGTCCCGTCAGACCACCCAGGGAGAACCTTCTCCCAGGGGTGTTGTGCTTGTTCTGGATGTATTGCTGTACAGTCCACATTATGTTTAAAGCAGCAGATGGCTGTTTGTTGTCATGGGGTCGGCAGTTGTGCCAGATTTATTGCTCAGTAGTCCAGTTACTGCTTAAGGCAGTAAATTGTTTTGCTGATCCTCTGCTAGGATAGGGGACTAGTCAGAAATGTCTGTGGTGGAGGTGTCTGTTGGTTGGTACAAATTCACACATCTCAGAAGCTAGGGACCTGGTGATAAGGACCAGTGTTTGTTTAGGACCCACTGGACAGAGTGCTCTCAGTGTGGCTTCTGGCAGTGTGGCCCCGTCCTGAAGGCTGTACAGATTTTGATTCAGTTGTCTGGACCAGTATGGGTGATGCGCTACTTTTTCAGGAGGGCATCTCAAAGCTTTTGTGCACTGATGTGGACCCCATTATTGGCCAGCTGGCTGCTGTGGGAACTTTCCAGATCAGATTCAGGTGCAGAATGTCAGGTCCTTCAGCATCCATACATCCAGATCAAGATTCCAGTGAATCTGGCTTCAGGAAAAATCACTCCACCACTACCTCCCTACTTCGGTTCACTGATTCTATCCTTACCAGGATGGATAATGGCCAAATTACCACAGCCATCTTTGTTGACCTTGCCAAGGCTTTTGACACTGTTCCCACTCCCTCTCAACAGCTGGCCTATCTCCTTCAGCTACTAGCTGGTTCAAGGCCTACCTCACTGGTAGAACCCAGTCAGTCAGGATCTCTGATGCCCTTTCCTCTCCCCTCCCGATTAATACTGGAGTCCCTCAGGGCTCAGTGCTAGGGCCCCTATTATTCTCCATCTTCTTAAACAACCTTCCATCTGTCTGCTCCTCTGTCACCGCCATACACATGTATGCCGATGATACAGTCCTGTATGCATCCGGCTATTGCCCAGCTGAGGTTACATCCAACTTGCAGCAAGACTTTGACAAGGTTCAGCTCTGGTTTGCTAACCATCAGCTTTTTCTCAACGCCAAGAAGACTGTCTCTATGACCTTTGGCATAAGGCAGAGACTCTCTAGGTTTCCCTCCCTGCCCACTTTCCACACCCTTGATGGGACTTTACTTGAGGACACATCCTCCTTTTAGGTACCTAGGAGTTTGGCTGGATCAACACCTAAACTTCTCCAGACATATTGGCGCCTTCCAAAAAGCATTGCGCCCCAAGCTCTGTACCCTGTTCAGGAACCGTAGTCGTATCCCTTCTACAGTTAGGCATGAAATTGTTCAGAAGATGATCCTGCCCATCTTCAACTGTTGTGCTGTAGTCTATGGTGCTGCTCCCAAGTCCTCCTTGGCCAGATTGAATAGCCTCTCAATTCCTTCTGCGGCTTTGCCCTTGATGCTTCCTCTCGCACTCACCACTGTGATCTCTATCGTGCCCAATCCTTCCCCTTCCTTACAAACAGACGACTCTCCCACTGCACTAAATTCACCTCCAAGCACTGGCTGGGTGAACTCCCTTCCTACCTCACCCCCTCATTTATAACACCCCCCACTCCCTTTCACTTCCTTAGATCATCCGACTCCCCTACTCTGGCGGTCCCCTGCAGAGCCACCCTCATCAGCCAATCCAGTTACTCTTACCGCCTGCCAAAAATGTGGAATTCCCCCCCCCTCAAAGTTGTCATTCATTCTCCTCCTGCTCCATCAGCTCTGCCCTTAAAAATTTCCTTGCATCTAGCTGTTCCTGTTACAACCCTCCCTAACTTCCCCCTCTAAGCCCGACAAACCGTACCCCTCTCAGTACTCTTGCAGTGCCCCTGCTGCAGCTCCACCCCCGCCCACCTAAAAAACAGCATTCCTTCCCTTCCTCCAACTCCTTCCCTTCAGACCTTCCATTATTCTCTTACAGTGATTTTTCTGTCGTCCAAAGTTGTACCAGGGGCCAGTGCCTACCCTATCCTTACACCATTAACCCAACTCTTCTTTCCGCTTCTCCACATCCTAAAGGGCTGGGATCCTGGTCTCTCTTCTCTCTCACCTTCACCCTCTCTTCTGTCCTTCCAAAGCCGATTCTCCCTGGCTGCCTACAACCTGCTTCCCTCCTGTTGTACTCTACCTCTCACTGCTACAAACTGCTCCCTTCCTGTTGTGCTTGACCCCTGCCTTGTGCAGGCAGGGTCCTCAGTATACTGGAAGGGTCAGGCCCCAGCAGACCTTTCTCTACCTACCTCGTCCTTTGCCTCCTCTATGCCTTCCCTCCATTTCTCTTGATCCACAAGATGTTGCTCAAGGCGAGGTGGGACAAGGCACTGGTGAGCCTGGTTGCTCCAGACTGGACACACCAGTTCTGGTACCCCAGTCTCCTCTGCCTCAGCTGCAGGCCCCCAAGGTGTCTTCCTCTCTAATCGGACCTGCTCTCGTTCAGTCTGGGGAAGGTACTCCATCTGGATCTTCAGTCCCTGCACCTTACAGCCTGGTTCCTGAGTGGCTAGAGCTCCAGGCTTTGGGTCTCTCCAAAGATGTCCTCAATGTAGTAGAGGCATCTTGGAAGGAGTCGACCCAAAAATGCTATGCCTTTAAATGGAAGAAGTTCTCCGTTTGGTGCCAGGGCAGGACCCCTTATGTTGTCTGGTGGCTAGCATTCTCCACTACCTCTGTTCCCTTTCCCAGTTGGACCTTCAGTCGATGACCCTTAAGGTGCACCTGGCAGCCATCTCAGCCTACTGGGCCCAGGCCGGTACACTGGTGGTAGCACAGGAGGAGGTGGTCTGGTGCTTTTTTGAAGGCCTCAACCACGTATTCCTCCGGTGCGTAAACCACCACCACCTTGGGATTTGTTGCTGGTTTTGGCAAAGCTCATGAGCAAGGCTTTCGAACCAGTGCACCGATGACATCTCTCACCTGTCGTGGAAGACTGCCTTCCTTGTGGCTATCACGTCAGCCAGAAGGATCAGTGAGCTCCAGGTGCTCTCGGTGGAGTCTCCTTACGTAGTCTTCCACAGGGACAAGGTTGTCCTTTGCCCCAACCCGAAGTTCCTCCCGAAGGTTGTGTCAGATTTTCACCTTAACCAGGTGATTAATCGCCTGATGTACTTCACCAACCACACCTCTGAGGCAGAGCACATGCTTCATACATTGGACCTGCGGTGAACGCTAGCTTACTATAAGGAGTGCACGGCTGGAGTTTGGGGAGAGATTTGCCAGCTATTTGTTACCTATGCTGAAGCCACACTAGCAGCTAAGCAGATGATTGGCAGGTGGATTGTATCCTGCATCGACCCGTGCTAAAGGTTGGCTGGTAGGGAGCCTCCCGTTTGGCCAAGGGCTCATTCCACCTGCCATAACTGCTGCTTCATTGGCTACTTCCAGGGATATCCCTATCCAGGAAATCTGCAGGGCTAATACCTGGAAATCAGCACACACCTTCATTTTCCACTACCACATTGACCTTGAGTCACGCCGGGATGTGGTTTTGTGGCCTTAGTTCTCTAGTCTCTTTCCCTTAAATAGGGTGAATGTGTCTTGCCTCCTTCCTCCCGGAGAACTGCTAGGAGTCTGCCTGAAGTGTGGATAGAATGCCATATTCACATTCCTAGAACAACAGGTAACTCACCTGTAATAGTAGCTCTAGGAGTGGTATATCGTGTTCATCCACACAGACCCACCCAACCTCCCCTGGCAAGTGGCACACCGATCTTGCTTCCCTCGGGTAAGATCTGACATCACGGGACAATGCCAAGGGAGTTACCACCTGGGTGGGTGAGAGGAGCCAGCTTGAAGACATTGTGGCAAGCCTTAAAGGGGGGAAGGAACACTGCCTGAAGTGTGGGTGAACACCATATACCACTCCTAGAACTACTGTTACAAGTGAGTAACCTGTTTTTATTAGCTGCTTTCCCCATTTGCAACGTTGAGCGATTTTTAGAACGGAGAAATTCCATCATAGTTACAGTAATTTTCTTTTCTGTTAGCTCCAATGTTGTCTGTGGGGCCTTTCCCTGGAGCCATTTGCTCGTTGGAAGAATTTTGTCTGATACATGTATATATTTAGCTATATTCATGTAGGTGCACATTGCTTTTGTTTTGCTCTGTATTGGAGGACATCTACAGCGCTTTTTCATGGTTTAGGATTCATTAGCTATATCCGGACATTTTTGCATAATAACATATGGCTTGTGTAGGGAATGATAGATTCAAGGTGAGACATACAAGGTTATGTTCATGTGGAGAATCTGCATGAGCATCCGCCATTCATGTATATTTAATTATATCCCTTTCTAAATAATCTTTTCTCTGTGTTCAGCGATACCTAATAGTCGCCCCCCCAAAGCACATACCATAGCCTACCTGCCCCAGAGTTGAGTCCCATACATTATTTTCTTTAGTGCTGACTTTAAAAAAAGTTATTTCACTCATACAATTGCCCTGAGACAACACAGCCAGAAACAGACACTTCCTTAAACCGCTGACACGCCCCCACGCAGGCTCACGCAGCCCCGTTTTGTGATGTCCGAAAATGAAGGCTGCATGTACATGCTTAATTGAGTTGAATGGGCACGATTTTCCTATACAGTTTTATACCATTTATAGTTGTGATTTAAATCGGTTATGGATTTTTTATGGTATATGTTTATGCTAGGGTTCAACTAGGGACGCAGTATTAATAGTAGCTGATATTAGTGTTGTGTGTATTTGGTGCATTCTTTGACTGAGGTGAACTTAAGTGGAATGCAGCTGGAATGTACCATGTCCCTGGGGTCTGTGTTGAGGTCACAGCTTTGGAGCTGTACCATTGCCTCCGTGGAGGAGCACATTACCCATCTGTATTAATAACTACCTTCCCCAGTGACAACACTGGAGCTAGCAGAAACAGAAATTACGGTAAGTATGATGGAATCTCTCCTTTTGCCTGAATTCCTTTCTTATGTTGTCCCCTTTCCTTTTTGTTTCCTTCTCTCTTCTTCACTTTTCTTCTGCTCTCATTCCTTCCTGGTTACCTTATCACATTTAAAAAAAAGTTGTTTCTAGCATTTTCCACTTCTTAATTGTAGAAATTTTGAATGTTGGGGTTGGAAGTAGACACTCAGGTGGGAGTGACTGGCATGACAAAAATAGGGAGGGGTATCCTGACCCAGGTGTGTCATGTACATGATAAGAAGCTCTGTGTCCGGGATGGACAGCAAGGAGAGAGTCAGGGAACTGAGGAGGGACCTAGAGACAGTAAAAGTTGCGTGCCAAGAAGTGTAAGGTGATGCACATTGGCAAAAAGAACCCAGGCACAGACAACTGGATGGGGGGGGTCCAGACAACCACGATGATGGAAAGGGACCTGGGGGTCATTGTTATCAGCAGTAGCAGTATCAGAACTTCAGGTCTGTGCAACAAAGTGTATAGCAAGTCAACAAGGAAGCTGGCCTGCATACAGTATGTAAGGAGCTTGACAGCCGGAAGGGTGAAGTGATATTGCCCCTGTATAGGTTCCAGTTTAGGTCGCAGCTGGAGTACTGTTCCCGTATCTAGAGTCTGCATCTGAGAAAGGAAAGGGACAGGCTAGAGGCAGGGGTGTACAAATCCTGTTGCCCCCTGTCCAGGGCAAGTAAATTTCCTTGAAGGGCAAGTACAAAAAGAGAATTAGTTTCATTGTAATGAATACGGGCAAGTGAAAATTCAGGTACAGTCATGGCTAGGCAAGTCTTAAAAGTTTTGATTTGAACCCCCCCGGCTAGAGGCAGTGTAATGCAGGGTCACCAGAATGATCCAGAGAAAGCAGGGCAGAGCTTATGAGGAAAGGTTGGCGTTTCTGAAGATACGCACTGTGGGGATGGGGTGGGGTGGGGTGAGGTATGATTGAAACCTACAAATTCCTGAGGGGACTAAAAATAAACAAGGTAGACAGTGGGGATCTCTTCACCAGGACTAAAAGCACTGTGATGAGAGGTTACAGTTGGAGGCTGGTAGGAGGGAGATTTAAAAGGGAGGTCAGGAAATACTTCTCTACTGTGAAGGGTGGTTGGAAAAAAAGAATAGATTGCCAAAAGAAGTGGTGGAGGTGGGGTTTGTAATAGTTTTCAGGTAAGACTGAGATAGATTCAAGGGGCTGATTGTCCCTAAGGGTGGAGATAGGTGCAGGGAGTCTGAAATAGTGCGGGGGCAGAAGGATTGGGGATAGAAACATTGGGTAACTGTCTTTTCTAGGGACATGGATATGTTGTTCATCCACACTGTCTGGCAGGTTCCTTGCGCTTTAATTCTTGCGGAAGGTCTTCAAGCTGGCCTCCACCCACCCGGTTGGGTAAAACTCTTGGCTCCGCCCCATGATGCCAGATCTTCCTTACCGCTTGAAGCTCAGGTTCCCTCCTTAACGCTCTGCGTGACAGACTGGATCCTATTTCTTCGGTTCGCCCGAAACTCATTTTAAAATCTTGAAGACTTCGGTCAACTTTCTCCCTCGTGGCTGTGACGGACAAATCGTCTCCCGGATTCGGCGGTGCCCTTGTGGGCAGAAGATGTCCAGGACGGACCCGCACTCCACGTGCGTCTACTGCTTCGGTCTAGAACATGACCCGCAGGCCTGCAAGTCATGCTGTTCATTTTCGGCCAACGTCCTGGAGGACCGCGCTGCCCGGTTAAAGCTAGGGCGCCCCGAGGAGCGCTACCCGGCGGTTAAGTCGAAGGAGGCCCGTTGGGCGGTTACCGCGGCGGCTGGCTCGGCTGAGCAGCTCGAGCAGATGATTGCCTTCGAGGAGGAGGTGGCCCAGGCCACATCTTCCTCTTCCTCGGTCGCGGCATTTATACCGCTCTCTTTGGGTACCTCGTATTCAGCTTCGTTCAAGGAGCTTTGCCAATCCCTTTGCATGAAGGGAGAGGGGCCATCGGGACATTCCTCTCGGTCCAAAAGGAAGGACTCTAAGGGTAAGTCCCATCATTGGCGTTCGTGGGAGCGGGAGAGGTCTCCTTCCCCGGACAGCCGACTGTCAACTTCGGTCGAGGTTGCGGCTAAGGCCGTTGGCTTCACGGCGTCCCCGTCAGGCCAGCCGTCCGAGACTCCCATCGACGTGGTCGAGATTTTTCTCGACCTGTCGGATGGGCTGTCAACTGATGAAGCTGACAGCCCTTCTTCACCGGTTCCCCCGGTGGAGACTGAGGATCTGCCTGTGCCCCCGGTGCAGCAGTCCCCGGTTAAGGTGTCCGAGCCGAGGGAAGAGCGGGTGTCCCCCGCTCCTTCCCAGACCCGTCCTCGGAAACACCGAGGATCTCGGTCTCTGACTTCTTCTCGGTCCAGCCAATCCTGCCGACATCGGTGGTCTCGGTCTCAGCACCGAGGTTAGCGGCACCGACGCTCGTCCTCGTCTTCCTCGTCTTCCTCCTCGGAAGAGGAGAGGCTTTGGCACAAATTGCGTCGGTGCTACGAGGACCTGATGTGGCAGCAGTTACTTCTATCCGGGAGCAAGTCGACGCTGATGCCTTCCCCGGCCATCAAGTGGCTGTCACCCGAGCGGCCGAAAAACAACCCCTCGCTGTAGTCAAAATGCCCAAGCCTGGGCTGGTTGTTTGGCCGAAACCTGCTGCCCCACCGATTGTGGTGGAACCTCCGCCTCCACGACCGAAATCGGGGGCGCCAACCAAGGACTCTCGGTCGGGTCACGGCCTGCCCCACAGGTTGTCGGTCACCCTCACTCCTGACCGTCCTCGGCAGGTGGAGGGTGGCTCAGGCCCCAGGCAGCTCTTTGTGGACTCCTCCGAGTCCAACGACGACTCCTCCATGTTCTCCAGGCTGGTTGACCTGGAGTCCTCTGGGGGCCAGTCACTGGACGAAAGCCCATCGTCCTTCATGGGTTTGCTTCGGCTCATCTCGGAGTCCACCGGGATGCAGCTCGAGCCCATGTCCAAATGGGCCAAGTATCCCCTGACGGAGATACTGGACCGAGGGGATTCCCCCACGGAGGCCTTTCGGTGGCTGAGGCCATTGTTGGCCCAGCCTTGGAGCTTTGGCAGCGGCCTGCTTCCTGCCCTGCGCCCTCGGCCAGGATGGCCAGGAAGTATGCGGTCCCTACCCTCTCTTTGCCCAGGTTTTCGGAACACCCCTCTGTCGAGGGGTTGGTCACCGATAGCGTTTTCCGGCGTTCCGGGAATGCTAGGGATGTGGACAAGCCCCCTGACAAGGAGTCCAAAAAGCTGGACTATGCCAGGCGCAAGGTGTACGCTGCGTCCTCCCTTGGCCTCCATCAGGCCAGCTTGGCCGTGCTGATGGCACACTTCTCCCACGCCCTCATGGGCTCCCTGGATGAGGTGATCCCTCATCTCCCAGCCGACCTGCACACCGTGGTCCGGCATGTTCGGGACCAGGGTAGGGCGGTGGCGAAGCAGCAGCTCCAGACGGCTCTGGACATAGACTCCTGTGCCAGATCGGTTGCGGCCGCGGTGGCCATGCGCCGCAGAGCATGGCTGAGGATATCCACCTTTACGGCGGATACCCAGCACAAATTGGCAGATGTCCCCTTCTTGGGGAACTACCTCTTCGGCCCTGGAGTGGAAGGTCACCTCCAGCAGATCGAGAATTCCAATGCCACTCTGGACTTGGTCACCTCCGCCCAGAAGGACAAGGGCCGTTGTCAGCAACATAAGTCCTTTCACCCTTCTGCTGCTGCGGCGTCTGGAGCAGCCAGCATCAGGGCCAGCAGGCTCACGCTTGGCATCCCAAACCCAAGCCTGCGGCTTCCTCCAATAGGAAGCAGGGCGGTAAAGGCCCAGGAGGTCCCTCGGTCAGTCCCTCCTCCAAGCCTGCCCAGTGACGGGCTGAGGGGTGTCGCCCCCAGCCTCGTCACTTCCCCCGGGTTCCCCCGTGGGGAGGCAGCTCCGCCACTTCCTTTCCGCCTGGTCCGATATCACCACGGACCGCTGGGTGTGGAGGTGGTAGGTCAGGTCTGCCTCTGGGTTCAAGCAGGCCCCACCCTTCCGAGCTGTCACCCCCGGGGGCTCCGAGGTCCTGGCCTCTGTCAGCCTGACAAGCCGATATTGCCCTGCTCCTCGAAAAAGAGGTGATCAGGAAGGTGGCGGATCCTCCTCCTCCAGACCTGGGGTTTGTGTCCAGGTACTTCCTGGTCCCAAAACGGATGGGGGGCTGGCGCTCCATTCTCGACCTCCACGACCTGAACAGGTTCCTAGGGTCTTGGACCTTCAGGATGGTCACTCTGGCTCAGATAATCCCATCCTTGGAGCGAGGCATGTGGTTCTGTTCCCTGGACCTCCAGGATGCGTTCTTTCCGTCCCAATCCATCCGTCCTACAGAATTCCTCCGCTTCAGAGCGGAGGGATCCCTACAGTTCGGGCTATGCCCTTGGCCTCTCCCTAGCTCCAGGGTCTTCACCAAGTGCATGGCAGTGGTGGCCGGCATTCCTGAGGCGGAAGGGTCTGGGTAGCCCCTACCTGGACAATTGGCTGATTGCACCCTCCTCCAGAGGCGGAGGTGGGCGGTCCAGAGATCTGGCCCTCCAGGTTTGCTCTCAGGTTGGCCTCCTCATCAAGCGAGGCCAAGTCGGAACTCGTGCCAAAGCAGGTGATACAATTCATCGGGGCAGAGCTCGACTCTCTACGAGCCAGAACACGGCTCCCGGCGTACAGGGCCGAGATTCTTTCCTCCTTTGCCCAATCATTTCAGGTTGGGCAATCGCGCCCTGCCTGGGACTTCCTGCGCCTCCTGGGCCTCATGGCGGCCTGCATCAGTGTGGTCCTTTGGGCCTGCTGGTACATGCGTCCCCTTCAATGGGGACTGGCCGGCCAATGGTCACAACACTTCGATCCGCAGGATCAGCTAGTGACAGTGACCCAGGGGATGTGGAATGCTCTCCAGTGGTGGACCGTTACAGCACATCTGCAGGAGGGTATCCCGTTTGTCCGCCCCGAGCCGACGGTCTCTCTATCGACTGATGCCTCTCTGATGGGTTAGTGTTCCCATCTAGGGGAGCACAGAGTGCACGGCCTCTGGTCCCCTCGGGAGTCCTGATGCCATATCAACCTGCTGGAGCTTCGAGTGGTTCGTCTAGCCCTCACCGCCTTCGCTCTGTTTCTACGGGGTCAAGTAGTTCAGGTCCAGACAGACAATACCACGACCATGTACTACCTAAACCGCCAGGGCGGGACGCGCTCCATGCCTCTGTGCAGGGAAACTCTCCGCATTTGGTCACTCGTGTGCAGCCTGGAGGCGGATCTCCTCGCCTTTCACGTGGCAGGAGCCTCCAGCACCCTGGCCGATGCCCTAAGCTGGATAGGGGCTGCGTCCCATGAGTGGTCTCTCCTGCCGGAGGTGGTACAAGATCTCTTCTCCCTCTGGGGCACACCTCAGGTGGACCGGTTTGCCTCCAAGGAGAATGCGAAGCTGAGACTGTTTCATGCCCACCCCCTCAGCAGGGCTCGCTGCAGGGGGATGCCTTCTCGAGGCTGTGGACCCCGGGCCTCTTCTGCGCCTTTCCCCATTTCCCTTGATCCACAAGATGCTTCTCAAGGCGAGGAGGGACAAGGCGCAGGTGATTCTGGTAGCCTCAGACTGGCCCCGCCAGTTCTGGTATCCAGATCTCCTCATTCTCAGCTCCAGGCTCCCGAGGCGGCTTCCAGCCCACCCGGACCCGATCTCAGTCAGTCAGGGGAAGGTATTCCATCCGGACCTTCAATCTCTGCACCGGATGGTCTGGTTCCTGAGCGGCTAGAGTTCCAGGCCTTGGGTCTTTCCGACGAGGTCCTCAATGTTGTTGAGGCGTCCCGTAAGGAGTCAACCAGAAAATGCTATGCCTTCAAATGGAAGAGATTCTCCATTCGGTTTCAGGGCAGGGGCCTGGACCCTTCCTCCTGTTCCTTGGCAAGCATTCTGGACAACCTGTGGTCCCTTTCTCAGCTAGGGCTTCAGTCGACGACCCTTAAGGTGCACCTGGCAGCTGTCTCTGCTTACCGGGCGCGGGCCGGGAAGCAGTCGGTGGCGCAGGAGAAGGTGGTCGGGCGCTTTTTCAAAGGCCTTGATCACATATCCCCTCCGGTGCGAGAACCTCCACCTCCGTGGGATCTACTGCTGGTATTGGCCAAGCTCATAGGCAAGCCATTTGAACCGATGCACAGGTGTGACATCTCTCACCTGTTGTGGAAGACCACCTTCTTGGTGGCTATCACGTCAGCTAGAAGGATGGGAGAGCTCTAGGTGCTTTCCATCAAGTCTCCTTATCTGGTCTTCCACAGGGACAAGGTTGTCCTGCGCCCCCACAGAAATTCCTTCCGAAGGCGGTGTTGGAGTTTCACCTTAACCAGGTGTTGACTCTGCCGGTGTTCTACCCCAATTACACCTTGGAGGCCGAATATAGGCTCCATACTCTGGACCCTAGAAGAGCGCTCGCTTATTATAAGGAGCGGACGGCTGAAGCTCGGGGTGAGGTTTGCCAGCTGTTTGCCACCTACGCTGAAGCCGCACCTGGCAGACCTGCAGCCAAGTGGATGATAGGCAGGTGGGTCACCTCCTGCATAGATCTCTGCTATAGGTTGGCGGGCATGGAGCCTCCCAGAGGGATAAGAGCTCATTCTACCCACCATACCGCTGCATCGGTGGCTGCTTCGAGGGACGTCCCTAACCAGGAAATCTGCAGGGCTGCTACCTGGAAGTCAGCACACACCTTCATTACCCATTACCACATCGACCTTGAGTCACGCCGGGATGCTGATTTTGGGGCCTCGGTTCTCCAGTCTTTATTTCCCAAGTAGGGGGTGTGCGCCTTGCCTCCCTCCTCCCGGAGAACTGCTAGGAGTCTGCCAGACAATGTGGATGAACAACATCTCCATGTCCCTAGAAATACAGGTTACTCACCTGTAACAGGAGTTCTAGGAATGGTATATGTTGTTTATCCACACGACCCACCCAACCTCCCCGGCTTCGACGCACAACCTGGCTTCCAGCGGGCTAGATCTGGCGTCGTGGGACGGAGCCGAGAGTTTTACCACCCGGATGGGTGGGAGGAGCTAGCTTGAAGACCTTCTGGCAAGATTTAAAGTGGCAAGGAACCTGCCAGACAGTGTGGATGAACAACATATACCATTCCTAGAACTCCTGTTACAGGTGAGTAACCTGTACATCTGACTATTGGCCAATAATGAGTAGGTAGGGATCTTGCACAGACTGGATGGACCTTGAGATTTTTTCTGCCATCATGTTTCTTTTTTTGTGTTTCTGTATTGTTTTTGGCATCCTCTGATTCTGTTACTATCAAATTTAATGATTATGTAAAATGTTCAAATGTTTTATAGTTTTAAATGTTTTTACATGCATAGAGCCAATATGTTTTACTGTAGTGTAGAGGGCTGTGTGGGTGTGTACTGTATAAGCCAGTGGTTGTAGAAATGCAGGAGGCTTGCCTCTCAAAAGCAAATGCTGAAAAGGCCGACGATGACAGTGTTCAACTGGCTGATGGGTGTAAACTTCTTGTAGTTCAAAAGATAAAGCCCCACCAATCCCATCAGCCACCTAGCAGACACCATAAGGCTTTGAAGATAAACCGTAAGCCCCATTCTGTGTGTGTGTGTGTGTGTGTTTTCCTTTTAGTTACAGACAGGAAGTGCCTGTCTGAAAGCACTGAAGACATATGGGGGGGTTGGGGGAGGCATGCAGAATGCAAATATAATACCTTCAAATATGTTAACATATTGATAACGAACAAAAAACACCAGCAGTTGTTGATTTTAAATTACATATTTGTTATGTTCTTTTAAAGAGCCCCTGATGCCAGCTGGATATTTTTTGAAAAATGTGACAGACGCAGTTCAGTATATTCTTCAAATATTTTTGCAATCCTTTTATTTATTTATTTATTTATTTTATGTGGACTTTCTCCTCCTGCACGTCCAAATTGGCTCCCTTTAGCTGTCAACCCCAGGCCCTTGCTTCACTCCACCATCTCTGGGCCTCGCACAAGCAGTTGCTTTTGCGACCCACTGCCATGGTTACACTTTGGACTTAGTATTTTCACAGGGGCTTGAGATCAGTGATCTCAGGATTGATCTGGTGGCATGGTTGGATCACTGTATAGTGAGATGCTTGGTTGGGGAGCCCCCCTGTTAGTCTCTCCCCTATTGAGATGATCCCTTACCGCACTTTGAGGGGGTTGACCCCAGAGGGACGGTTGGCGTTGACAAATTTATCTGGTGCTGCATGTGCAGCAGAGCTGAATGAGGCAGTGGCAGCGAATAACATCACTGTCACCAGGGCTTTTGACACTGTCGCGCCAGTCCGTATACGACCCAGGTCTTCTCGCTCGAAACCCCCTTGGTTTGACAGGGCTCTCATGGAAATGAAGATGAAGGGTCAGAAGTTGGAGCGTTGCTGAAGGAGGAGCAGGGCTATGGATGACAAACTGGCTTTGAGAAATTGCTACGGTGATTACCAAAGTGCAATTGACCATAAGAAGGCAGAGTTCCTGTCCAGGGAGATTGCTACATGAAGGAATAGACCGGCTCTGATCTTTCAGACTGTGGACAGGCTTTTTCATACAGCCTGCCTACAGATGAAAAGAGCAACTTCAGTTGCACGATGCAAAGAGTTTGCTCTGTTCTTTTTTAACAAAGTGTCCTCCATTAGGTCCGTGATCCCACCAGTGGAGCAAGATCTGTCCCGCAGTGTTGAATCTGGTGGTGACGGAAGCACTCAGTCTGTCTGGGATGAGTTTCTTCTGGTGGAGGTGTCTGATGTCACTGAGGTGATTTTGAAGCTGTGGCCCACTTTTTGTGAACAGGACCCGGGCCTGACACATCTACTATTGGGATGTGTGGGGTCCGTAGGTCCAGTGATCGCTCTCGGGAGAGTTTTTTTCCTGATGCCTTGAAAGAGGCGCTGGTGAGGCCACTCCCGAAGAAACCATCAGTTTACCCTGACATCTTGGTGAATTACAGACCTGTCTCCAATCTTCCATTCTTGGGGAATGTGCTGGAGAAAGTGGTGGCACTGTAGCTCAAGGCCCACCTGACGGCCTTTGATGTCTACGAGCCACTCCAGTCTGGCTTTAGGAGAAGGCATAGCACTGAAACAGCGTTAGTTTGGGTGCAAAATGATCTTTTCAGGGCGAGAGATAGAGGAGAACAGTCAATCCTCATTCTCGCCTCAGTCTTTGATACTGTAGACCACATGGTGCTGTGGATCGCCCTAGAGAGCATTGTAGACTCGCTGGCAGCGTTATCGGCTGGTTTGAGTCATTTTTAACAGGCAAGAAGCAAAGGGTAGTGATGGGAAATTTCTCTTCCTGTCTGAAGTCCCTGACCTGTGGAGTGCCTCAACGGTCACTCCTGTCTCCCATGTTACCCCTGGAAGATATCATTAGGCATTATGGTTTGGGTTTTCACTGCTATGCAGATGATACCCAGCTGTATATGTCCTCTGCCCCTGGAACATCGAATGCTGTGAAGGTGCTAAATAATTGCTTATCCGAGATCCAGACTTAGATGTCCTCTAACTGGCTGAGGCTCAACTCAGACAAGACTGAAGTGTTGATGACTGAACCAGGTCGTCGGCGGGATATGACTCCCTCTGGAGTAGGAACAGGGTTGTTCCTGGGTACCACCACTTTGGAGACGAACACTAAGATGCACGGTCTGGGTGTCATTTTTGGTGACGGCTTGAGCCTAGAACATCAGGTGTCTGCTGGTGTCCGTATTGGTTTTTACCATCTACAAAATGTTGCCCAGATTAAACCCATAATCCCGGAGGAGGATCTTCCGTCGTTGGTGCATGCTTTCGTTACATCCAGGCTGGACTACTATAATGCTCTTTACTTCGGGGTCAGTGGAGGCAACCTCTGTCGGCTGCAGTTGGTGCAGAATGCGGCAGCCAGGTTACTGACGGGCCTTCCAAGATACGGTCATATAATTCCTGTTCTGTACGGACTGCACTGGCTGCCAGTCAGATGGAGGATTGCTTTCAAGGTGAGATTGCTCACCAACAAGGCCCTATACGGATTGGGCCCTGGCTACCTGACTGACCTCCTAACTCCTGCCTGCTCAGTGCGCTCTCTCCGGTCATCCACAGAGGACTTTCTGGTGATTCTGAGGACACTGAAAACATCTGGTGACCGCGCATTTGGAGTTGCTGGACCTGTGCTGTGGAACTCCATTCCAAAAACCCATAGGGAGGTGCTTTCCGTGGACATTTTTAAATGTGGCCTGAACACTTATCTTTTTAAGTTAGCTTTTGACAGTTACTAAAGAAATCTATTTATTCTAGTTTTTATATTGAAGGATGGTTGTTTGTGGTACTTTTTGAAAATTGCTGATTTTAAAAAATTTCCTATAAAGTATGTTTTCCTTGCTATAATTAAGTAAGGTGGTTAGAGCTCCTGGGATTAGGCACCATATAAATAAAGTTTAACTTGACTTTGACTTGACCTTTGAGGACTTAACCCATCTACTTCTTACCTCATTGTGTGAGTGGGTGCTATGCATAGTGGTGGTGGTGTGGTGCCTTCAGAGTCTCAGGATCGTCCTGCAGACAGGGGTTCTTTTCCGCTCATTACTCCCCTTGAGTCAGAGGAGGCATGCAATGGCACACAAGTAGACAGTAAAGACAGTGCACACTTTCAACACCTGCCTCCAACTTTCAGTTCTGGTGACTGCTGCTGTGCCACCTACCCTCCACTAAATGGCAGCCAAGCATCACTACACACTGTGCCCTCAGCCCAAAGGAGGAGATCCGTTGAAGGACTCTGAATCCTCCTTCCCCCGAGCGACCTTGGTCCATGCCCAAACCCAGGTCGCTGGTATGGGAGGAGGTAAGGCGTCTTGCAACTTAGCCCTCCACACCATTGGCTGGACTACAAGTTTACTGCAGCTTAGATTTCCTTAGACAATATTGTTTGTGGCCATGAGGGGATCTGAACCTGCAAATCACTGTTTTACAGTAGTGCTTTTACTCTCTGTACCATTCGGCCAGAAATATGATGGTTTCACTCTGTACATTAATCTCCATAGAGACAGCTGCCCCGAAGATGGACAGTTTTCTAAGAATAGAACTTAAGAGTTTAGAACAGATGTTTGAAAAAGTCTGCAGCCACCTTCCACCCTGGCATTTGTGAGATTTGTTTCTTCCCCTGGAGTGAAAGATTGCCGCAGTACACAGAGTCTCTGTTGCTTTTTATTTTAAAACAATTAGTAATTTGAAGTGTTTGATTTTATTACTACTTTGTATTAGGGTATTTTTGTTTAAAACACTGGTCTCTCTGACTCCCGTTTTGATTACCGGGAACCAAGACCTTTTTTGTCTCCTTTTTCTTATTTTTAGTAATTTCTGGCTAATTGTACCACTTACAGAAGCACTTTTACTTTCTGTTTCAGTGTGTACACTTTCACCCTTATTAGTCGCTTCCTGTACAGGAAGCTGCGACTTGACCTTTGGCACAGTTTTTTAGGGCAAGGGACACTTTACTATCGGGCTGTTACTGCTAGGCTATTATTAGCTGTTTTTGGAATAGTTTTTCATTTATTACTAGGATCGCTCTAAACTGGCTTAGCAGCGAGTCCCTAAGAGGTTCACAGGCTAGAAAGATCTTATAATTTGTTTTTAGCTCAAGGGAAAGGCAGACTGCCAAGAGCTTCATTTAACCTGCCTGTGATCAAATCACAACTTTATTTTTTTTGTGAATTGTGCATTGTTTTGCCCCAAAATGTCAAAGTTCATAGGGGCTTTTCGGCCTGCTTCCTTGTCCCCCCAAAAAAACAACAAAGGCACAGAGCGAGTTCCCAGTGATGGTGAAAAGCACGTACCAGAAGGGTCTGTTGCCTCATGTTCAGTAGGAACCTCAAGAAATATGAAAGGTGGCCAGGAAAAAGATGACACTGCTCAGCCATCTGAAAGGCATGGTAAAGATGGATCAGATATCAAAGTGTCTGAAAGAGGGAACCCTGAATCAGTCGATGGGAAAAATATAAAGAGCCTCTGAACAGACACTGGGAAAGGTGCCTGGTAAAAAGAAATTTAAAGAAAAAATGTCACTGCCACTTTTCCTGGACCGAGATGAGAGCAGGCAGATGATAAAGAAAAAAATGCCCTCATCAGAGGACATATCAAAAATGTGGCAATTTTTCCCAGTAATCCAGGCTATGGGAACTTTTAATAATATGAATGCCACCCCCCCCCCTTCCCAGGTTCAGGTTCCAGCCTATCTACTTGCAGAGGAGGAGGTGGAAGAAGAGTACTGTGTATAAGAGGAGGAAGGTGATCCCATGAAATCTCTCCTCCAGGACATAATGAGGGCTGTACTTCAGTTTCCTCATTTGTCGGGCATATGCTTGATACTCTAAACATCCACCCTCAGGAAACTGAGGAAGGTGAAGATGATGCTGAATTTATGGACATGATGGGTGTGACTCACTGAAGAAAGTTGCTAGTCCCCATACACAAGTCCCTTAAGAAGACCATATCAGAAGTCATGTCTGCACCTACTTTAGCTGCAGCTATCAATAAAAAGACTGATTGAAAGCCCCAGGTGGAAAGTCAGGAGGCAGAATACCTGTATGTCCACCCTGATTACCAAGGTATAGTTCATGCTACTGCCTGTGGGAGAGCAACAAAAAATCACACACTCTGGACAGCTTCCAGAAAAGAACTCTTAAAAAAACTGGATGCTACGGTCTAGAAAGTTTATACTATCAGCTTCCCTGCTCATTAGGAAGGCAACTTATTCAGCATTAATAGCACAGTACCAGAAAGCTTGGTGAGACCCCATGTGGAGTACTGCGTGCAGTTCTGGAGACCCCGTCTCCACAAGGACATGGAAAGGGTGGAGGCACTCCAGAGGAGGGCAACTAAAATGGTGCAGGGTCTGCAACAGAAGCCATACAAAGAGAGACTAAAGGAGCTTAATATGTATACCCTTGAGGAAAGGAGGGACATGATAGAAACTTTCAAGTACTTTGAGGGAATCAACAAAGTCCAAGAGGGTAGCATCTTTCAGAAAAAGAGATGTGCAAAAACAAAGGGACACAATTTGAAGATAGAGGGGGATGGCTCTGGGGCAATATGAGGAAGCATTTTTTTCACAGAGAGGGTGGTGGACGCATGGAACGGCCTTCCTGAGCAGGTCGTGTGGTCAAAAACAGTGGGGAAATTCAAGAATGCATGGGACAGACATAAGGCAGTTTTGGTGGGGGGGGTAGGAAGAAAGTAGGCTGTTGGTTAACTAGGATCTGCAGCTTATCCAGTAGGTAGGGAAATGGGCAGACTAGGTGGGCCAAGCGGTCCTTATCTGCTGTCAAAGTCTATGTTTGTAAAGCAGTGTGGAACACAATTCTGGCACTTGCTGACAGGAGCAGACAATGATCCTGGTGCCGATCTCGGTTGCCACTACAAGATCAGCCCTGAACATCACTGAATACCATTTTCGCACTGCTGTGGACATTAATGACATGGCAACTAGAGTTCTAGCTCATGTTAAGAAGATTCTCCTGGTTAAAGACTGTCATCCTTTCCCAGGATACCATAACCAAAGCCGTGGATTTCTCCTTTGAAGGAAATTTACTTTTGGTGACAAAACAGAAGCATTAATAAAAAGAGTGGATGAACATAAGCCCACTTACAAGAGTAACAATAACAAAGAAAAACCTTATACCACCAGTAGGCCCTATGAAAGGGGAGGCAGAGGTTACTTACCAAGAGTCTATACCCCATATGCTTCCTGCGAGTATCAGCCACAAAGGGGATACTACAGGGGCAGAAGAGGTGCAAAGTGTACTGCTGCTGCCTTACCAGCACCCAAGCCCCAGCTACAGTGAAATCCCTGAGAATTCTGCTCAGGTCATCCATCCATTGTCGGGGGGGGGGGGGATTGGCTCATTATTTTTAATTTTATTTATTTATTTTTGGTTGACCAGGTAAGTGCACTAGACAAATTATGCCTATTTTTAGGCATGACCCGGGGGAAGGAGTTACAGATGAATGCCAACTGACTTTGAACCAGATACCTTCAGGAATGGGTAAATATTACCTCAGACAAATGGGTTCTGGAGGTAGTGTGCCATGGACTGTCTCTGCAGTTCAGAAATGTCCCAAGACTGCAAAAACACGAACATTTTCCAGCATATCCTCCCCAGAAAGAATTCTGGTGGAACTGGAAGAAAAAAAATGCTGACAGAAAAAGCTGTAGAAAAGGTCCCTGCCTCTCAGTATGGCAAGGGCCTATTCTCAAAGTACCTCCTATCCCACAACAAAAATGGGGAGTGGTGACCCATTTTAGATCTCGGGTATCTAAATAAAAGTATAAAGAGAGAAAAATTCAAGGTGATCACACTAAGAACAGTGATTCCATCTCTGCAGTAAGAACACTGGTTGAGATCACTGGATCTGAAAGATGCCTATTTTCATATCCCAGACAGGCTGTCACACAGAAAATATTTCAGGTTCAAGCTAGGAAACTGCCAATACCAGTTCACAGCTCTTCCCTTTGGCCTAACCTCAGCACCAGGCGTATTCACAGCTCGCTTGGCGATGGTGGCATCAAACTTGAGATAACAAGGTGTGATAGTTTTTCTCCTACCTGGACAACTGACTTGTCTCGGAAAATAGAACAGGAGATAAGGTGCTCTATACAGACTGTAAAATGCACCTTGGAGTCTCTCGGATTTCTAATAAACCTGCAGAAGTCTCAGCTAGAAACCTGCTCAAGTACTGGACTTCCTAGGAGCAGAGCTTAACACCTTACATAGGAAAGCTTTCCTCCTGCAGGCCAGAATTTCAGCTCTGATAGCAGCAGCAGAGTCCTTCACAACAGGTCAACCAATGTTAGCAAATGTAAACCAGCTTCCAAGAGGTCTCTCTCGCACTGGATAGTTTCTTGCATTCAGTTCTGCTATGAAAAAGCAGAAAAAATGCCACTCAGAGGCTTAAGGGCGTACTCCATAAGAGGCACCTCTGTCTGTGTGGCAGCCTCAAGGGGCACCCCTTATTAAACATTTGTAAAACAGCTACCTGAAAAATAGTAGACACTTTCACAAAGCACTGTTGTCTGGACATACAGTCCAGAAGGGTTGCCAGCTTTGGAAATGATGTATTGCAAAACCTTTTTTCAAAGTAGATTCTGGACCCAGCCTCCAAAGGTGCCACTGTATAGTCTGCAGAGAGTAAAGTCATAAGTGAGGGATTCGTGAGGTTAGAAGAAAAAATAATTACTCATCGTTGTAATGTTGTTTCTTCTTGGGGGTCCTTCACTATGATTTCACTCTCCCACCCTGCCTCCCCTTCTAGAACCTGAAAATAGGGTCTCAGAATAATCAGTTAATTTTACTTGGGTTGATTGAGCATTATTATTGCAGTTTTTCTCTACAACTATAAGCTATGCTTTCTCTTTATATTTTACATTTACATGTCTGCTTTGAATTTTTTTTTCCAAAAAATGTGCTTAAAATTTTGGTAGCCTTTAGCTAGATTCAGTAGCCACCATTCCACTCAGACTATACAAATCTGACAACTGTCAGGGTGGAAGGCAGCTGCAGAGCTTTTCAAACACCTATTCTAAGTTCTATTCTTAAAATAGGGTCTGTCTCCAGGGCATCTGTCTCTGTGGAAACCATTTCTGAGTGAAACCATAGTGAGAGATCCTCGAGAAGAAACAGCATTAATACGGTGAGTAATTTTTTCTTTTCCCTTTTTCTTTATTACTGAGGGAAGTGACATAAAATCAAGATTACTGTCTCTTGGACTTTATTAACTTTGGCTGGTTGTACAGGACATCATAATGCCCAGTTTATGATGTCAGAATTATCTCCACAGTAAGACAAGATAACACTTTTACTTTTTGACAGGAGAAAAAAACTTTTAGGACTGTAAAGCCCTGTTTTACAGAATTGTCCTGTATAAGCAGGGTGGTTCAAAGTAAGTTATGTGCAAATCTTAATATTTGTACCAGAAAGACAGACATTGCAGTACTTGTTAGACACTTATTTAACCACATTTGACATAAGATTTTCAGAAGTTTAGTGTAGTATACTGATAGAATAATCTGTATTGCACTGTAAGACAATATATTCCTAATTAAACAGTCAATTTCATAAAAGAGTAGAACCATGAAATGTCCACAGTGGACAAGAACATTACATGGATTTGTTAATTACTATTTAAAGATGCGTTGAGCAGAGTAGTTTACAAAATTTGTAAGGACAGACAGGGAAAAACTATCCCAACCATTATAAACCCACCCATTCCCTGCACCCCCCCAGCCCAAGATCCATATGTACATGTAACTTCCAACATGGTGCCTGTACGTACTTTAAACTGTCCTAGGTTTTTTGCATTTTGAACCTCTGGATTTATTTCATTCCATATTTTTGGGAGATAATACCTTCTTTGCAGCTTACTATACACATTGTTCACAAATGGGATATTTAGACGCCTGTTTGTTTAGATCCCTGAGATTGTACTTATTATTTGACTTCTGTGCATATTTAGTTTCATAAAAATCCCCCATCCTCCAAATTCTACATATGTTTTTTGCCCAGTTCATTTTTTCCTTTTAAGGGAGTCCCAATTCAAGTTGCAAAAGGCTGCAATGATGTGTATTGGGCTGACATTTTAAGACAAATCTAGCTATCTTATAATATATTTTATCTGACTTATCTAATGAAGTTTTTGTTGCATGTTGGTAAGTGATACTGCCATATTCTAGTACAGGTAAAAGCAGTTGCTGTGCTGTTCTGTTTCTGGTTTATTTGGGCAGAAATTAGACTTTCCTATGGAGAGCCCCCAGTCTGACATTTACTTTGCCCACAGTGCTGGCTGTATGCCCCTCAAAAGTGAGTTTATTATCTAGTTGTACCCACAGGTATTTGTACAGTGCCACCTCTTCCTATTAACTGAAATCAAGCAGATTACAACCTTATAATTAATGGCTATGATTTTTTTTCCATTGGAAACCCTGGCATAATTTGCCGTTATAAAGGCGCGTTTATAACGACAAACACGCGCCGGGTTTCCCTACCACTGCCCACATGCCTGGTGCTGCTCTGCTCTTCCTGGTAGTCCGAGACCGTGGCTTACCGTCGGAGATCACACAGTAAACTCTGACTAGGCAGTAAGTCCAAAAAATAAATACAAGAACTCAGGGCTAAAAGTAGGCTACTGTTTAAGAAAAAAAATGATGTGTCTTCAGCAGCCGCTGCTGACCACGAACCGAGTCGGGATTGGGACGCAGCTGCACAGCGATATTTTATTAAGCAATAAGGCATGACCAAGGGTTATAGTAATGGTCTGTTAATCACCTTCTGAGGTGTACTGTGGCACGCAGGTGTAGCCGAGCTACATGCCCTAGAGGGTGATTAACTGACCATTAACATAATCCCTGGGAGTGCTTTATTGCTATTATAATAAAAATGTTTTTAAACAGTGTTAAACCTTGTTCAGCATATGGCTAAGCTCTACATGTATGTTAATAAAAGATTAACATAAGGCTGTTAGAATGTTTGCAACCAATCAGAAAGCTCCATTTCTCAGACCCTTTTTATAATTTTATTTAATTGCTGTGGAAAAAAAATCATAGCCGTCAATTATGTAAAATAAAACATGGGGTGGTGTGTAAACTCGAAGTTTACACACACCCTTGGGGTTAGATGCTGGCATAAACCCCTTGGTGTGTGTAAACTTCTTGTTACACATACCACCCCATACTTTATTCTATATACTATGCCATTGTTATGACATCACTCTGTTGTTAACCCTTCTTGAGTATGTCCTGTCAATGGTATAACAAAACGAAATGCTCACAACAATCAATGTTCTGTAATGTAATTCAGTAAAGCAATTCAATCCGTGATTACACAATCTTGGCAGCCCATACACTAAACAATATAATGTATGGTCTTTGGTTAACAACCACATTGAAAACACTTCTTGAGGTTGCAATGACATCTGAAAACGTCTCGAGCTGCGCTCTCGAGGTTTACAATTATTTCATGGCAACCTCTCGAAGTGTTTATAGCGTGGTTATTAACCAAAGACCATACATTATCTTCTATATAATGATGTGCCTTTGTTGTGCACTTTGTTTTAAATAGCATAACTTTGTATTTTTTCTGCTTAAGATCATTTTGGAAGCCTGTAGCTAACACTGTAGGTTGTCAGTCAGACTGCAATATATTTTGTAATTCTGTTCTGTCTTTGGCTCTTCCTATCGGGGCCATATCATCGGCATATAAATAAATTTTACATCTTTCTATCGACTGTGGCAAAGGGTTTATATAGATTAGAGCCAGAAGGGGCCCAGGATTGAGCCCTGAGGAACACCCATGTAAATCAGTTGCTGTGCTGTTCTGTTTCTGGTTTATTTGGGCAGAAATTAGACTTTTCTATGGAGAGCCCCCAGTCTGACATTTACTTTGCCCACAGTGCTGGCTGTATGCCCCTCAAAAGTGAGTTTATTATCTAGTTGTACTCCCAGGTACGCACTGGGAGGAGGGTCAAAGCAGCTATTTAAATCTTGCGCTGCTATTTCACTGACCAGGTATATCTTTTAGCGCTACAACTGCTGTGTAAATGAAAGCTGCAGTAACTGTGTCATCCAGCTAGTTTGTGAACTGTGCCATTGCTCAACCTGAGTGCTTGTTACATCCTGCAGTCTGCTGAAGCTGATTCAGCTGTGAGGGGGCAGCAGACAGCATCTACATCGCACAGGGAGGAGGGGCAGAGCAGCTATTTAAATCTCGCGCTACTACTGCGCGAGCATGAGTGCGAGCGCCACTCGGAAGAGAAAATTTTTACACTGCAACAGTCTTTGCTTTTATTTTTAAAGTATAAATTGCATGTTTGATAATTCAGTTTGTTTTATTAGACTTTTAGCAGGTATGTACGCTGTCATCATGCGTGTTATACTGGTAGTTTTATTAGCAATACTGTGTATTGTGGGAAGGGATAACCCTAATGGGGGAAATTATGTTCCCATACAATTTGTAGGAAATGAGATCTTTCTTCCCAATGTATATGTAGAGAGGTTTGATTTGACTGAGAGCTTTGTTTTAGTATTAACTGAGGGCTGTGGGATTTCACATGTGCGTGCACCTGAGATGTACTATAAACATACTAGAGATGCACAAAAATTGAAAATATATTCAAAAAAGAAGTTTGTATGGATTAGGAAATTGATATTGATTAGTTTGCCGATCTCTGGTGATGTACATGTGAACTCCAGTCCTCAGTTGGGAAATGACTATTCTTTGGTTGATTTTGGGGAAAGGGAAAATTTGGGTTTTTTACACCTAAATGTTAGAAGTGTGTTACCCAAATTGGATATAATAAGAACTCAAGCTGAAACATTGAAACCAGATGTATTAGCTTTAACAGAAACTTGGCTCTCATCTAAAATCAAAGATGTTGATGTATCCATAGAGAATTATAATGTTTTTAGGCAGGATAGACAAAAAAGTGTGGGGGGGGTGTTATGTTGTATTTAAATAATATATAACGGTCAATTGAAACTTGCTAAAACATTTCAGATCAATTGGACTTGTTAATTGTACAAATACAAGGAAATACAGGTCTCTTATTAAATATTATGGTCTGTTATAGACCCCATCTGCAAAGTTTTGCATTACAAACTTTGTGTGAACATATTGCTCCCTTTATAAATTGTGAGACAGTATTGCTTGGAGATTTTAATTGGAATATGTTAATTCCTCAATTACTGATTCTAAATCAGTTTGCAGCTCTTAATTTGCCACAATTGATTAATACACCTACTCGACTGCATAAATCAAATAATGAAAAACATACTTTATTGGATTTAATATTTACAAATAGACCTGAAAGATATATATCAGCAGTTCATGAAAATGATGTGAGTGAGCACTGTTACATTTCTTGTATTAGGGACACTCAGATGGATAAACGACAATCACAATTTATTCATGTAAGGATGTTTAATCATTTTAATGAACAGGCATACTTAAATGATGTGGCAAAAATTCAATGGAATTTAATGTATGCTTGCCCAGATGTACACACAGCATGGCTTTTCTTTAAATGGTCTCTTGTGAAAGTTATAAATAAACATGCCCCACTTAAATTAAAAACGTAAATAAAAAAAAAGAGTGCCTTGGATAACACAAGAATTGAAGGATTTAATAAAAAAAATCAAAATTATGGTATATAGCTAAAACTACTAAGGAAATTAAAGATATCTTGGCATTTAAGGTCGTTAGAAATAATTGTACTAAAAATATTAGGAAACAAAAAAGGAAATATTATGAAGATTATTTCTCCTTATCAGAAAAAAATCCACGTGCACTATGGAAAGGCACACATTTGATGAAGGGAAGTCAATGTTCAGTTAACTTGCCAACATCTTTGTCATTTGAAGGAAAAACATTTGTGACTGATGTTGACAAGATAAATGTATTGAATTCCTTTTTTGTCTCTGCTGGTGATGCATTTAATAAAATGCATCCAGACTTGCCACTCCCTGTTTTGGATATTGATTTTGGTAGTGGACTTAAACAACCTGTGTTTTCATTTAGTCCAATTCAATTATATGATGTTAAAAAACAGTTACAGACTTTAAATATTAGAAAAGGTCCTGGATGTGATGAGATCCCCCTTTTTCTGAAATTGGCAGCTGAATTATTAGCACCTCATCTTACATATATTTTTAATTTTTCTTTGGATAGTTGTGAATTACCAGTTGATCTGAAAACAGCTTTTGTTACTCCAGTATTTAAAGGGGGTGACCTATCAAACCCAGGATCTTATAGACCAATTTCAGTATTACCAATATGTGCAAACATACTTGAAAAACTTGTGAGTATTCAATTAACTAATTATCTTATTAAGTATAATATAATAACACAGTTACAATCAGGATTTAGAAAGGGGCATAATACTACATATACAATTTTAAAAGTAGTTGATGACCTGTTGAATGCTTTTGACAAAAAACAAGAAGTTCCATCATTATTTCTGGATTTGTCGAAGGCATTCGACACAGTTCATCATATTATATTACTTAATCAGTTAAAAAATGTTGGATTAGGTATTCCAGTTTTGGCTGGTTTCATAGTTATTTGATTGGGATATTACAATCTGTTAAAATAGGAGGTATGTGTTCAACATCAGCTACCCTATTAAATGGGGTACCTCAAGGGTCTGTGCTTGGCCTCTCCTTTTTCTATTATATATAAATGATTTACCAAATTATTGTTCACCTAAAACTTGTATACAACTTTATGCGGATGATACAATTTTGTACACCATGAGTGATGATGTGAATACGGCAATGGTTGTTTTGCAACAAGATTTTAATAAAATACAGAGGGAAATTGTTAATTTGAGATTGCTTCTGAATGAGGAAAAAAACACAGTGGATGATGTTTGGTAGAAAAGATTTTAAAGATTCAACTATAAAGGAGCTTAGATCTTTATCAGCAATTGACATAGAAAGAGTAAACTCCTATAAATATTTAGGAGTTATACTAGATAAAAATTTGACTTTTGAATTGCATATAATGTCTATGTCAATGAGACTGAGGAGACTTCTGAGTTTCTTTTATAGGGATAGAACTCTTTTTAGTTTAAAGATTCGGAAAATACTGGTTTCTGCCTTATTTTTACCAATATTAGATTATGGTGATATAATTTACAAAAATGCAAAAAAATCATTGCTGTGTTCCTTGGATGTTCTCTTTAATAGTGCGTTGAGATTTATAACAAATCTTCCTTTTAGAACTCATTGTTGTGTGCTATATCGAAATTTGGGTGGTCTTTCATTATTTGATAGGAGAGATTATCATTGGAATTTACTTGTGTATAAGTTTGTACAACGGTCATTGCCTATTTTTTTGTTAAATATATTGCAAGTAAGAATACAGAGTCAATATAATTTAAGATCTTCTGTCCAGAAAGGTTTTATTAGATCTAGAACCAGAACAAAATTTGGTGATAAAACAATTTCAAATTTAGTGCCTAAAACTTGGGAACTAATATCCAAAAGGTGGAAATGCACAGTATTGTTACCATTTAATCGTTTTAAATCTTTTTTAATGACTTTATATAGCAAACACTGTAATTGTTATGGATAAATTATTGATATTTGGGTTTGTGTATAACTAAAATTAATCAATATTATATTGAAACTGAAATTATGTATGTATGTCTATGTGATGTTATGTTAAATGTGGATTCAATTGCAAAAGAGATAATCTCAATTTGAAATCCAGTAAAGTTTGAAAGTTTGAAATCCCCTCCGTTTCTGACAATGTATTGTCCACACAGACCTGCTGCGTACGCTCCATTAAGTAGGAAGGCATCCATGTTTTTACTGGATCAGACATGCCGACAAGCGTGAGCCGATCCATCAGGATGTTATAGTCAGCTAAGTCAAAGGCTTTTGAGAGGTTGACGACATAGTTTGAGATGTCATCAGCAGAACTGTGGCTGCAGAAGTCGACAAGCAGACAGAGCAAATAGGACAGAGATCCTGTTTCCATGCCAGTGTCCTTAGTAATAAATAATGGCATCAATTACAAACAAGCATTTGTCAATGCCGAATGTTTGCTTGCTGGCATTACCGGTGGAAGTGCCGGAGTTAGACTGATGCAGTATACGAATGGCATTGAAGTATTGAACTGACGCCAACTCCACCCTCACTTTGCAGAGATGGGCAGACATTGGGGTGTGCCTTTGGATCGTCACCCATGTGCCTTGGGGTGATTCGCCTTTACATTCACCTCATTCCATAAGGAAATAAGCTGAAATGGGCGCAGTATAGGAGAATGGGGTGAACTCTGGGGGCAAAGGGTCCAAGGCACACCTCAATGCCTGTCACTGGCTGCAGGGTGGGGGTGAAATGGCTTGAGCATTACTGTCGACAATCCCAAGTCACACTCCTGACGCCTGTCAGTCCCTACAAGGTAGGGCATTATGGTCAAAATCCCTAACGCCCCGGGAGTTTCTTGGTATTTTTATTCCAAGTTTTCCACATGGCTTTTTTGTGACCCCACTGCATGAACAGTGACACTATCAGTTCATTACGTGAAAGGTGATTTTGCAGAGTGACTGCGCCATTTGGCGCCACTGTTGCTAAAACACATTTCGAACAGCATGTGAAAAGTGATAGGTGTACTGTTCATGAGGAGGTGTAAAAAATGGCATTGTTAAAAATCTGGAGTGAAAATATACAAAAACTGGTGAAGTCACAAGCGTGCATAGGAGCTGTGCAATGTACACCCGTAATGTAAGTACTTTGGGGATTTTTACAGCAGATTTTCAACATAGCCATTTTTGCACCTCTGATCATGAATAGTGTCACTGAGATTTTCTTAATCTATCCTGAACACTAAATTCCCACACTGACTGCGTTATTCTGCGCACATTTCAGCCAGGGTGTCAAAAATGACAGCTGTACTATTCATGAGGAGGTGTGGAAAAATGTCAATGTTGAAAATCTGGATTAAAAATATTACAAATTCGTGAATTTACGAGGGTGCGTGGAAATTGTGCAATGCACGCTCGTGACAGTCATTTTATGGACTTTTGTCACCAAATTTTCAACATAGCCATTTTGCCACCTCTGCTCATGACCAGTGTCACTGCGATTTTTTTAATATGTCCCGAACATTGATTTCACACACTGACCGTGCTAATGTGCGATACATGTGTGAAAACACATTTTGGGCGTTATGAAAATGACAGCTATACTGTTCTAAGAGGTGTGGTAAAATGGAATGTTGTAAATCTGGACTGAAAATATAAAAAATTCTAAAAGTTACGAGCGTGCGTAGGAACTGCGCAACGCACCCTCGAAAAAAGTCATTTTTGGGAATTTTTTCACCAAATTTTCAACATTCGTTTTTTTGGAGGCCTACCTCATGAACTGTGGCACTGTCGTTTCATTGCTCTGTCCCAAAAGGTGGTGCTGCACAGTGGCTGCGAAATCACCTTTCGGGACCGAATAACAAAATGACAGTGACTGGATTCATGAGGTGGGTCCCCAAAAACCCCATGTTGAAAATTTGGTGAACAAATTCCAAAAAATGGCCGAGATATGCACCAAAGTTGAAAAGGAAAAACATTTATTGCATTATACAGCTTACCAGCATTTCTTCAGTTCACGGTCGGCTTTGAAGCATGCAGACATGTTCCCAGTCCACCGAAGATCGGCGCGTCGGCATCCAGAGGTAAGTATGGGGTGAGGATGTGGGAGGGGTGGAGTGCGGAGTTGGGGGAGGGCGCGAGACAGTCAATGAGGACTTTTTTTTTTTTTTTTTTTACAGGTGCTTCTGTTTCTTTAGACTATGTGGGACTTTTGCCACGCTGGGGTGGACTCCCAGCGTGGCAGCTGGAAGTTTTTTTTTTTGGTGGGGGAGCCAGTGGAGCCAACGGGGGATTGGGCATCCCCGTCGGCCATACGGACTTCTGCCACGCTGGGTGGGCTCCCAGCTTGGCACGTGGAACTATGGTTTTGGGGGTACAAACCCTACAGTGGAGCTGATGAGGATTGGGCACCCCCAGTCGGACTCTGGGATTTTCGCCATGCTGGGGTGGGCTCTCAGCGGCACCAAAGACTGTTGTGGGGCAGTGAAGCTGACGGGGTATTGGTCACCCCTGTTGGCCATATGGTGTACCGGGGGGGGCGGCATGAGCACGCTGGGGTGGGCTCCCAGCGTGCTACTTGGGGAGGGGGAGAGTAGTCAGAAAAGGAGCTGTCTATGACAGCTATACAGATGCAGTACAGAGTGTAGTCACTTTGCATACTGCTGACGGCAGTATGTAAATTACCTGCCGATGGCAGTATGCAAATTACCTACACGTTACCACCGCTGACTGCAGCGGTTTTTTGCTTTCAGCTGTACGCCACTGCATCTCAATGGCTGTCATAGACAACTCCAACATTCACTGGCGTGGTGCAGCCGCGCCTGCAAAAGGGAGCCAGGGCATTGGAAGTGGGGGAGGCACACCCACGAAAACTTGTATGGTGGCACTGTGTTTCTTGCACATGCGTGCAAGCAAACATAAAAAGGATGAGCTACTAAACTGCATCTAGATACTGTTTTTTAGAATTTGTTCCAACATCAGGAGCTCTTTAAAGCCCTGTTACACTGCAAGCAAACATTCAGCATTGACAAATGCTTGTTTTTAGTTTAGCCTGCTTGTTGCACAGTGAACTGGAACATAAACCCAATCACTTAATAATTACTTTAGCTGCTGGTTTAAGTCTTTTTTTTTTTTTTTTTTACCTTTCTGATGCAGAGATGGAAGTAGCTAGCATTGTATTGCAAAATGTGAGCAATACTGGCAGTGTCTCTGACTCATGTCAGCGCACAGCAGTTACTGCTGTATGCACACAGTTATTTCCATCTCTGGAATTCAGGTGTGACATTTGTTCTGCTGTCAGACAACATTCATTCTGTCGTCTTTGCCTGCATTGCAGTATTCTGTTTTTTCATATTTCAGGTGTGCAGTTGAGAGGAGATACCCAAATGCAGAAGATGCCAAGTGAAGCAGGGGCTCAGTCCATGGCTTTGGCCCTTCCTCCGTCCCAAGCCAGGTGTAGTAGTTGTACTAGATTGTATTTAACCCAGATGTGAAACTGTGGAGACTAGCTTCTTATTCGCACAGGTGCCCTAGGGTGGAAGCATCAGAGTTACAGTAGGCAGACCTGCTCAGAAGAACACAAAAGAATGATTATTATTAAATGTAGAATAATGTAGGGCTTACTGTGTGATACAAGATCTTCCTGGACATTAAGTCTCCACCACTCATTCACATTGATGGTACCACGCTGGAGGTGCTAGGACCAGGCGGGAGCCAAAAATCTTTAAGCAGGCCGGCGCCAGGTAGGGCCACGAGGAAGTGGCGCCACATGCCTGGCTCACGCCATATGGGCTACCTCAGCATCAACCCTCCAACCACCTCGGTTCCTTTTTTCCCGCCATCAAGTGTGCTTCAGTGACGTCACTCGCCCACTGGGAGTCCTCTTCATGTCCATATGACAGCAGCTAAGTAGTTCAGTTTTAGTATATTCTTAGTTTATTATTTAAAAAAAAAAGGCTTTTCTTTTCACAAGTATAAACAGAGAAGTCTTATTCAGCCTGCCTTTGATGGAGTTGACCATGAACGGGGCCGGTGATGGTAGGGAAACTTTGCATGAAAGCTGTATTTCCAGCAGGGGTTTGGTGTTCTGTGTGTTTGGTAGCCTGATGGTCACTATGCATGTTGCATTATATTAAAACTACATTTTGTAGCATTTAAACATTTGTTTGGACCTGCATTTTTGCTGTTATCAGGCTGGAATGCTTATTTCTTCTGAATTTGGTTCGTTTGTGGGTTGGCAACCCTTAATATAGCACCTTCCTTTGTCTGTGGTTTTACGTATTTCCAGCAGGGCTGGGTCCAGTCCGCCACCCTCTATGGAGGGGGGGTCTGACTAAGGACAGTCCAGTGCTCGGTGGGGAGGGAGGGCGGTCCTCCTGAAAGTACAAAAAGAAGCAAGCCCATTCCTGATCTTTTTCGGGAACCTAACACCGCTCGGCCTCGAGTTCTTCTTCATCCATCCGATCGAACAAGAAGTGGTACCGCTCGAGGTCGCCCTCTGATAGATCTGCTTGTCAGTCGTCAGTTACGGGGACAGGAGGCCGACTCCTTTGTTGTTGGGGTCACCTGCAGCCTCTGTCCCTGGCGACCGGCATCTTTAACTCCGTAGTCCCTTCCTGCCCCCTGGGGGTCTTCCAGTGAGCAGTTTCATCATTGGGCCACTCTTATGAAGCAGTGGGTTTGGCGGTTGCCCCGACTTCCTGAGCCAGTGAGATCGGTTCTGGGGCCTTTGGGCCTAGGTGCTTTGAACCCAAGGGCCGGGCGGTTGGATCAAACTTGTCATGCGACACCTTCTTTGGTGCCGTCGATGCCGCACTCTGGTGCTTTCCCCCCTCACATGGCTGTGGCACAGGTACCTCCTCCTCCTTCTCAGGTTTTCAGATCTTCATCCTTGGGTGTCCCAGAGTTTTGGTTGGGGGCCCTGAGTGCCCAAGCGGTGCCGGCTGTGGTGCCGCCTTCGACTCCGGTCTTGGCACCGCAATCGGTACCACATGTGGCGCCATCCACAGTGATGCATTTGGTGCTGTTTCCGGCACCGGCGCCACCTCGGTTGCAGGGCTTCTCGACTCCGAGTCAAGGTGCACCCCCTCCTGCATTCTTTCTTCCCTTTCCTTTATATACTATCTCTCCTGGGCTAGTAGAAGATAATATTAAGCCTGATTCTGATCTACGATTAGGAGGCAACTTCAATGCGGATTCTTCCTTTGGAGTCTAAAGTAAGCCCTCTACTTCAGCAGAGCCTTTGGTCAAGGACCTGTCCTTTAAATCTCTGCTGAAGAACATGAATTCCACTCTCTCTCTCTCTCTCCAGACGACAGAGGTGGATCTAGGGAAGCTATTGCGCCTTCAATATCTGCATGTTCCGGAGATCCCTGTGGAATTGACTCCTCCAGTACAGCATTCTTTTTTGAGACTCTCTCACAGAAGGTGTGGGATAATCCGGTGCTTATTCTTTCCATGACTAAGTCCATAGATGGGAAGTACACTTCCCCTAAGGATCGACCAATCCTGGCCTCCCAAGCCTTTACGGATGCCATTGTGGTCTTGGCAGAAAATGACAAAGCTGTGCTCCCTCAGGAATCAACAGCTTGTCTGGTAAATAAAGAATCCCGTAAGACTGAGACCCTAGGGAAGCAAGTCTTTGCCGCTGCTACCCTAGGAATGCGTATTGCTAGCTACCAGTTCTATTTCTCACAATATGAGTATACCCTCTGGCGTTTGCGGAAAACCTTAGTTGAAGCTCTTCCAGAGTTGGATGCTGCTTCAGAGCTTCTTCAGACCACTACTAGAGGCATCGATTCCAATAACCAGCAGCTTAAGGCTGCTATGGAGGCTTTTGACACTGCTTCTAGGGCAGCAGCAGCAGGGATCTGCACCTGATGCCACTCTTGGTTACGGACCTTGGGGTTTACAAATGATGCTCAACAAAGAGTCATGAATTTACCATTTGACAGAGTTTATCTGTTTGGCCCACAGGTGGAGCAGGCACTGGAGGCCACACAGAAAACTAGGACTGCCATTAAGACTGCCAGACTGACCCCTGCTGCCCCTCTGCGGGGCGAGAACTGTCGACAGTTTAATAACTGCCAGTCCTTTCGTGGCAAAGACAGAGGGGTTTCAACAAGAATCAAGCCCCTCAGGTGCAAAAGAAAATGCAGCAGAAGGCACAGGGCCCAAAGGCACCTAGTGCCACCCTCTGAGATTCCGGCCCAAGTCCCACCTCAGCTGTCCAGGGGATACTTTTCTTTGGCAGTTGGGGGGCATTTGACTCAGTTTTACAACCAGTGGAAGTCAGTCACATCGGACAAATGGGTTCTCAGAATAATTAGCGAGGGTTACTCTAAATTTGTCAGAAACCCCGCCGGATCATCCACCCAAATGACAACCCTGGCTGTCTTGTCACTCAGTCAGACCTCCTCGCTTCTGAGATTCAAGGCCTTCTGAACAACAGGGCAGTAGAAATAGTTCTGCAGGATCAAAGGAACTTAGGTTTCTACTCCCATTACTTTCTGGTTCAAAAAAAAAAAAAAGGCGGTATGCACCCTATTCTGGACCTACGGAAGTTAAACAAATTCCTTTAGAAGGAGAAGTTCAAGATGGTATCACTTGGTACACTTCTACCTCTAATTCATTAAAACGATTCGCTGGCCTCTCTGGACATGCAGGACACCTACCAACATGTTCCTATGCACCCAAACCATCACAAGTATCTCCGATTTGTGGCTCTGGGTCAGCACTGCCAATTCAGTGTCCTGCCCTTTGGGCTGTCCTCAGCGCCTCGAATCTTTACAAAGTGCTCTGCAGTTCTCGCACCGCATCTCAGAAAACTGAGAATTCAAGTGTTCCTGTATCTGGATGACTGGCTCCTAGTAAGCTCATCCAGACAAAGGATGCAGGAAGCTTTGGCCATACCTTCCAAATTTCTCACTTCCATGGGAGTTCTGTTGAATCTGGAAAAAGCATAGCTACAGTCCTCCCAACAGCTCGTCTTCATAGGAGTCCTTCTGGACACTTCCAGAGCAAGTGACTTCCTTCCAGAGGACAGAAGAAACCATATCCTCCAGATGGCTTGCTTCATCAAGGAGAATGACTCAGTCTGAGCTTTCTCGCAACAGATGCTGGGTCTCATGGCATTATCAGTGTTCACGGTGCCTTTGGCTCGTCTTCACAAGAGGACCACTCAGTGGATGCTCAGTACTCAGTGGTCCCCGACCACGCATCCACAGTCCTTTCACATCAAGGTGATGGAAACTCTAAAGCGGTCCCTCACTTGGTGGACTCAAGAGGATAGCCTGCTTCAAGGCTTTCCCTTTGCTCCACTGGAGGCACATATGCGTGTCTAGTCGGCTGGGGTGCTCACTGTCACTCTGCACCCAGGGTCTGTGGAACCAGGATGAATCTCAACTCCACATAAATGTCCTGAAAATGAGAGCTGTCCTGTACACTGTCTGAGCCCTGAAGGACATCCTCTGTCACAAAGTAATTCTCCTTCAGACGGACAACAGGGCGGTGATGTACTACATCAACAAGCAGGGCAGGGTACACTCTCGTCCCCTGTGCAGGGAAGTGATGAGTGTGTGAGAATGGTGCTTAGAGTATGAAACCCTGATCCAAGCGGTCTACCTGCCTGGAGTCCAGAACGATTTGGCAGATTGCCCAGCAGAACGCAGGCGTACCCTTACGAGTGGTCTTGTGACTTAAATGTGTGCAGTTGCTCTTCGAAGAGTGGGGTACACCGGACCTGGACCTTTTTGCATCCCCACTCAATGCAAAATTGCCTCTATTCTGCTCCAAAAATCCAGAACCTGGTGCTTTCTGTCGGGATGCATTCAGACTGCGGTGGACAAGATGCTTTCTGTACGCATTTCCTCCTCTTCCCTTAGTTCAGAGAGTGCTGCTGAAACTGGAGGCACAGGGGGGCAGAATGATCCTCATCGCCTCATTCTGGCCTCGTCGGATTTGGTTTCCATTGATCAACAAATTGTCGGAAACTCCACTGAGACAACTGCCACTTCAGTTGGACCTGAAGACCCAGGGCCCAGTGGTCCATCCCAATCTGAGATCCCTTCAGCCCCACGCATGGCTCCTGAGGAGATAGAAGTGAGTAGATTTGACGTCTCACGTAGAGTCTCAGACATACTCCTAGTGGCATGCAAGCCAGCTACTAGGAAAACTTACACAGCAAAGTGAAAACGTTTTTCCATCTGGTGTGCAAAGTCCTTACTGGACCCCTTTTCTTGCCCACCTAAAACGTCCTGGAGTATCTGCTAGACCTGTAAAGCACAGGGCTACAATACTCAACTCCGTCTCTGCGCGATTTCAGCCTATCGTGAGCCTATACACTCTATGTCCCTGGCTCAATTACCCCTGGTTAAGAGGTTCCTTAAAGGTATACTCCACACTAGGCCACCAATCAGGAGACCAGTAGGAGCTTGGGATATTAACCTTGTGCTAGACATGCTCACCCGTAAACCTTTCGAGCCTCTAGCAACATGTGAGCTGAAATTCCTGACCTGGAAGGCCGTCTTCCTGGTAGCCATTACCTCCGCTCGCAGAGTGTCTGAAATACATGCACTGGTCACAGACCCCCTGTACACTGTATTTCACAAGGACAAAGTGGTTCTCAGACCTCACCCTAAGTTTCTCCCCAGAGTAGTCTTGGAATTCCATCTGAACCAGCCTTTGGTTCTTCCGACCTACTTCACGAACTTCCAGAATGAAGGAGAGTGCACCCTACATTCTCTGGATGTTTAAAGGGTTTTGCGGTTCTGTATAGACAGAACTAAAGAGATCCGCAAATCAAAGCAGCTCTTTGTCTCCTTCAGCATGGCCCGGCTGGGTCAGCCTGTCGCTATCAGATGTATTTCGGTGTGGCCGGTGGCATGCCGTCGCCAATGTTACTCCATGGCATAGTGTAAACTGGAAGGCAGAGTATACGTCCGTTCTACTGGGGCAGTCGCAGTATGTCTGGCAGAAATTCAGAACGTGCCCATTGCAGTCATCTGCAGTGCAGCTACTTGGAGCTCTGTGCACACTTTTGTGAAGCACTACGCCATGGATGTCCATGCCAGAAAGCATGCGTTCTTTGGCAGGACAGTCCTGAATGGACTTCTGTCCTAAGTGAGCTCCTCTCTCCTGCTGCCCTTCTCGGGGTATTATTTTAGCTCGGTACTCTCCCATCAGTGTGAATGAGTGGTGGAGACTTTATGTCCAGAAAAATATGAAGTCTCCACCACTCATTCAGACACCCACCCTCCATCTCTTGAGCTCACTTATCTGGTTTGGTCTTCACTCCCTCTGTGGCTGGGCTGTGAAGACTCTGTTGTGTTGACCCTTCTTATATGGGTCATTTGGACTGTCTTATGTCCATCATAGGTTAGTTTCAATAGGTTAGTTTATGCTGCACCTCCTCAGTCAAAAAGGTACTGAGGTGGTTGGAGGGTTAATGCCGAGGTAGCCTATATGGCACGAGCCACTTCCTTGCAGCCCTACCTAGGCGCTGACCCTCCTGAAGATTGTTGGCTCCTGCTCGGCCCTAGTGCCTCTGGCATAGTCCCATCAGTGTGGATGAGTGGTGGAGACTTTGTCCAAGAAGATCAAGAATTACAGTAGGTACGTAATATTCATTTTATTTTACACACCCAAGATGTGTGTTTCCACATGAATCATGATGCTTAAGTGGTCTGTGAAGGACTTGCATACCAAGTGTGTGTGGTGTGTGTGTGTGTGTGTGTGTGTGTGTATATATATATATATATATATATATATATAATGTGTGTGTGTGTGTAACAAAACGAAGTAGTGTCCTAGTTACCCATATTTTATTTTTTATAATTATTGTTCCATATCCCCTCTGTCCAGAGAAGTGTTGCTGCCATTTGAAAAAGCTCTAGCACACTTGATTGAAACCTTAAGAGCAGCATTCAAGACAATGCTCTGAAGTGCACCGTTCATATTACACTTAGAGTTTTATAGGTTCCATTTTCAGTGCATTATTGAGGCTAACCAGTAATTACGTTCATATTATTCTGTTGGATGCTTGATCAGCGATAATGAACGCAGACATGAACGTTAGTCACTTGTTGAAGTGTAAAATAGTGGGGCCAGTACCTCTTTTTGTAAATTATTGTTATATAGAACTTGCACGCCCAATGATAGCCTAATTGAGGTGCTGCATCTAGTTTCCAAGAGGTTTCAGAGTGGTTCGACAGCATCAGGATGGGTCTTTGTGGTATTTACAGATCTTCTTTTGGGGTATCTCAGTCATCAGGTCACATAGTAGGAACTTCTCTGTCGGCAGAGCAGAATCCACATGGAAGATTTTCAGCAGTACAGCTGGGGCCACTCTTGCTAACTTCTTACATCATCAATTGTATAAAGGCATGAGCTGCCTCGCTTTCTGCTCAGTTCTTTCCTGCCATCGACTTGTTCACATGAGTCTCTGCGGAAGCTCTGATGCAGTTTTGCGCCGATTTTCACCTCTGTTTTTTATTTTTTTCTACCTAATACTTTAGAATCTCTTTTTTTCCCATTTTATCCCCCTTTCTCCCCTGCTCTTGATCAGGAGGGAGCCCCAGTCCTGTCCCCTTGAGGTCCACCAGTCAGCGCCGACTGTCTACCACTAGGGCTTGCCCCTGGTGGGGACAGCGGGGGGGGGGATACCTAAAGCCCCACTGATGACCAGATCCAGTTCTGGTCAGCGCTGTGGCTATTCGGGGGTGGGACCTGCGAGCTCCTTCCTTCATCCAGCCAGGAGATTCTTTTTCCACCTATTTTCTCCCTTGGGCAGAGCGTACAGTGATGCCAGCGATGGTACAATGTACGCTTCTTTGTGCATCCCATCAGGCGCCTGCCCTGCTTCTGACCACTTGTCGGCAGCATCGATGTGCCCGGCCCCAACCTCTACTAGGGGCCAGGCATGCTCCGACAACTGATTGCCCCCCTCCCCGGAGAAGGAGAGCTGCCCCTGAGACGCTCAATCCTTCCCCCTTCCCCTGGTGACCCGCTCACACTGTGAACATGGGTCGCTGGTGTGGTAGGAGGTAAGGCAGGATGCCTCAGCCCTCCACGCCACCAGGCTGGCCTAGAATCTCTTTTTAAAAGAGATTCCTTCATTTTGTTTATGGCGAGAGTTAATCCACTGACATCTCTCTTCCGTTGTTGTGGAAAGAAGATTGCTTCTTCAGATGAACGCACTCTCTGTATCTGCTGTCTTGGGCCTGACCATGAAGTTTCAGACTGTTAGCTCTGACAGAAGTTCCTCATGGAGCAACAGGTAGCCAGTTCTGGGCAGGGGTCCTCCGGGGTTCCAGCTTCCTAGTTGCCAGCAGTGTAATTGAGCTCCCAGGCCGCTAAGGCCTAAGAAAAGTCCTTTGTGGGGGGTGCACAAGAAGACCAAGATTGGGACAGCTCCCCCTGGTGGTGGTCCCACTCCACAATGGTCCCGCTCCTCAGTGGCCTCTTCTTCTTCATCAGCTGTAGCTCCGTGGATGCATAAGTCTGCTCTCCAGGTCTTTGTGCCTACCAGACCCATACCAACTGCGCTTCCATCTGACACTCAGGGTGGCTGGTCGTTGACCTCTGGGTCAAACTTGCATCTGGAGGAGATTGACATGGAGTAGGAGTACCACCCTGACCTTATTCTTCCTAATAAGGAAGAGGAGGAGGAAGAACCCTTACCTCAGACAGATCCACAGCTTCTTCTGTCAGCAAGGATTCTGTCAAACACACTCGTATGTCTCCTCTAGAGGGCCCTACCTTTTTCAATATATATATATATATTTTTTTTCATTCTTTTTCGTTCCGGTCGCGGCCTGCAGAGCCTCTCTTGGGCATCCTGCCTGATCTTGCCCTGTCCGAGGCCCTCTCAGCCCTAAGCTTCCCCACAGCCAGTACCCCAGCTGCCCCTCCTCTTTGGGCACTCTTCAAAGTCAGACCCTGGCTGTGAGTGAGGGCTCGGGTGGAGGATATGAGTGGTCAGGCGAGACGGATCCGGCAGTGGGCATGGGGGTGAAGTGCCGTCACCTACCCCGCAAAGCCAGGTGTTTCCGTTTTCTGGCCCCCCTTATGCCCCCCCTCCTTGCATGGGCACCCCCTGATGCCATGCACAAGGCAACCCTGCTAGCGTCAGTCACGCTACTGGTGTTGTCTGCGTACCGCAGCGCCCCCAATCTCCTCCGGGAGCCGCTGGTATGCCGGACAATCCCCGGCCCTCCCCCTGGGAGAGGAGAGCTGTCCGTCAGACACTCAATCCTCTCCCTCCCCTGCCAACCCCGACGTCCTGAGCTCGTTCCTGAACTCTGGTCATCTGCGTGGCGCGAGGTGTGGCATCCAGCACCTCAACCCTCCATGCCACCAGGCCAGCTCCTTTTTCAATATTATGAAGCAGATCTTACTTTGAGAGGGTTCCTACAGTGGGTCTTATAATAATAATAATAATAATAATAATAATAATAATAATAATAATAATAATACATCTTTATGGGCCATCAAGGCGCTTTACAAAAAGATAAAAGCAGTCATATAAAACAGTACACATAATAAATAAGTGATGTACAAATAAAATAAATAACAGGGGATTAGAATTATATGGAGCCATCATAAACGAGACTCTATAAAAAGGCTTTCAGTGCCTGTTTAGACTCCTCCACAGTCGCGCACTCCAGAAGCTGACGGGGTAGAGAATTCCAAAGGGTTGGGGCCACGTGCATGAATGCACGGGCCCCAGAGGATTTCAAAGACACCCTCAGAATCTCTAGCAACCCCTTATCAGCCGACCGTAACTGTCACACTAGGTGATAAGGCACAAGAAGCTCTTTCAAGTAGTCGGGGCCCAGTGCATGTAGGGCTTTGTAAGTCAGCAAATCAACTTTAAAGGTGATCCGCCACCTAATCGGCTGCCAGTGCAGATCGCACAGCATGGGAGTAATATGGGATGCTTGAGAAGTCCCAGTTAACAGTCGCGCTGCTGTATTCTGCACGAGCTGCAGGCAGCGGATTTCAACCCCAGAAAGCCCTAAGGCTACAGGGAGTTACAATAATCAAGGCGCGAGGTCACAAAGGCATGGACTAAAGTATGCAAGTCTCCGGACAGAACCAGGTGCTTAATCCTGGAGATATTCCTAAAATGATAAAAGGAAGACTTGACGATGGCTGATATCGGAGATCATAAAGTCAGCCCGTCGTCAAGCACTACCCCCAGGTTTCGCACCTGTTCAGAATATAGGATCTGAGAACCCCCAAGAAAAATTCCAGAGGGCTGATCAGCCCTAAACCACTCTATCCAGCAGCCCGGGTCCACTACCATCACCTCCGTCTTTCCGGCGTTCAATTTTAACCAGCTCGAGTTCATCCAGTCCTGGATTTCAGCGAGGCAGGTATTAAGTACTGAGACAGCTCTATCCTGGTCGGGGGCAAAAGACAGGTAGAGCTGGGTGTCATCAGCATAGCAGTGAAACCTCAGCCCATACCATCCTAGAATGTCTCCAAGAGGTAGCATATACACTGCAAACAACATGGGGGACAGCACTGAACCCTGAGGGACCCCACATGGCAAGGAGAAAGTGTCCGAAGGAAAAAATCCCAGACACTACTCTCTGACTCCGGCCAGTGAGAAAAGATGTAAACCACCCAAGGACCGTACCTGACAGTCCACAGATGGACCTCAGATGTCCAAGCAGCACCCCATGGTCTGCAGTATCAAAAGCTGAGGAGAGATCAAGGAGCACCAAGATAGAACGGTTCCTCCAATTCCTCACCATCAGGAGATCATTGAGCACCCGAACCAGCACCATCTCAGTACTATGCCCCTTCAGGGAGCTTGGAAACTCACCAGATTCCAAGGAGCACCGGATTATCTGAGCCAGGACCAGGCCGATCATATCCCAGCAACCCATAATCAAGGACGTTGGGCCCAGATCCAAGCTATAGCACGTAGGGCACATACCCTGGACAATCTGCATGACATCCATGAGCTCAGGCAAGGCAGAGGTACTCCAGGAAGCTCGAGGTGAGGTGACCAGACACCGATCATCAGCAACCCCCATAGAGTGAGTTGAATGAACTTCCGACCTGATATCGACCACCTTATCCACAAAGAACCGAGCAAGCTCATTGCACTCTACTTGCGAAAAAAGTCTTCGGAGCTGCAGACAAGTTGGGTTGCACAACCTGTCAACAGTTCGGAAGAGCTGGTCTGGTCGATTTTGAACGGCAGCAATCTCCCCGTACAGGAATTCTGCCTTCTTACAGGAGATCGTTGATTGGTAAGTCTTATAATGTTCAACCAATCTAAGGTGGTAGGCAACCAGGGCGGATTTCCACCAACGCCGCTCTAACCTACGGCCTACTCGCTGCAACTCCCTCAAAGGCCCATCAAACCAAGGGGCCCGAGGGCGAAGGGGGAGAGGATGAACACGGATGGGAGCAATCAAGTCCAGAGCTGACGAGATGGCCTTATTATAGGCCACCACTAAAGTCTCTGGAATTGAGCTTGCCACAGGAAACTCCAAGATGTCAGTCACCGCTGCTAGGCCTTCAGGACTCACTTCCCGTAAAGGGCGGTAACTGACCATCTCCACAGGGGCAGGCCTCCGAAGGGGGGCACAAAAGTTGAACCTCACGGTGTAATGATCAGACCAGCTGATTGGTTCCATCTCCAGGTCAGAGGCCTCGATCCCCAGAAGGAAAACCAGATCAAGAAAGTGACCATGTTTATGGGTGGCAGAGGTAATAACCTGTGTAAGACCCAGAGATATCATAAGCTGGAGGAAGTGTTGTCCAAACTGCGAGAGATCGTTGTTGACCCAGGCATTGAAGTCTCTGAGTACCATCAACCTGGGGGACTCCAATGCCATGTCAGCGACGAAGTCCGCTACTTCCTGCAGGAATCAAGTCTCGTCCCCGGGTGGACGGTAGATGAGAGCTAGCCTGCAGCTTACACCAGCCACCACAGTACACTCAAATGATTTGGCTTCCTCAACTGGTACATTTGTGAGGCCCAACTCGGTCTTAAAAACAGACCGCTACCCCCCCCCCCCCGATCCAATCTCGAGCAGTGTGTCACAGAGTACTCGGTCGGAATTGCAGCATCCAAAATGGGGCCAGCATTTTCATCCAACCAGGTCTCAGTGATGCAAGCCAGGTCAGTTGACTCAATAAGATCTGCAATAATTGCAGTCTTAGTTTTAATAGATCTGGCATTGCATAACATTGCTCGAGTTGGATGGGCTTCAAAGACCACCTGGCTGCTTGCCTGCCACATGAGGTAGTGCCCTTGGGTATGGAGACTAGATAGGGTGCACCCCGTTCCAGACTCCATTTCGCCACAAGGCGTCTTCTAGGCCTGACCAGACCAATGTGAGAGGTGTGTTCATTCGTCCCTCCAATGTCCCCCCCGCCCCCACCCCCTTTCTTATGAGCGATACCCAGCGCACAACAGGAGGGGAAACCTACACATTTCACAATAAAAATGAATAACAATATACAAAGCATTCAGACACCCAACCTAAAAAGAACCCCAAAAGAAAAACAATAAAATTAAACAACAATACCCACTCACTAAAAATATATATAAAATACCACCCTGCTCCCCACTATTTGGGCAATTTCAATCCCAGAAGCTGTTACAATCCCCTCTCACAGGATGTAATACACACATAAAAAATTCCACCCCCCCCGGCCCTCTCACAGCCAAGAAATAGGGGAGTTCCAGGCACTCTCACTGCCCAGAATAAAATAAATCAATCAACAAAATAAAATAAACATAAACATAACATTCAATAAAATAAATAAAAAGTGGACGCCCAGGTCCTCTCACCACCGGGGAGACCACAGAACAGTTGAAATAAAATAATCAAGGAGGGAAATCATCCAAAGGTTTGGGTTAATCCAACAAGTAAATCCAATCTGGAATAAATCCAGCCGATAAGATCAGATACATCCAGAACATGCAGTAAATCCAACAAATAAGTCAAAGCCAGGATGGGTCCAGCCAAAAAGAATCCAGTGAACGATCGGCAGCAACACAAGCCTACCAAACTCCGCACCTAGAGGACTCCAACCAGAAATATTCCGCTGCACCACCACAACACCTGGAACAAAGCCACGCAGTAGCCCCTTCCGGGGTCATGGGGCACCCTAGGATCACCAGCCAACTCCCTGACTAAGGATCCCCGGAGCCCCCATGAAGCAGCAGAATCTAGTCGGTGATCCCCTGCAGAGCCAGGCCAGTCTCATGAAGCACAAACTTCAGGCCCACCAAAACACAGTCTAGGGCACACCACTCGATTCTTAGACCCAGCACATCGATTAACACCTTCACAAATGGTCCACTTAGCTCTTTTCTAGAGCGGACTCCTACACACAATGTTGGACTCCCACAACTCCTCCTCAAAATGGACACCTCGGTAGGGTGGCAGCCCGTATAAAAAAATCTCCACTGTCCTTCAATAGCCCATAACAAAAAATCCCCACTGTCGTCCTTCGCCTAGGCAGGGATTAAAACAGTCTTTGTCGCTGGCCAAGTAGTCAAACTTAGCCCAGTCCAAAAGTCTGCTCCACGCAATTCCCTGAGGCATCAACAGAAACACCTCAGATCAAAAACCCTGTATTTCCCGATGCAGTGGTGGCATCCGACAGCACTACCGTGTACAGCAGGGCATCAGAACGACCGAAACTACGGATTTAATGGCCGTCTTACTCCAGGGCGTTGCCGAACAAAAGCAGCTTGCAGCACAAAATAAAATAAACAAAAAACAGAATAAAAAAGGAACGTAATACCAAATAAAATAGACTAAACGAAAATAAATGATAAGCAGTAAGTAGCTCACGACACGCCCAGCCTGGCGGCCATGTTCAACCTGGTGATCAATGGGATCCAATCCAGGGAGAGGGTGATGATGAGTGGGGTACCTCCTATATAGGACTGTGCTCCCTGGCATCAGGTTCCACCGGCAAACTTGTAGCTAGTAATCATCACTGGGGACTGCCCTCCCGGCATCAGGTGACGTGACGTCAGCCCGACCATAAAAAAGGGGCGGTCGCCCTCCAGTTCTTTCCTGCTGTTGCTTAGTTCATTCGACAGATGTGGTAAAACAGCGATCAGTCACCCGCTTAGTATTCAACGTTTTTCATCTTATTCCTCTAATTTTTCATGATTTTTCGATCAAGTGTATGTCCTCTCATCTCAAAAAGAAGTGCAGAGCCCAAATCCTGCACGGGGACGACCAGTCCCGCTGCCTTCTCTGCCTGAGGCCTAAGCACAACTCGGCTGAGTGTGCCATATGCCAGGGGCTTAACCAGGCCACGCGGATCCAATGCAAGCAGACCCTCGAGACCCACCTTTTCACCCAAAGGCTAGCTTCTATGGAAAAGGAGCTACAGGAGCTTAGGGAGTGGTCATCGTCTCTGGCCCCAGAAACACGAAAGGAAAAGGAGGACAAGAAGAAGTGCCTGGAGAGAAGCCAGTCACTGCAAGGGAGACCTTCCACTTCTAAAACCATGAGAACCAGCACTCCGTCCACTTCTGCGGGCCGGACGTCTTGTCCCCCTGCTGCTGAGGTGTGCAGGCGGACGGGGGATGCCTCTCTCTCTCTCTCGGTTTCTGTTAATTCTCCCACTCGTAGTACCACCGATAAGTCGCCCGGACACCTGGCCCAGACCGATAAGCCTGACCACAGTCCCTCTGCAACCAGCCCGGTTGTGACTGATAAGCCAGACGCCGGATCCCCTGTCGACTGCACAGTGCAGTATTTCTCCCATCGGGATCCTCCGAGGACCACGCTGGGAGCCAGTGTTTGGGGACACTTCATCCCTGTTTATCTATCCCCAGGGATTCGCCACCCGGTCCTGACCTTTCCCTTCCATCAGGATTGTTACTGGAACTGTCGTTGGGGTCCCTTCCAGAACTCCCCCCCTTCGCCAGGTTCTTTTCTGCCTATGGATTCCCACCCTCCTAGGGACACCTAATGTCGGGATACCCGACGCCCGGATATCCCTCGGCTTGCCAGGATACCAATACCCCTTCTGTAGCATCATCCTGCTTACCAGCTCTTGGCTGGGTATCCCGGGTACCAGCCTTCTCCTCCTCCGCCTCCTGATCGTGAATCTATCCCGGCGTGGTGGCAGAACGCTAGGACTCCACTCCTAACCGAGGTTAGACAGTCTCAGCTGATCAGAGGAATTCCTCTACCTAGACTACCACCTCCCCCTCCAGTTCCGGTGGGATGTGCTGTGGGTTCTGTACCAGTGGGTGACAGTGGGATGGACCCTTCCATTCCCAGGGGCTCGGAGCCCTCAGATTCAGATTCTAACATCGACCACTTTGAACCTTGTTCACTGGTCAAAATTCATCCCAAAGAATCCCCCAAATCTCCCCCGGAGAATCCTTCTTTTGGGGACCTAATGAGAACCATTCAAACAGCGGGGGGGCTAGCCATCCAAGGAAATTGATCCTCAGCGCAAATGGCTGGCGTAACATTTGGACTTGTCCACCACAGACCCTCTACCCATCCCCTCTTGGATGGGTCCGCACGAGGATCTTGTCACGACAATCTGGCATCAGCCCTCTACCGGTTGTTTCCAGGAAGGCTGACAGAACCTACTTCTCCCGGGAAGGGATCTCTCACCTCACCACCCATCCTAAAGCCGACTCCACAGTCATCATGGTCACTCATGACCGCTCGGCTCGGACAGCTTGACCAATTCGGTAGGAAGATCTATTCGTCCACCTCCTGCACCATCCAGTCGCTGAATTACGTATTCTGTATGGTGGCCTTTCAGAAGTTCCATCTCTCGGAACTGGAGAGAGACCTTCAGGACATCCTGGATGAAAATCTCAGGGCGAAACTGCTAGACAAGGTTCGCATGAACAAATCTTCCTGCCGTCACGCCTTCCGTGCCACTTATGATTCTGTGGACTCCGCGAGCTGGGCTGCGGCCTCGCGAGTCTGCCTTCAATGCCTAGCATGTCTGCGCCTCGCAGGCTTGGCACAGGATGTTTAATCATCCCTCTTGGACGCACCTTTCAGAGGTTCCATCCTCTTTGGTGGCGATGCGAAATACATCATTACAGGGCTGCAGGAGAGTGGTAGATCTCTGAGACATGCGCTGTATGTACTGGACGGGTCATAACAAACAGTCCTTTTGTCGCCAGAGAAGATGGAACAAGAACCAGAACAAGCGTCAAGGTAAGAGACGAGCTACTGGTTCTGGAGTCCAAGCCCCTCAGGCTAAGTTTGTCAAAGCAGGCTCAGGATCTAAGGCTTTGCTCCCCTCAGCATCCTAACTCACTGCCACTCCTCCCGCTCCCTCCATTTCCCTCGGAGGAACCGGTAGGAGGGAGGTTCGGCCTCCACCTGGAGGGGTGGAAGTCCGTCATCGCAGATGTATGGGTGCTTCAACTCATACAAAGAGGTCACGCCATCGAGTTCCTGGAGATCCCACCTCCAAACCCTCTGGGAAGGTCTTTTTATCCGTCAGATCAGATCCCCATCGTCCACCAGGAGATTCAGGTCCTGCTACGAAAAGCAGCCATAGAACCTGTCCCTCAAAATCACCTAGGAAGGGGATTCTACTCCCATTTCTTCCTAATTCCAAAAAAGACGGGGGGTCTGCAACCTATCCTGGATCTGAGCACGCTCAACCTCTGTGTGGAGTACAAGAAGTTCCACATGCTGACTCTTGAGGGACTCCTTCCCCTGCTCCAGTCAAACATATGGCTGTGCTCCCTGGATGTGCAAGATGCTTACCTTCATATCCCCATCCTTCCAGTCCACTGCCGCTTCCTTCGATTCTCCTGGGAGAACCATTTTCAATTCAAGGCATCTCTCTTTGGCCTGTCCTCAGCGCCCCGGGTTTATACCAAGTGCCTCGCGGTGGTAGCGGTGTTTCTTCACCACAGGGGCATATATGTGATCCCATACCTGGACGACTGGCTCTTTTCAGCCCCATCTCCAGCCAGCCTGAAGGAGTCTCTCTCCTTCACTCTGGATCTGTTTACCCAGCTGGGCATATTGGTCAGTCTCCCCAAGTCCCAGCTAGTACCTTCTCAGCGCCTCCAATTTATTGGGGCAGTACTGGATTCAGTCCAGAGCAAGGTTTAGACCATGGCCTGACCCTCTCAGCGGTCCACATCCTGGGAGTGTTAAACACTCTGGTGGACAGCCTCAGCCAGACTCAGTCCAGCATGCATGAGTGGGAGCTTTTCTCATCCATCGCAGAAGATCTGTTCGACAGATGGGAACATCCAGAGTTGGATCTTTTTGCATCCCCACTCGGTGCAAAATTGCCCAATTTTTACTTGCTCGATCTCTGGCCTGGAGTTTTCTGGTGAGTTGTGTTGTCCCTCTCCTGGATCGGGACATTGCTTTACGCCTTCCCTCCGTTTCCCCCGATTCAGAGATTGCTCATCAAGCTGCAGATGGAGGGGGCCAGCATGATCCTGGTATCTCCATTCTGGCCTTGCCAGATATGGTTTCCTCTACTATAACAGCCGGAGGAGGAACCTCCGGTCCCTCTCCCACTCTGCAGGAATCTGGTGACCCAGGATCAGGGGACCCTGGTCCATCCCAGCCTCAGGTCCCTCAATCTGCATGTTTGGCTCTTGAGGACATAGCCCTTGCCAGATTTGGGGTTTCTAATAGAGTGGCGGACATCCTGTTGGCTGTCTGGAAGCCTTCTACCTGAGCCACTTATGCCCTTAAGTGGAAGCGGTTTGCTATATTGGCTGCCAAGCATAATCTGGACACTTTCACCTCTCTGGTGAACCAGATCCTGGACTGCCTAATCTCTGTCTGACTCAAATCTCCAGTACTCTTCCCTCAAGTTGCACCTTTCGGCTTTCTTGGCTTTTCATGAGCTCATGTGTGACCATACCCTAGCTCAGCTGGATGTTTCTTGTACCTTTTTGAGGGGAATCCTGCACCTGAAACCCCCAATCCATTCTCCTGTCCTGGCTTAGGACTTGAATTTTGTTATGGAGAAGTTGACTCTGTCTCCCTTTGAGCCACCACAACTTGCAAGTTACACTTTCTTTCAAACAACATGAAGTCTTGCTGTATTCCGACAATCTGCAGTTAGCAGTTAGGACCGGTAACCACACACTAAGGGAAAAAACACAAGAGTTCAATATAATGGATTGGTTCAGCTGAACTGATCGAAATACAAGTTTACAATTTCCACAAATAAACAGACTATCTAAGTACTCACGGTACCGCAAAATTCGGAAAGAAACCGACAACTTTAACCGACTTTGAACCGAGCAGAAGGAGGAATCTCCGGAGCGACTGTTCAGTGAGGCGGAGTAAAGAATCTGACGGTTGGGTTTCAGAGTGCTGCAGACTGAGATCTCAACCGAGCTCGAGCTCAACGTTCTATGCACTGCATAGAAAATTAACCCTAATACTCTCCGGGGCAGTTTAAAGGCTGGAGCTAACTGCAGATTGTCAGAATACAGCAAGACTCCATTAGAAGAAACACAATTACTAAAGTGAGTAATTTTTTCTTCCTGGAAAGTGTTATTTTTAGTTGCCGTTACTTCTACTTGAAGAATTTCAGAGCTTCAGGCTCTCTGATGTGAGGAGCCTTATTTGATTTTTCACAAAGCCAGGGTGTCTTTGCGCATGAATCCTTAGTGTCTTCCTAAGTTAGTGTCTGAGTTTACATTGAGCCAGTCTATCCACCTCTTGGTTTATTTTCCAGAGCATGCCAATCCAGGGGGAAGCACTGCTCCATATATTAGATGAAGTATTACCTGGTCCGAACCAAGGAATGTAGAAAGTCCAAGCAGTTGTTTGTTTCTTTCACCCCAGGTAGAGAGGGCATTCAGGTTTCTAAGCAGTGTTCATCTAAATGGTTGGTTAATTGCATTGTGTTCTGCTAGAACAAGTATGGCAAAGAATTGTCCGGAGCCGTCAAAGCTCATTGCATAAGAGGCATGGCAACCTCTGTTGCTTGTTTCCAAGGGGGTCTCAACCATTGACATTTGTGAGCCTGTCACCTAAAATACTGTCCATACGTTTACCAAGCATCACCAGGATATGGCAGGGCTGTGCTGCAGGGCTTCCTGTTATGTTTAAGATTAGTCTTCCTCCCAGACTCTCTGTTTGCACCTGTAACTGCTTGGGGCTCGTTCCTATGGTGTGACCTGATGGCTGGGATACCCTTGAAGAAGATAGAACAGTTACGTAAGAACTTACCATAACAGTAGATATTCAAGGAGATCTCAGTCATCAGGTTTGTTTTGCCTCCCACCATCCTCCTGTTTTCGAGGGGGGGGCTCCTTATTGGAACTGGCTATCTGGTGTATCCAGCCTTTTGAAACAACACAAGGTCAGGGGGGCTCACATTGTTAATGTTTGTGCACAATACCCAGGAGTTAAGTATTATCAGAGAACCACAAAGAACCCCACTCAGGTGGGTGAGGGTCAGTACCAGAAAAAACAATGGATCGAAGGTCTGAGTTGTAAAACAGTGAAAAACTTTTTATTTATTAATGAACACAGATATTTAAAAAAAATTGACTTACCCACACACGGTGAGACTGATAAAAGCACAGGCAAACGGTTCCATAGGCAGCAACATTTTTTGTTCACATAAGACATTTAGTCAAGGAAAGGACAACAAGTTGCTTGTTTAGCTCGAAAAAGCAAAGTACTAAGTGCAAGAGCAAGTAATCCAAAGTTGGCGTATTGCACAGGAAAAAATGGCTTGTGCTAGGAAGCAGAGCAACCGGTGTGGCCGTAACGCAATTACGTAGCGACTGTCGAGTCATCAGAGCGTACTGGCTTAGCAGTGAGGAATAGTATAAGAAGCATGATCCTTAAAGTGACGCATGCAAATTTAAAGTGCTCATACATGAAAGAGTGTTAAAAAAAAAAAAACTTGGGATCATTTACAGATTGCACCTTAACCCAGCAATTATGTACATAGATCAAGCTCATAGTAAATTACATTGCAAATATAAATATTTACTGTCATACAGCTTCTTGTGGGTAAGCCAATTTTTTTTTATATATCTGTGTTGGTTAATAAACAAATGTTCACTGTTTTACAGCTCAGACCTTTGGTCCGTTGATTTTTCTGGTGCTGACCCTGACCCCCTCCCTCTTGTGGGGTTCTTTGTGTATCCAGTCTTTCTTATAGGCCTGCACCCCTCTCTCTCTTTCTCTCTCTCCTTGGTCCCCCATGGCTGGAGCTATGCTCCATTTGTCTCTGGGGGAAAGAACTGGGGAGGGTGCAGTGCCACTCGCACCTTTATAGGGTTGGTGACGTTGTCATGTTGCATTGGTATGGGTGGCCCCAGTTGTACTGCTGAAAATCTTCCGTGTGGATCTTGCTTCACCAATAGTGGAGTTCCTACAGTGTGACCTGATGATTGAGATATCCTCAAAGATCCACTGTTACAGTTAGTTCTTGCGTCACTACTGTTTATTTACAATTTACAGGACTGATATTTGAAAAATGTTGATGTAAAAGGTAATTAACAGTAACAAGGCAGTTGATGAATACATAAGTAGCAGATTTTAACATAGATTAAGTTGGCCTGGTCTGACTTCAGTTAGCTGGAAATCATGGATATCGTGAGGGTCGTCCAGACTTTGCAGCCAACCAGCTGTAGTTTGGACCCGGGCCCCATGCTGCTTCTTGTAGAGTGCGTAGATGTAATCGGCCCGGTCCTAGCCGAGATAGTCTGGAGGTCATTGAAGAGGGGTGGTCTTTCCGGATCCCCTAAAGGAGGCTGTTGTTCGACCCCTTCTAAAAAATCTTCCCTTGACCCGGACTGTCTGGCTAACTACTGACCTGTCTGTAACCTACCCTTTTTATGTTTGCTTGCGAGCATGCACAATAAACATTATGTGGCAGCTTAGGAGAGAAGCGGGTTGTGGAGGTGCGGCACTATGGCGGCCAATGCCGGCATTGCATTTGTGGGCTTGGCGGTGTTCACCCAATGCAGGCCCAGTGTCCTGATGACACTGGTTCTGCAGAAGTGCCACTAAGTTGAAAAGATTTCACCGCCGCAATCACGGGCCGCCTCGTCATTGCAGCATCAGCCCTTATGCTGCAATGAAGGAGTGACCCGTCATTGCAGGGTGGTACCTTGCTTGGTGTAACATTCCTGTCAACACGGCGGTGGTAAAGCGCCACCTCAGAGCCCCATGAGCCGAAGAGGGTGCCCAGTTCCCTTTATCGGCATGCCCCCACCCAGTTCATTTGCATGGACGGGGAGCCCATTCCCCTGTTGGCATAATGTCCCCCATGTTGTGTGTGCCGAGGAGGTGCCCAATCTCCCTCAGCATCATATCCCCCAAAGAACTTTCTTTATAGCAGGGGGGCCCAATCCCCGGCTTCAGTCCCCCTCCCCCAAAATGCAGGTGTCACACTGGAGCCTACCGCAGTGTGCAAAAACAAACCTGAAGAAAAAAAAACCTTCCCGAGACGTCCTTAGTTTAATCTGTGTCCCTGAAACAAAGAAAACGGTCCCACGTGGTCTCTCGTGCCCCCTTCCCCAACCCGTGCCCGCCTTCTGCACACCCCCACCTCCCCCCACACCCTCACCCCATATTTACCTCTGGAGCCCAGTGCGACTATCTTCGGTGGACCAGGAACACGTCTGCACTCTTCAAAGCCGTCCGTGAACTGAAGAAATTACAGTAAGCTGTATAATGGCATCAATAGGGTTTTTCCAACTTATGTGGATATCTCAGCCATTTGTTCGACTTTTGGCACCAAATTTTCAACATAGGGTTATTAGGAACCCTCCTCATGAATTCAGTCACTGTCATGGAGTTATTCAGTCCTGAAAGGTGATTTTGTTGTCACTGCGTGGAATCACCTTTCGGGACTGATTAACGAAACGACAGTGCCACTGTTCATGGGGTGGGCTCTCAAAAATCCTATGTTGCAAATTTGGTGAAAATAATCTGCGCAGTTTCCACGCACAGTCATAATTTCGTGCATTTGTAATATTTTCACTCCAGATTTTCAACATTGGCATTTTTACAAACCTCCTTATGAACAGTACATCTGTCGTATTTCACATCCTGGCTAAAATGTGTTTTCGCACTTCTGGAGCAGAATAGCGCGGTCACTGTGGGGAAATCAGTGTTCGGGACTGATTAAGAAAATCACAGTGACACTGTTCATGAGTAGAGGTCCTAAAATGCCTATGTTGAAAATTTGGTGACGAAAATCCATAAAATGAATGTTACAAGCGTGTGTTGCGTAGTTTCCACGCACCCTCGTAACTTCACAAATTTGTAGTATTTTCACTCCAGATTTTCAACATTGGCATTTTTTCAGACCTCCGTATGAACAGTACAGCTGTCATTTTTCACATCCTTGGCAAAATGTGCTTTTGCACTTCCGGCACACAATGGCGCGGTCGCTGTGGGAAGTCAGTGTTCAGGACGGATTAAGAAAATCACTGTGACACTGTTCATGAGCAGAGGTGCTAAAATGCCTATGTTGAAAAACTAGTGACAAAAGTCCATGAAATGACTGTGTTATGAGCGTATATTGCACATTTTCGACACACCCTCATAATTTCGCGCATTTGTAATATTTTTATTCCAGATTTTCAACATTGCCATTTTTTCACTCCTCCTTTTGAACAGTACAGTTGTAATTTTTCATATCCTGCCTGAAATATGCGTTTACACATCTGGCGCAGAATAGCGCGGTCGCTGTGGGAAATCAATGTTCGGGACAGATTAAGAAAATCATAGTGACAGTGTTCATGAGCAGAGGTCACAAAATGCCTATGTTGAAAATTTGGTGAAATAATTCCATTAAATGACTGTGTTACACGCATGCATTGCGCAGTTTCCATGTACATTCGGAAGTTTGAGCATTTTTAATATTTTCACTGCAGATTTTCAACATAGCCATCTCTTCACACTTCCCTATGAATGGTACAGCTGTCATTCATCACATCCTGCCCAATCTGTGTTTTTGTACATCTGGCACACAATGGCACAGTCGCTGTGGGAACTCAAAGTTCGGGACACATTAACAAAATCACAGTGCCACTGTTCATGAGAAGAGGTCATAGAAACATAGAGGTTGAGGGCAGATAAGGACCGCAAGGCCCATCCAGTCTGCCCATTTCTTTTTCTACCTTATAAATGTGCCATCGGCCTTTGCTCTGTCAGTGGCATATCGATTCATACTATCTGTATTGCTCCCTTATGCCTATCCCATGCCTGTTTGAAGCCCTGCACCGTATTCATAGCCACCACTTCCTGAGGTAGGCCGTCCCATGCATGCACCACTCTCTGTGAAAAAGAATTTCCTCACATTCCCCCTTAATCGGCCTCCCTCTAATCTCATGGTGTGTCCTCTTGTCCTGCTATTTTTCTTATATTTAAACGTGTTTGACTCTTTCACCTTGTTAATGCCCTTAAGGTGTTTGAATGTTTCGATCATATCACTCTCTCCCTCCTTTGCTCAAGGGTATACATATTGAGCTCTGTTAGCTGTCCTCATATGTCTTCTGATGCAGTCCCTGCACCATTTTGGTTGCCTTCTCTGGACTGCCTCAATTTAGTTAATGTCCTTGTGAAGGTGTGGCCTCCAGTACTGCAGCAGTACTCAGATGGGGGCCTAACCAGTGTCTTGTAAAGAGGGATTATTACCTCCTCTTATGACTTAGAAACCCCTACTAATATACCCTAACATCCCCAGCCTTACCTGCTGCTTTAGAGGTCTACTTGGATGATTTCAGGTCATCGGTGATGATGATGCCCAAGTCTCTTTCTTCCTTTGTGACTGCCAGCAACTCCCCTCCCAGCCTATAGGTGGCTTCAGGGTTTTTCTTCCCTATGTGCATGATCTTGCACTTCTTTGCATTAAATCCCAGTTGCCACTCTTCTGACCATTTTGCTAGTTTATCCAGATCTCTTCTCATTCTGCCCACCCCATCTGGATCTTCTACTCTGTTGCAGATCTTGGTGTCATCTGCAAACAGACAAGCCTTACCCTCCAGTCCATCTGCAGTGTCACTGATGAAGATATTGAAGAGGACTGGCCCCAGGACTGATCCCTGAGGTACCTCACTTGTGACCTGCATCTCTTCTGACTGTATACCATTTACCACCACTCTCTGTTTTCTGCCCGTCAACCATTTTGCCACCCAGTTGACCAACTTCTGACCCACCCCGAGCCTACCCAGCTTATTTATCAATCTTCTATGTGGAACAGTGTTGAAAGCTTTGCTGAAGTCAAGGTAGGCGACATTGCCCACTACTGAGGTAAGACTGACTGGTCTGTAGTTCCCTGCCTCCTCCCTGCTACTCTCTTCTGGAGGCGGGATCACATGAGCCCTTCTCCAGTCTTCTGGGACCTCTCCTGTGCTCAGAGACTCACTAAACAGTTCTGCTAATGGCTCTGCTAGTTCCACCCTTAGCTGCAGGGTCCCAAATGCTTTCATGAGGTGTGGGTCACACAAAGGCCATGTTGAAAATTTGTAGCGCAAATACTAACAAACGTCCGGGGCGTTAGGGTTTCTAACCATAACTTCCCACCTTGTACAGACTGACAGGCATTAGGGGTGTATCTTTGGATTGTCGACTGTAATGCTCATGCCATTCCACCCCCACCCTGCAGCCAGTGACAGGCATCGATGTGTGCTTTGGACTCTTCGGCCCCAGTGTTCACCCCATTCTCCTATACTGCACCCATTTCAGCGTATGTCCTTACGGAGTGGGGTAACTGTAAAGCCGAACACCCCAAGGCACACCTTAACACTTGTTGGTGTCTGTAGGATAGGGTGAGGTGAAATGGCATGAACATTTATGGGCATTGTCCTAAACACATACCCCAGTGGCTGTCTGTCTCTGCAGGGTGGAGATGGGGTTGGCGTGAAGTTCAGTACTTCACTGCCATTCCTATTCTGCATCTGTCTAACTCCTGCATTCCCAATGTTAATACCAGCAAGCAAACATTCGGCATTGTCAAATGCTTGTTGGGTAAGGTTACTGAGAAGGTGGTTGTGCTGCAGCTGGATGATCATTTGTCCAGCCACAGTATCTGATTCTCTCCAGTCGGGACTTAGGAAGAGGCATAGTACCGAGATGGCCCTTGTTTGGGTGTTAAATGACCTAATAGCGAGAGATTGGAGGACTTGTTCCGTCTTGGTCCTCCTCGATCTCTCTATAGCGTTTGACACTCTGGACCGTGGTATGCTGCTGGTGCACCTGCGGTTCATCTGTGGACTATCAGGAATGGTCCTCATATGGTTTCGATCTTACCTCGAGGGTAGGACTCAGAGAGTGGTGTCTGGAATTAATTCTTCAGATCCTCTTCCCCCCATCCTGCAGGGTACCGCAGGGCTCCATCTTGTCACCCATGTTGTTCGCAGTGTACATGCTGCTGGTGGGAGAGATTATTTGGTGGTATGGTCTGAGATTTCACTGTTATGCAGATGACACTCAGCTGTACATGTCCACTGTGCCTGGACAAGATGTTATCCTCTTGTAAACAACTTTCTATCTGAGATCCAGGACTGGATGAGTGCCAGCTGGCTGCGGTTGAACCCATCTAAAACTGAGGTGTTGGTTGTGGACCCAGATCGTGGGGAGGTGGGTTTGTCGGCAGGACAGACTTCTGGACTTTGGCTCGGGAGTGTTCCGCTGACTACCTCAGATCGGGTGCGGAACCTGGGTGTTATTTTTGATGACGGCTTGACTCTTAAATCTCAGGTATCGGCCGTCATCAAATCCTCTTTTTACCATCTCAGGAATATCACCCGGGTGAAGCATCTGGTTCCTCATGATGATCTTCCAACGTTGGTCTATGCCTTCGTATCCTCCCACCTTGACTACTGCAATGCCCTTTACCTAGGGCTACTGGGGGTTGATATCCACCACTTGCAGCTAGTGCAGAATGCAGCAGCCAGGTTATTGACTGGTTCTTCTGGAACCAGTCATATAACACCTGTGCTCTGTGGACTGCACTGGCTGCCAGTACAGTGGCGGATCACCTTCAAGGTCGGGTTACTGACCTATAAAGCCCTACATGACCAGGGACCCCGTTATCTGCAAGATCTCCTTCGCCCTTACCGCCCCCTCTGTCCTCTCTGATCCACCAATGAGGGATTGCTAGAGAGTCCCAGAATTCTTTTTTTTTTTTTTTTGCCACCTTACTTGCCCTGGCCTGCCTCTCCTTCCGGCTGCAGCAGGCCCCCCGACCTCCTTGCCCGACCCCTTCCTGCTCACCTCAGATGGCAGCTGACCCAAGGGTGGCCAGGCGTATCCCTTCGCGGATGGTCCCTCTCCTCCAAAGGGGAAGGCGCCAGGAGGGGATACCAGCGCACCCTACGATCAGTCCCCAGGTGCTGCTGAGGTGGATTCCAGGGTGTTGGGGCATCTGAGGCGGTGGGGAGTCAGCAGCCATCTGGCCGACCAGGCAGCTTCTTTTCCACTTTTCTGTGGGGAGTGAAATCCTGACGTCAAGGTGTACGCCGACGTCTGTCACACCCCCTGGAGCACTGAGCCCGGCTGTATTGCTGCACTCCCTGCCTCCACCAGGAGTCGGCCTACACTGGTGCGCATCCCCTACCCTCCCCCCGGAGAAGGAGAGCTGTCCCCGGACGCTCCATCCTTCTCCCCCCGTCTAGCCTCTGGCACACCGAGTCCGTTCGAACCTGGCAGCGCGCAGCAGACGGAAATCCAACCGCCAGCCGACGGGCTGGCCCAGAATGCTAAAAGAACTAAGGGGAGAACTAGTAACACCGTTGACTACCCTTTTAGCAAATCATGGGAGGATGGTGTGGTACCTGAGGACTGGAGAATGACGGATGTGATTCCCCTTCACAAAAGTGTGAGCAAGACAGAGGCAGGAAACTACAGACCTGTCAATTTGACCTCAGTGGTAGGGAAAATGATGGAATCACTTCTTAAGGAAAGAATTGTTGAGTACCTAGAGGCCAGTGGGGCACAGGACCCAAGGCAGCATGGATTCACAGCAGGAAGGTCATGTCAGATGAATCTAATCATACTAACATACTAATTGTCAGCAGATTAGGCCTTACTGTCTATCGAGTCTGCTCGTGCCTCAGATCCCTATTTGGGTACTGAGGCCTTCCCCCTCCCTCATCTCTCTAAAACCCCTATCTTCCATCCGAGCCCCCCTGGGCCAGGCCATCCCGTTTCTTCCTCTTTCTGTATCTGTCCGACCCCCTCTTGAAACCCTCCACCGTAGAAGTCTGAACCAGCTCGCCAGGCAGCGTTTCCAAGGTTCCACCACCCTCTCAGTGAACCCCCGATCCTTCCAACTTCAAACCATGCCCTCTGGTGATACCTCCCTCTTTTAGTCTAAAGATCTCCTTCTTGTTTACCCTATTTATTCCCTTGAGGTACTTGAACACTTGATCATGCCCCCCAATCTCTCCTCTCCTCCTATGAAAACAGGCCGAGCTCCTCAAGTCTCTCCTCGTACGACAAATCCCCTAGACCTCGTATCATCTTGGCTGCCCTCCTCTGAACCCTCTCCAGGAGCTGTATGTCCCTCTTCAAGTGTGGTCTCCAGTACTGCTCACAGTACTCAAGGTGTGGTCAAACCAGTCCATTGTACAGCGGCAGAATCACTTCCCTGCACCTTGAGGGGATTCCCCCCTTGCAGTGCATCCTAACATCCTGTTTGCTTTGACAGCCACCCTCCTGCACTGCTCAGAGTTATTCATACTTGCATCCACCAGGACCCCTAGGCCTTTTTCCCCTGCTGTGGCCTCCAGCACCTCCCCTCCCAAGGTGTACTCATGTTTGGAGTTCCCCCGGCCAAGATGTAACACCTTGCACGTGGAGGAATTGAAATTTAATTTCCAGGTGTGAGCCCACCTAACCAGTGTCTCCAGGTCCCCTTGCAGGGCCAACCACCCCTCCTCCCCCTCAACTAATGCTCCCAACTTGGAATTGTCAGTGAATAGACTCATTTCATACAATGTGCCCTCCCTGATATCAGATATGTATGCATTAAACAGGATCAGCCCCAAGACCGAGCCTTGTGGTACCCCACTACTGACCCCTCTAGGGTTTGAGAGCTCTCCACCGACCACTACTCTCTGAGTGCATCCAGCCAGCCAGTTTCCTATCCATCTGACCATCAGTGGGCCCACACCCATCTACGTCAGTTTCTCCACCAGGCCTTTGTGGGGGACCGAGTCAAACGCCTTGCTGAAGTGTAAGAATAGTACATCCACTGGCTTTCCCCATCCATTTCCGATGTTACCCATTCATAGAACTCCACAAGGTTAGTTTGAAATGATCTACCTGGCACAAAGCCATGTTGCCGACTATCTAGACCTCCCACCTCCTCCAAGAACACCCCCAAACATTCCTTCGGTATACTTGCCATTATTTTACCCGCCACGGATGTCAAACTGACAGGTCTGTAGTTACCTGGCACTTCCCTCAACCCACGTTTATGGATTGGCACATGTGCCTCTCTCCAATCCTTAGGTACCCCCTCAGTGTCAAGTGACCTGTTGAAGAGCTCCCCCAGGGGTGCAGCCAGTACGTCCGCCAATTCCCATAGTACTCTCGGACGAATGCCATTTGGCCCTGGAGATTTTTCCTTCTTTAGAGCCTTAAGGGATTTCCACACCTGTTCAGTGGGAATAGAATCATCCATCCTCACCATGTTACTGGCCAATTTATCCTGATGTGACACCCCTTGGGTACTTCTCCCTCCCACTTGTTCCATTCCTGTTTCTCCCCCCTTCCCACGCACTACCCCTTCTATCTCCATCCTATACTGCTTTGTAAATATCCCATCCTCCCTTCCTAGTGAACACTGAGCAAAGTACTCGTTTAATATCTCCGCCTGGTCCCTCGCCTCCTCCACCCACCCTCCTTCTATTCTCAATCTGCTGAGCTGGCCCTTGTTTTTTTCTGCTCCCCAGTGTACCTGAAGAACCCCGTTGCCTCTCCCTGTATTCCCTGTGCCAGCCGCTGCTCTTTTACTGGACTTTGCCCCCCTCACCATCCGGGTGACTTTTCTGGATGCAAGACGATACGTTTCCTTTTTCCTTTCCCCTCTCGTTGTTTGGTATTTTTTGTAGGCAGCTTCCTTTTCCCTGACTGCCTCCTGAACCTCACTGGACCACCACCACGGTTTACGTGACCTTGCTCCCTTATGCTTCACCACAGCACAGGTCCTAACTGCCTCATGAAGTCCCCGTTTAATGACCTCCCATCTCCCTTCAACATCTGTCTTTGATGTAATCCCCTTCAAATGATCCTTGAGAATGTTTCCCATGCCCATAAAGTCTGCCCCCAAATCCACAGCCAGTGTCCTAGAGCTCCCCCAATGTTTATTTGAAACCAGACAGTGTCGTGGTCACTCCCAGCCAGGCATCCTCTACAGTCAGGTCTCTTACCAGATCTCCATCCACCAGAACATGCCCATCCCTCTTAGGCTCCAACATGTGCTGAGTGAAGAACACAACCTGAAAGCTGTCCAGCAGCCTCTGCTCCTTGGCCACCTTAGAGGACATGGTTCCCCGATTTGTACTTGGTATATTAAGGTCCCCCATCAACACCACTCCCTTCCCTTTGGGTCCACACTGGGCAATAATATTGTCCAGCAAATCATCCTCCAGAACATCCCCCAATCTGGGGGGCCTATGTACTACTCCCTGCTTGACCCTTCCTCCTGCAGGGATTTGCAAGGTGACCCATAAGGCCTCCATACTTCCCTCTGCCTCTTCTACCGTAGCGATTTCTATGCCATCTCTAATGAACATAGCCACTCCTCCCCCTCTGCCCTCCTTTCTATCCTTCCTAAGCATAGTGTATCCTCTCACATTTAGGTCCCAATCTTGGTTTGTGTTGGCCCACGTTTCTGTGACTGCTGCCACATCCACCCCCCCCCCCCCAACAGCATGGCCTGGAACTCTGGCAACTTGTTTCCCAAGCTCCTGGCATCAACTGACACCACCCCAACCCTTGTCCCTGTTCCTCTTTGCCATACCCACCCGGTACCATATGCTTCCATCCTCCCTCTGCCCCTCCTGTATCATCCTCCCCAGTCTGTTGTCACCCCGCCTTGGGGCTGAAGCTAGTCCCTCATCGAGAGGTGAGGACTTGTGGTCAGCCCTCCTCCCCCATAAGTTTAAACCCCACCTAACTTGAATATAATCTGCCACCCCCTGCTTAAGGGCTTCCTTCTCTATCGGGTTAAGATGAAGCCTATCCCTGGCATACAGTCCCTTATCCTCCCAAACACCCCCCTGTCCCTTATCACCCACGACCCCCTTTCTACACCCCACTTCCTGAGCCAGTCAACCTCTATGATCTTCATTTTGTTCTCCACAGAGGCCTTTGGTACTAGCAATATTTCGGAAAAGGAAATGTTGCATCCATTGTCCTGACAGACTCTGGCCAGTTCTCGGAACCTTGCTTGGATTTGCAGTACGCTATTTCCCTCTGTATCGTTAGTCCCCAAATGCACCAGGAAATCCGATTTCCCTCCACAATCCCTTACCAGTTCATAGACCATGAACTTTGCCCTGTGCACCATCAGACCAGAGATACTCACTACCTTAACCTGGCTCTGGTATTCTCTCCCCTCCCCCATCCCGCCCAGTGTATACCTCTAATCATCGAATCCCCCAGTAGCTCATCCTTATGGCTTCCTCCATTCTGAACTCTCGACCCTTCCCCTTCCCCCATTTATCCATTATCTCATTCCCATGGGAGTCTTCCTGCCTACTTATGAGAGACCCCCTTGTCACCCTTCCCTTCCTGCCTCCCTTATTATGCCCACTTACCTCACCCCCCCCCCGATTGGGTATCCCCTTTTTAACCGTCTCCTGTCCAAGCCTTTAATTCTGGCCCTGATCATTTCCCTTACTTCCTCACCGTCATGCTCTCCCCTTGTTATAGTACCCCTACCTCCAGTGGCCCCTTTTGGGTACCCTTCCACGGTACGGTCCACCTTCCTCAAGGGGGTTCCCTCCCTCACCTCCTTATCTTCCAGAGTCTCTCCATTTGTGCTCTCAGCCCCCATGCCTGCTATATATTGCCTCTCCCCCTTCCACTTTATTTATTTATGACTTTGATAACTGGGTGAGTGCACTGATCCCAGGCACCATTTTCAGGCACGACCCGAGCCATAACACATGGCACAGGGTGACAGTGGAGTACAAGGTAACAGTAATACACATGAAACAGATTTGATACAAGCAACAATAGTAAGCACAATATACAGGTTTGATGCATAGGTCAATTTGAGAACAGTGAATACAAGGTTTCAGTATTGGACATGAGGTGATTTGGTACAAAACAAACAAATCATAACATTTAAGTTTCCTCTTCTCCCTTTGGAACTATTTCTAGTTTTTCCATTCTCTGTCCGTGATCCCCTCTGGGTATCCGACTCCCTTCCTGTGGCCTCTGTAACAGTTCCCTCATTTCCACCAACCCCTTCCTCTCCTTCTAGGTTGCTTAGCAGCTCAAATTTATTGTAACACTCTATGCCAGCCTCCATCAAGTGACCTGAGTTTCCCCCAACTGCCCCTGTAGGATGCCCCATGTCCACCCCTTCTGCCCTGTCCTCCTTTGGATCTGCCTTCTCACTGTCTGCTCTTCTAGGCTTCCCCATAACAGTCCCTCTTGACCTGACTCCCTCCTCTCTCTTTTTAATTGGACCATTTACCCCATGGCTTCAACATCGCTATCTAGAGGTCCACTTTCCTTAATATCACCCCTTCTGCTTGCTGAAACATAGCCCCCTCTAATTGCTGAGTCTTGCCCCAGCCTAACCTCTACCCCTCCCATCTGCCACCCACAACCACTCCTCTTTTCCTTTGATGCACCCCCAACTCCTCCAGCTTTCTCCTTAACCAATATACCTAACTCCTGATCCAAAATAACTACCTACGGAGTGGACAGCCTCCCTCTCTCCAGGCCCTGTTTAGAATTATTGCAGCCCCACAGCCTGTACAGCCTACAGCCCTTCCGAAGATGCCTGCCATGGTGGATTGAGGCCTCCCTCTTTTTCCCTCTCTAGTCATATTGGGACCATCCCCCTTTTCCTGGTCTCTTTCCCCTCGAATACTAATCCTGCCCCCACCTCCAAGTGGCCATACTGGGGTGTACTAGACCAGTCCTATTCACTTCTAACAAATTAGCAGCCCCCGTTCAGTAATCATGTAAGTCTAGTTGAGCCATTGTGCAGATGACTTCAGACGTAGAAAAACAGCCCTGCTCTAAATAGGCACTTAACCTCTAACTGATTATACAGATTAGACTTTAATAGTGAAGGAGATAACAGCTCTACCAGATTTCATTAAATTATCTTACCATGTGATCAGTCACCAATCGGTGCCCTTATAACCCCACTAGGATACACCTCCTCAGCCCATTTAATAGAGGTCAGGGTTGGGGCTGGGTGGGACAAATGAGCTCCCCTACAGTTCAGTCTCCAGTCCAGAAGAAGCGGCTGGGCCTGCCCTATATATGCCTGGCAGCGAAAGTAATCTGAATTTTGCGCCTGGCCTTTTGATGGGCCCCTGGTGCTAACGCTCTTGCTCCTCCTGGTGCATGATTAGGCCGCAGAATTCAATCCCTTCTCCCTCGCCCGATCGATGCGCCTGCCTGGCCCAACTGCTGAGCTGGACCTTCCACCTCCGAATGCGGCCGAAATAAGCAGTTCCCTGCTCCACTCAGCAACCGCCAACACGATTGCTAGCGCCACAGTCCAAATGCTGGCCGACTGAATTCGTAGAAGCGACTGGCCTGCCCTTATGCCCAGTCATGGGAAAGTAATTTGAATTTTGTGCCTGGTCTTTTGATAAGCCCACTGGCGCTGATGCTACTGCTCCTCCTGGTCTCCGATTGCGACCGTGAATTTCAAATCCCTTCTCCCCTGCCAATGCGGTCACCTGCCTGGCACAACTGCCGAGCCAGACCTCCTCCGCCGCCAAATGCAGCCAAAATAAGCAGTTTCCCCACTCCGCTGAGCAACTGCTGACGTCGCTAGATCCATAGTCCAAATGCTGGCCGACTGAATTGGTAGAAGCAGCTGGGCCTGCCCTTCTGTGCCCAGTCGCAAGAAAGTAATTTGAATTTTGCACCTGGCTTTTTGATAGACTCCCTGGCACTGACGCTGTTACTCCTTCTGGTCACCGATTGCAACCGCGAATTTCAAATCCCTTCTCTCCCGCCAATGCGATCGCCTGCCTGGCCCAGTTGCTGAGTCGGACCTCCCACCGCCAAATGCAGCTGAAATAAGCAGTTTCCCCACTCCACTTAGCAACGGCTGACGTGGTCGCTAGTTCCACAGTCTAAATGCTGGCCGAATCGATTTCTTTGACTGGGTGACCAAAGTAGTAGATCAAGGAGGGGCTGTGCACATGGCCTACCTAGACTTTAGCAAGGCATCTGACACAGTCCTGCACAAAAGATTAACAAACAAATTTGCCAGCCTGGGAGTGGCTCCCAGGGTGGTAGCCTGGGCAAAACATTGGCTGGACAACAGGACACAGAGGGTAATAGTAAACGGAGTCCCCAGTGAAGAAAGGGGGTTTACTAGTGGGGTACCGCAGGATTCAGTACTGGGTCTGATCCTTTTTTTAATGTCTTTATAAAGTGCCATTGCAGAGGGACTGGAAGGAAAAGTATGTCTCTTTGCAGACGACACAAAGATCTGCAATAGGGTTGATACACAAGTTCGGTGGAAAGGATGAGAAGGGACTTTGCAAGGTTGGAGGAATGGTCAAATATATGGCAGCTTAGAGTCAATGCAAAGAAGTGCAAAGTAATGCACCTGGGAAACAAAAACGCAGGGGAAGAGTACACAGTGGGGGGTGAGATACTGACAACAAAAATGGAAAGGGACCTGGGGGTAGTTATATCAGATGACCTAAAGGTGGGCAAGCAGTGTGAGAAGGCAGTAAGGAGGGCTGGAGGGATACTGGGATGTATAGGGAGAGGCATCACCAGTAGGAAACTGGAAATTGTTATCCCTCTGTACAGACAGTTGGTGAGACCCCGTCTGGAGTACTGTGTGCAGTTCTGGAGACCCTATCTCCGCAAAGACATAGACAGGGTGGAAGCGGTCCAGCAGAGGGCAACCAAAATGGTGCTGGGTCTGCACCAGAAGACATACGAAGAGAGACTAAAGGAGTTTAATATGTATACACTCGAGGAAAGGAGGGAGAAGGGGGACATGATAGAAACTTTCAAGTACCTCAAGAGAATCAACAAAGTCCAAGAGGGTAGCATATTTCAAAAAAAGAGATGTGCAAGAACAAGGGGGCACAATTTGAAGGGTGGGGGGATGGCTCAGAGGTAATGTGAGGAAGTATTTTTCATGGAGAGGGTTGTGGATGCATTGAACAGCCTTTCTGAGGAGGTCATGGAGTCAAAAACAGTGGAGGAATTCATGACTGCGTGGGACAGACATAAGGCAATTCTAGTGGGGGTTAGGAGGAAGTAGGCTGTTGGTTAACTAGGATCTGCAGCTTATCCATTATGTAGGGAAATGGGCAGACTAGGGGGGCCAAGTGGTCCTTATCTGCCATCAGATTCTATGTTTCTAAAGACATCGGGGGCCCATTCCTTTGCTTTTGTGGCCCCGACCCTGTGGAATTCTCTGCCTCATCGGTAAGAGATTGCATACCATCCAGAGTTTTAAGGCTGCATTAAAAGCACACTTGTTTAATATAGCATACCCAGACAGTTCCTGAAATAGAATATTTAATCTGGAAATTGATGTTTTATGATGTGGTATTTTTACTGATTTTAACATTTAGATTGTAATGTGTGTTTTAAATTTTTGCTTGTTTTGTTTATGTATAGCGTCTTGGTTCTGGAAAGGCACTTTTATAAATAAAGTTTCATTCATTCATTGAAATGGGCAGATTGAATAAGACAGATAATGACTCCTTCCGAATCTATGTTGGCATGTATCTGGGGAAGTAGTTAAGGTAGCATGGGACAGGTTAGGGGAAATAATTTTTTTTTAAATTTTGATTTATTTAAAGTATTGGTAACCGGGGGAGGCACACTGAGCCGAGACTCGTTTCCAGGTGCGACCCAGGGGAGGGGGACCATGGGTAAAAGTACAGAGCAATAATACAGAGTTATAAATTCATAAGTGCAAAAAAGACAGGAAGGTAACAGCTTATACAGGTGTACAGGCAGATATAAAATTGTAAATAACGTGTATAACAACAACACTTAAGCACTATAGCAGCAGGTGGTTACAAGCAGATAAGATGGTACATAACATATGCGTATCAAAACCCCATTATGCAGCACAGCAGCGGCGGGTTATTGTTGAAACCTGGGAAGGTGGCAGGATCCATGAGAAACTTGGGCAGATGCTGTTTTCAGAAGAAGCAGAGGGCCTGGCACACTGGGGTACAGGTCAACCCGTGATGGATATGCAGGGTACTACCTAGAGGTTATTCAGGTTGAGGGCAAGAGCAAGGTGTTATAGGGGAGAGGTAGAGGGTTCATTTAAAGATACCTTAAATCAAAAAGTAGAGTACACACAAACCTCTTCAATGCACAAGGGCACAGATCACCAATTAAAAAATGTTTTATTTAAAGCTTAAAAATGCCAGTAGCCTGACGCGTTTCGGATAAATCACATCCTTTATCAAAGGCATTTGATAAAGGATGTCTTTGTCTGAAACCCGACGGGTTACTGGCATTTTTAAGCTTTAAATAAAAAATTATTTTACTGGAGACCTGCACCCTTGTTCATTGAAGAGGTTTGTGTGTGTACTACTTTTTGGTTTATGGTATCTTCTGATTTCAGTAAAGATGCACCACTGTCCTGGTGCGTACTCCTCTTGTGCTTGATTTGTTTAAAGAGACTTGAGGATGACAACGTGCGCAGTGAGGCAGGCAGGGGGTTCCACTCATGGGGGGTGGAGTGGAAAGAGAGTTTTAGTGAGGGCAGGCAAGGGCGTGGGTCATGGGGCTGGATACTAAAGGAAGTGTGGGCAGCGGGGATAGGAGGGAGGCTAGGGGGGGGGAGGAGCCTAACCAGTATTTGGCGGTGAGGATGGAAGTATGGAGGTTTCGGGGGGAAGTAAGAGAGGGTATTGATAGTGAGGAGGAGGAAAGAAGGGAGCGATGTGCAGAGTGCTAGGGCAGGGACTGCAGTCGGTGCATGCGGGATTAGAAACATGAACAGGGAGTGTGACGGTAGTTTGGCATGGTCTTTTTGTAAACCTCAGAACCAGCTAAAAACATAATGAATTCTCACACTCTAGCAGCTGTTAAAATAGACAGTGTGCAGTGGACATTCAGACTTCATAATGCAGTCAGGTTTTGAAGCGGTGCGTTTTAGGACTGAAAGTCTTTGATGGTAAGCGCAATGCAGTTTTAACGTAGACAAGTTTTTTATTTTGCTAAGATTGTGATCAGCCAAGATTTACAGACATTAAAACATTGTGCTCTCAAATTACAGCTGGCGCTGCCGAAGAGCATGTGAGAGAAACCCACACGAAAATGTCACACGCTCTTGAGGGGATGGATTAAAAAAAAAACAAAGCTGTTTAATGGAAGGTGCAGCACAAATCTTATTAAATAGTTGTGGGATTTTTTTCAATCCCCCCCCCCACTTCAGTGTGTGCCATGTTTGTGTTTTTCTCTATTTTTTTTGCTACTCTGAGAAGTTAGCCAACTTATGCCTGCATGTGAGATTTCAGTAGCCAATACAGTCTAGTTCAACTGTTTAGCTACTTTACAAGTAGATTTTGCCATCCCTAATGATTCGCATTGCATGTTGCTGCATTTTAAACTAAACATGTTCTAACTCTTATTCCCTTTTTTATGCTTGTATCATTCCTATAATTAGACAAGATGCCACCCGAACTGCGGTCAGTGTGTCTGATATTTTAAGATATGCTGGCAGTGCTGAGCGATCACAAGCACCAGGCACGTCCATGGTAAGATTTACTGACATAAGTGTACTGTGCCAGTAGATGTGAATAGTATTCATAGTTTCTGTTACTAGAGAATGCCCCATGAATTCAGATCTCTGTCAGGATTCACCAATGAGCAGATCGGTCCGAGATGCTGTCAGCTGGAATGCTCACATAGTCGTCAGATATTGAGCTGAGCTGCCGCTGTGGTCAAGATTTATAGGCTAATCCTCTGCCAGTCCTGGCTACTTGTAGTTCATTGCTAAAAAGTTGGGGAATACAGTGGTCCCTGAGCTGTTTTTGGATATCTGTCTTGTTTAGTTTGTTTATATTCTATCTTTCTACACTTGGGTGTCCCCCTGCCTATTCTCAGGCTGTGTTGGCCATGTCATAGTGTCTTATTGTCTTCCAGGATCCTGCTTTGGGGTTGGTCACAAGGATTCTGTTGAGCTGTGTACAGCAGACCTAGAGTACCAAACCACCAGTCCAGCAATTTCTCCAGGATGTCCACCTTTTTTGTATTTTAAAAAGGACTCGGAATGTGTGGGAGTGCATTTGTGTATTAAATTGTTAAATAATGCATGTATCAAGTACAGAAGCATATTTTCTTCTACCTGTCTAATCTTAGCCTTTGTTTCGTGCTGTCACGTCAGATTCTGGAAGGTGGAGGAACAAAGAGTTCAGCGTTGGTTCTGAAGAAGGCTCCAACAATGCCCAAACCCCAGTGGCACCCACCTTGGAAGCTATACAGAGTAAGTTTCTGAAGTACAGGATTGGACATACAGTTCAGTGTTCCCATGATGCCTTGCTCCTAAGGAGTGCTGTGTACCCCATCAAAGCTCTTTTTGGAGAGTACAGATTGTAATTGCTGCTGTCTCTGGTGTTGGAAAATGTGGGGCCCGTGATTCCCTTGCAGTCCTGTCCTTTAGTGGCTTAGAGAGATACTTGAACTTCTGAGTCCTTGCAAGATTTGCGTACATCTCCATTTGAATAGGAATATTGAAATTACAGTTAATTCTATGGGAGAATATATAGGGCTGCAATTGGGCTGCAGTGTGATGACATTATTTCTTAACTACCTGGATTCCTTCTACGTATTCATACTAAAGCAGAATCTACTGAGCAGGAGCAGACGTCATCAGAAAGCCATTACCTGCACATTGACTCCTCCCATTCCTCTCGACTTCCTACCCCTCCATGCTTCTTTTTTTTTTCTTTCTGTTGAAGTCAGGTCCTCCTTTTAACTGCATTGTTCTTAGGATCAGTTGCTTTCTCACATATGAGAATAAGACCCATAACTCACAAAAGAAATCACAGTTGTGCTAGGAAGTCTGTAGCCTCACTAATGACAATAAGTAAGAGATAACATATGACATGGTGTTTGGTTATAAAAATGCATGCCTTTGGCGGTGGTTAGGCACAAGGCATAGCCTAGTGCCCCATCCAAGAAGTGTGTTATTCCCTTATGACTGTAGACCCTGGAGTGTGTTATCCCACTTATAAAATGGGCTTTTATTTGTTAAAAAAAAATGTGGTTCAGGTGAAGTGTGTAGTTAGAAACATAGAAAAATGACTGCAGAAGGCAGACCAAGGTCCATCTAGTTTGCCCAGTTTTTCCTGATAACTTTTCTGATCTCAGGACCTGACCCCCCATTTGATTTATATTCCCACTGTTCTCCCTACTTTTGTTTGTGTGTTAGCTCTATCCACCTCAGTTTGAATGATGTTACTGTTTTAGCTTCTACAACCTCAATGGGCAGCCTGTTCCACGGTTCCACCACCCTTTCTGTAAAATAGTGTTTCCTAACCTCCCTCTTAAAGTGCTCCCCCTTACAACTTCCACTCTTGGCCTCTAGTGTTGGAGTTAGTGATTCTACAGAACAGATCCGACTCTGACACTTTGTTTATTCCTCTTAGGAACTTGTACGTCTCTATCCTGTCCCCCCTCTCCCTCCTGTCCTCCAGTGAGAACATATTCAGTGCTTCTAACCGCCCCTCATATGAGAGCCCTTGGAGGCCTTGAATCATTTTCGTTGCCCTTCTCTGGACAGTCTCCAATCTGTTCTTCTCCTTCTTTAGGTGTGGGTTCCAAAACTGAACACAGTATTCCAGATGGGGCCTTCCCAGGGATCTGTAGAGAGGAAGTATTGCCTCCTTGCTTTTGCTGTCAAATCACCTTCCTATGCACCCCTAACATTTTGCTGACCTTGCTGTACGCTGTATTACATTGGCTGGTCTGCGTAGGGGTGCTGCAAATGATGACCCCTAGGTCTCTCTCCTCCTGAGAGGCATTTACCTGGATCCCATTTAGCCTGTAGATTGTCCTCTGATTCCCCTTACCCAGATGCATCACCTTGCATTTTTTAGCATTGAATTTCAACTGCCAGGTGTTAGACCATCTTTCCAGCCTCTGAAGGTCTCTTTGTAGGTCCCTAACAGCTTCCTCACAGCCCACCCTTCTGCCTAGCCTGGTATCATCTGCAAAAAGGGCAAGTTTGACCTGTATACCTATACCGATGTCGCTGATAAATGCATTAAACCAGACTGGCCCCACTGATCCCTGTGGCACACCAAATGTACTTTCTCCTTCCTCTGACCTCTCCCCATTGACTATCATTCTCTGTTTTCTGTCTTTTAGCCAGCTACCAATCCACTTGACTATGTTCGTTGCTATTCCCAGGTCCCTCAACTGTCAGCAGGCAGATGTGAGGCACAGAGTCTAAGGCCTTACTGAAGTCAAAGTAGAGGAGGTCCACTGGGTGACCTTTGTCAGTTTCCCAGGTCACGCAATCAAAAAATCCGATTAGGTTCATCTGGCATGACCTACCTGTCACAAACCCATGCTGCCTATCCTGTTCTTTTCTAGGTACTCCACTGTATCCTGTTTTATTAAAGATACCATAAGCTTCCCCACCACTAATGTGAGGCTGACTGGACGGTAATTGCTTGTCTCCTCACAGCTCCCTCCCTTGAGTAGCAGAACCTGATTTGATAGTAGGACAGTATATCCTTTACCTCCTGTGCAAATTTGATTCTTGCCTCTTCAAAAGTTATTGCTGTGTTTTGGCCAAGCAGTCAATCAGTCAATATCTTTATTTAGCTGGGCGGAACACCATTGAGCAGGGCTCATTTACAAGATGGACCTGGTAGTTTAAACAACAACAACAAGAAGTCACAATACAATAATTTGGCATAGGCGTAGCAACATTAGCAGCCTATGTACAGTCATTACAAGTGAGAATGGCGTGGCTTGGCACAGTGGTGTACAATAATTTACAAATAGCAACATGAGACTTGACACTGAGAACAGAACAAGGCAGCATAATTTACAGGCGTGGTACCAAAGGCACTCAGCATACCGCTATGTGCGAGTTTTGTGCAAGGCAGGTCTCTGGTAGACAGTAGGGTACAATATTATATTGGATGAGGTCTAGACCAGCAAAGCATTACATGGCCTAGGAGAAGACTATAAAGCAAGGGCACTGAGGACACAGGATGTGCCAAGGATAGTGGAGGGAGGAGAGTTTAGGAGGGGTGGGAGGGGACAATTGTAATACCTTCAGGTTTGTCATTGCTGCATTAGTTGGAGTGGTAGGTCTAAGGGTAAGAGGGAGAGTGCAGGGGTGAAAAGGTGCCATTAGTAGGGGGAGGTGACAGACAGATAGGAGGGAGAGTCAGAGATTCAGTGCTGGAAGCAGTGGCAGGACTTCATAAATGATTGTTGGATAAGATTTTTGAAGGTAGCTAATGGTACAGGTGAAACGAGCTGCAGTAAATTTTGAGCAGTATTCCAAAGGACTGGTAAGGTGTGACTAATTGCCGCCTGACAAACGCGCGTCCTAACTCTGGGTATGTAAAGGGCAGTACGAGTCTGGCTTCTCAGCAGAAAGCTGCGAGGAATGCAAGAAGGTAGGCAATCCTTAATATATTGAGGCAGCTTGTTAGAGGTGGCCCTATAGGTCCGGAGCATGGTGTTCTTTTGCCGTCTAAGACAAGGGAGCCCCAGCCTGCAATGTTGTAGAGGGTACAGTGGTGTGTTGAGTAGGGGGCACCAGTAATGAACCTGAGTACCGGGTGGTACAGTGTGTTCAGTTTGGCAAGGCCCACTCTAGAGCAGCGCCCTTACAGAAGGTCTGCATAGTTGATGAGAGGCAAGAACGTTGTTTGAACCAACCTGGTTCTCCCCTCCTGCATTAATAGATGCCTGAGTCTGAAGAAAATCCCAAGCCTCTGTTTAAGCTTTTCGGAGAGTTCCTCAATATGGACTTTGAAGGAAAGATTGGAGTCAATCCACACTCCCAGATATTTGAAGGAATCTACATAGTCCAGTGATTCGCCGAGCAAGGTGTGGATTTGAGGGGCTATCCCCACCGTACTAGAGTAGGGGGAGTTTACTACAGGGGAGAAGATAATGGCCTTTGTTTTCTTAACGTTTAACAGAAGTTTAGAGTATAGGAGATTGTTCTATAAGTGGTTAAATTCTATTTGGAGGTCACTACAGGCGAGTCCCAGAGTAGGTCTGGCTTCATACAACACAGTGTCATCCGCAAAGAGGTGTATGTCAGCTGACATGACTCCAGCATCTAGTTCGTTATGTAAATGGCAAACAAGAGAGGACCCAAGATGGACCCTTGTGATACTCCTCTAGAGAGTGTTTTTTGGAGGGAGACCCCCCCCAAGCCTTGATCTGTTGGTGTTGATCAGAGAGGTAGTTAGAAAACCACTCTAGGGCCGTGTCACTGATGCCAATATTCCGTAGAGCAGTCAGGAGCAAGGAGTGGTCTACCATGTCGAAGGCTTTGCTAAGGTCGAGAAACAGAGCGCACGCATAACTTCTGGCATCCAAGGCTCTCAACCAGTCATTCGTGACCTTAGCAAGCGCTGAGGTGGTACTATGGTGGGGTTGGAAACCAGACTGAGCAGGGTTTAGAAGGTCCAGGTCGTTGATGTGCTGTCTAAGCTGGGTATTAACCACTTTTTCCAGAAGCTTAGAGAGGGTGGAGAGTAAGAAGATGGGACGGTAGTTATTAAGATCGCTAGTACTGCCAGATTTAAATAGTGGGATAACATGGGGAGTATTCCAGATGGACGAGAGTGAGCCCTGGGTAAGGGACATGTTGAAGAGATGGGTGATTGCGGGCGACAGAACGCGGTAGCCAAGTTTGAGGAAGAAGAGCTCTATCAGGTCTGTCCCAGCACTTTGCCTATAATCCAGATGGAGTAGAAGGTCCTCAACTTCCATTACTGTGACACGGGAGAAGGAGAGTGTCGTGTGAGGAGGGGGCGAGGTTGGGGCAGGGTCTGGGCAAGTTGAGCTAGGAGTAAATAGTTGTGCACATAGGCTAGACACGGGGGAGTCATCAAATGCTAGGCCAGTTGTGGCAAAGTGATTATTAAAGAGTTCAAGGATTTCTTGCTTGTAAGTAACAACTGAGTTGCCTGAAGAGATTTTTGGAGGGAACAGACTAGCAGAACTGTGGCCTTGGATTTCCTTTAAGGTTTTATAGAATTTAGTTGTAATGTTAGAGGAAGAGTTAAGTTTGGACCGGTAGTAACTAGATTTTGCATCCCTAACCTTTCTGGTGCAGCGGTTTCTGACAGCTCTGAAAGCTGACCAATCGTTAGGCTGTTTGGTCTTCCTGGCCTTCTTCCAATGCGAGTCTCTGTGGAGCCAGGGGGCTACGAAACCTCTAGAGGCCTGGGCAGTGTACCAGGCATATTCTGCAGCTGGTTTAAAGTGTGGATTAGTTATAAACCAGCCGTATTTCCAGAAGTGTATCTGGTCCGTTTTATGGTAGGTTCCCCTTTTCCAACCTTCTAAGATTGCCGCTGGTCCCTTAGGCATCAGTGGCAAAATCTGTTTTAAGAGAGTAGGGTTAAATAATGTAGATGGAAGGGGATAGTTTATTGGCCTGGATAGATCTGTTACCTTCCAATGAGCAGAGTAATTCATGTTACCCCAGAGAAGTGCCAGCTTCATCTGAGAGGCGTTCCAGTAGTGAGGAATGCTATTCGCCCACATTTTTAGGAAGAGTTAATAATTGTAGTTTGATACGAGGTTTCTTACCTTGCCAGATAAAAGCTGTGAAAAGTCTTTGCCATGATAGTAATTCCTTAATTGGTATGGTAGAGGGTATGCATTGAAATAAGTATAATAATCTAGGTAAAGCATTCATCTTGATAGCCTGGTTCCTTGTGTAAAATGATAGGGGTCATAAATTCCATCTGTTCTTGTCTGTCTTTAAAGGTGGTTATCAGTAGGGAGTAATTTAGCTTAAAGAGCTGGTTTACATCTGTGGATATTTTGATCCCCAGATATTTTATGGCGGGTAGGTCCCACTTAAATCGAAATTGGTTTCAGATGGGGGGGAGGGCATTATAGTTAAAAGTAAAGACTTCAGTTTTTATTGTATTCAGTGAGTATCCAGATATCTCAGATAACATTTTTAGTTTTTAGAACAGCAGTGGCGGTCTTGTCAGGGTCCGAGAGATAGACCAAAACGTCATCTGTGAAGAGGACTAGTTTATGCTCTGTAGCCGCTAAATGGATCCCCTGCATCTCTGCTGACTGTCTGATATATTGGGCTGGGGTTCAATATGAAAGGCAAATGGTAACGGAAACAGTGGGCATCCCTGACGGGTACTCCATTGAAGTGGGAAGCACTTTGAAATATGACCATTAGAACAGATATAACCCTGTGGGTTGGCATAAAATGTAAAGATAAGGTTTATAAACTGTTCTGGGAATCCAAAGCTGGCAAGGACCCCCCTCAGAAATGTCCAAGATACCCTATCAAATGCTTTCTCAGCATCTAGACTTATAAATAAGGCAGGGTTATCTTGTTTTTGAATTTGTTCAATAAGGTATACACTGCGTCTTATTTTGTCAGAGGCCTGTCGTCCCGGTATGAATTCACTTTGGTCTTGATGGATCAAAATAGGGGCGAGTTGTTTCAGATGTTGGGACAATATCACCGCCATAATTTTGTAATCAGTGTTTAGGACGGAAATAGGCCAATAGGAACTACAGTGGGTGGGGTCCTTGACAGGCTTCAGGATGACCGAGATTATGGCTTAATTCCAGGATGGGATGTTTCCCTTTGGGGCAGAAATGCATTGAAATAAACGATGAAGAATAGGGGTTAATTCGGATTTAAATGTTTTATAAAATTCTCCAGGTAAGCCATTGGACCCCGGGCATTTACCAGTTTTTAGCTTTCCAATTTCCAAATCCAATTCTTGGGTAGTAATGGGGGCAAGTAGAGCCTGTATGAGGTGTTTGGGTAAGATTGGGAGTTTGAGGGTATTTGGAAAGGATTTGATTTGTTCTTTAGGGGCCTGAGGAGGAGCTGCAGATACTTGTGCATAGTAATCCAGAAAAGTGTTTGAAAGTTTGGCTATAGAATACTGGCGGGAGCCCGTTGTGATGTTTTTTATACGGGGAATGGTCGCCCTGGCTCTTTGTATTTTAAGGCGTCCAGCCAGTAGTTTTATAGATCGAGGGCCTCCATCCTGATATTTTTGTCTGAGGAATAGCAGTTTTTGTTCAGTGTAATAATCTGAGTGAATTTAGTTCTTGTTTTAAACACTTTATTGCTTTTATTATCTGCTCATTAATTTTGACTTTTTGTTGCTCCTTTAAGGCTTGTATACGAGTTGTCAGTGAGACTCTCCTGTGGTCCCTTAACTTTTTATTCCTTACAGATATTTCAGTAAATTTCCCTCTACATATGGCTTTTATTGTATCCCACAGTGTAGATGGAGCTATATCTGGGGTATCGTTGTCTAGGAGAGCCTGTTGTAGTGTGTCTTTAATTTCTTGGACAGTGTCCTTATTTCGTACTAACTGATGCATTAATGGAGTTTTTTGCAATGAATTTCCCTTCTTTTTGAGAAAGTGTAATGTAACTGGTATGTGTTAGTGTGCTCCCTTCATATTGTCCATTTTTAGCGTAATGGTATGCGTATGTGGGCACTACGGAGGCATACAGCAGAGCCATAGTACTCCAAAGGAAGCCTTGTAACAACACTTTGAATCTGGCAGTGCTCCAAACTCCTTTGCCGCAACTAGGCCTGATTTTAGTACATTGGCCGCATTTGTGACACTTTTCTCAGTTTACGGCAGCTTGAGCCAAATATTTGGTGCAAACCCTGTGAAAAGGGTACCCAGGAGTGACACAGTCTAAACCAGCAAAAACCTGGTCTAACTTATGGCAGTCTACCCACAGGATAGAAAACCCCGGTCACTGGATGGGTGAATGCCGCGAGCTCCGTGCGCCGTATGTATGGTGCACCCGGGGTTTGCGGCATTCACAAGTGTTAGAAAATCTGACATGAGGTCTCAGACAAGGAGAAGTTGGTGTCGTAATATAAACAGCATCTTGATTTTTAAAAAATTAGAGCTATCTCTAAAGGAGTCGGTTGATAAGCAGGATTCCAAATTGGAGGCAGTTAAACAAAAAAATTGACTATGCACCAGATCAGGTTTTTACTTGGGGGGAGGGGGGGAGGCAGATGTAAATGACGGAAGAGCCACAATGAGGGAACTGGGGGTCCACGTTCAATTCTAAAAAGCAGTACTTCCAGATCTTCCAAGACCTATCTTCACCATTGATTTACACTGATGGATTCTGACCTGGAGGTACTAGGACCCTGTGGGAGCCAGAACTTTTCAGGATGGCCAGCGCCGATGTAGGCTACATGCACATGCGGCACCGCAGGACTAGCTTACGCTGCATGTGTTAGAAACATAGAAACATAGACTTTGACGGCAGATAAGGACCACTTGGCCCACCCAGTCTGCCCATTTCCCTACCCTACCTACTGGTTAAGCTGCAGATTCTAGTTAACCAACAGCCTACTTCCTTCAACCCCCACTATATAATTGCCTTGTGTCTGTCCCATGCATGTTTAATTCCGCACTGTTTTAGACCTAACGACCTCCTCAGGAAGGCTGTTCCATGTATCCACCACTCTCCGTGAAAAAAAAATTTCCTCACATTACCCCTGAGCCGTCCCCCCTCTATCTTTAAATTGCACCCCCTTGTTCTTGCACATCTCTTTTTCTGAAAGATGCTACCCTCCTGGACTTTGTTGATTCCCTTGAGGTACTTGAACGTTTCTATCATGTCCCCCCGTCCCTCCTTTTATCAAGAGTATACATATTAAGCTCTCTCTGTCTCTCTTCATATGGTTTCTGATGCAGACCTTGCACCATTTTAGTTGCTGTCCTCTGGACTGCTTCCATCCTCTCTATGTCCTTGCGTAGATGAGGTCTCCAAAACTACACACAGTACTCCAGATGGGGTCTCACCAACTGTCTGTACAGAGGGATAACCACTTCCCTTTTTCTACTTGTGATGCCCCTTCCTATGCATCCCAGTATCCCCCTGGCTCTCCTTACCGACTTTTCACATTGCTTACCCACCTTTAGGTCATCTGATATGACTACCCCCAGGTCCCTTTCCATTTTTGTTGTTGTTAGTACCTCCCCTGCTATTGTGTACTCTTCTCCGGGTTTTTGTTTCCCAGGTGCATTACTTTGCACTTCTTTGCATTGAATCTAAGTTGCCATATGTGTGACCATTCCTCCAACCTTGCCAAGTCCCTTCTCATCTTTCTAACCCCTTGTGTATCAACTCTGTTACAGATCTTTGTGTCATCTGCAAAGAGGCATACCTTTCCCTTCAGACCCTCTGCAATGTCACCTATAAAGATGTTAAAGAGGACTTGACCCAGTACTGAGCCCTGAGGTACTCCACTAGTAACCCCCCTTTGCTTTGGAATGTGTTCCATTCACTATTACCTTCTGTGTCCTGTTGTGCAGCCAGTTTGCTACCCAGGGACCCACTCCCAGGCTGGCTAACTTGATTATTAATCTTTTGTGCGGGACTGTGTCAAATGCCTTGTTAAAGTCTAGGTAGGCCATATCCACAGCCCCTCCCTGGTCTATTACTTTGGTCACCCAGTCAAAGAAATCAATTAGATTTGTCTGACATGACCTTCCTGCTGTAAATCCATGCTGCTTTGGGTCCTGTGCCCCGCTGGCCTCTAGGTACAACAATTCTTTCTTTCAGAAGTGATTCCATCATTTTCCCTACCACTGAGGTCAAACTTACAGGTCTGTAGTTTCCTGCTTCTGCCTTGCTCCCACTTTTGTGAAGGGGAATCACATCTGCCCTCCTCCAGCCCTCAGGTACCGCCCCATCCTGCCATGATCTGTTAAAAAGCGTGGTCAGTGGTGTCACTAGGTCCTCCCTTAGTTCTTTTAGGATTCTGGGGTGAATCCCGTCAGGCCCCATTGCTTTGTCCACCTTGAGTTTTAGGAGTTCTTTCAGGACTCTTTCTTCTGTGAATGGACTGGTGTCAACCCCCCTACCCAGAGTGCTTCTGTTGTCTGGTTTAGGTAACTCCTCCTCATCTTCTTTTGTGAATACTGAGCAAAAGTATTCATTCAGTATCTCTGCCTTTTCACTGTCTCCCTCCGCCCACCTCCACTCTCCTTTATTAATCTTCACTATTCCTCCCTTAACCTTTCTATGCTCCCTAATGTACCTATAAAAGGTTTTATCCCCCTTCTTAACTGAGTTGGCTATTTTTTCCTCTGTTTGGTCCTTTGCTAGTCTGACTGCCTTCCCCACTTCTTTCTTCTTTAACTGATACAGTTCCCTGTCGTGCTCCTTCTGTGATTCCTTATACTTTCTGAATGCAGCCTTTTTCTCCTTAACCTTCCCTGCCACCTCTTTTGAGAACCATAGTGGTTTTTTTACTCCGCTTTGTTTTCTTTATTTGTTTCACACAGAGGCTTGTTGCCTCTATGATGGCAGTTTTGATTTTTCTCCATTGTTCTTCCACCCCTCCTTTTTGGTCATTTGCTAGTGCATTTTTCAGGTATTCACCCATTTTGCCAAAGTCAGCCCTTCTAAAGTCCAGTATCCTTGTTTATATGGCTTATCTCCATGGTTGTGCTCATTGTGAAGCACACTGTGCAGTGGTCGCTTGTTCCCAGATTTCTGACTTCTAAATTTGTGATCCTCTCTCCATTTGAGAGTACCAGGTCTAGTATTGCTCCCTCCCGAGTGGGTTCCAACACTAGCTGTCTAAGGCCTGCCCCCTGCAGGGCATCGAGAATGACCCTGCTCTTGGGTGTGGCTGCAGTACATGTTATCCAGTTAACATCTGGCATATTCAGGTCCCCCATCAACAGTATCTCCCCTTTTTCAGCCATTTTGAGAATGTCCTCGATCATTTTGTTGTCCATTTCCTTCCCTTGAGACAGGGGTCTGTATACAACCCCTGTGCGGATTGTGATGCCATTCCCTGTCTCCAAGGTGACCCAGAGTGCCTCTTGTCCTCCCCCTTTACTTTTTAGTTCTGCAGCTTTGATCCCTTCCCTTATGTATAGAGCTACTCCACCTCCTCTTTTACCTTCCCTGTCCCTTCTGTAGATTGTGTACCCTGTTATGTTGACATCCCAGTCATGGTTCTCGGAGTACCATGTTTCCGTGACTGCCACAATATCCAATTGTTCATCTTCCATCAGGGCTACTAGCTCAGGAAGCTTGTTTCCCAGACTTCGGGCATTGGTACTCATTGCCCTCCATTAAATGTTGGTTTTATCCCTTCCCCCCTGTGCCTGCTCTTATTGCCCTTGTCTGTTTTTCCATTTACCCTGTCCTGCCCTCTGTTGAGCACTGTACCTCAGTGTTTACCTTACTACCTGACAGGTTTTGTGGGGGGAGGCTTGAAATTTCCTGCCTTTTATCAGCCCCTACCCCCTTGGCTAGTTTAAAAGCTTGCCAAGGAAGCATTTAAACCTATCACCTAGGAGCTTGGTTCCCTTCGTGGACAGATGCAGACCATCATGCCAGTATAGACCTTTATCTCTCCAGGTGGCCCCCCAGTCCCCAATGAAGCCAAAGCCCTGTGCTCTGCACCAGTTTTGCAACCATTCATTAAACTGCATGGTGTGCAGTACCCTAGCCTCACTCCTGCCCTGGACTGGTAACACTTCTGAGAAGGTTACCATGCTTGCTACTCGTCTGAGGCCCCTCCCCAACTCCACAAATTCATTCTGCACTGCACTGATCCCATGCCTAGCTAGGTCATTTGTCCCAAGGTGGACTATGATATCTAGTTCCCTCTCCTGTGATGCTGCTTCTGCAGTTCTGAGGATTCGCTTCCTGTCCCTCCAAGCCATGGCACCAGGCAGGCACCTTACTTCCTTCTCCTCTCCCTTTCCCAGTTTTACCCCCCTAACAATAGAGTCCCCTATCAGAAGCTGTTTCCTTCCCCTGTGGTGTCCCTTGCCACCCTTTTGTGGGTCTCCCTTGTAGATGTCCTCAGCATTCTTCTGGGTCTCCTCTGAGGGTGCCATCACAGAGGAACCTTGCTCTGCCAGAATGGCATATGATTTGTGTAGAGGTACAACTAGGGGGCTTTGCCTCTGGTCCACCACCCGCACCCTCCCAGAACCCACTGTGGTCCAACTGCTCTTCGTACTTGGCAACCTCTGAGGCAGTGGTTGTGGCAGTGGTGCTCTTTGGAAGGGGGAGGCCTCCTTAGTACTTGCTAGTTCAGCCTGGAGGTGGGCAACCTCCTCCCTCAGAGCTGACAGTTGCCTGCAAATAGGACAGCAACACAGTTTCCAGAATGTCTCCTGGAAAACCTCGGCACTGACCCTCAACTGCCTCAGTTCATTTTTTTGCTGCCGTTGAGTGTGCTTACTCGCCTGTCGGGAGTCAGATCTTCATGTCTGTATGACAGTAGCATTCAGTTCATTTAGTAATATATAGCTAGTGTTTGTTGTTTTTGTGTCAGTTTAGTTTAAAAAAAAAAAATAGGAAAACTTAAATCTTTCCTGTCAGTTTCTCTCAGCTCTACCGAACAATGACCGAAGACCATGGACAGCCATGGTGACTGTAGGGGAGCCTCTTTAGGCATGCTCTTCCTGCAGCGGGGCCGTGTCCAGTCCACTTCCCTTGCTGAGGGAGGGTTCTGACAATGGGTGGTCCTGTGTTCGGGAGGGAGGACAGTCTTCTCAGAAACACAAAAGATGCGGGCCCCTTCTCGATCCCGGTCAGAGGCCCGGCACTGCTGGACCTCGAGTTCTTCCTGTTGGAAGGTGAAGAAACTATCTTCTTCAGGGGTATCTCAGTCATCAGGTTACACCACAGGAACGTTCGCTGTCAGTGAAGGGGAAGCCACATGGAAGATTTTCAGCAGTACAACTGGGGCTGTCCATGCTGTTGATGTCAGCTGACTTCTGCAACCCTGCATAGGTGTAGGCGGCCCGCTCACTCCTCAGTTCTTTCCCACCATCAGCTTGCAAGCTTCATTGCAGTGTTTGCGCCTTTTTCACCCTACGACTGCTTTTTTCCTTCAACCTTTATCAAAATCTCTTTTTAGAGATTTTTTCTGTTTATTGCCACTGCAGAAAGAAGACTGCCTCTACAGACGAACACTCTGTTTGTGTCTGCTGTCTTGGGTCTGACCATGATGTCTCAGACTGTGAGCTCTGCCAGAGGTTTAATCAGACCACCCTTGGGTGATGCAGGAAGGCTCTAAAGCAATTCATGGAACAGCAGGTAGCCAGCTCTGGGCAGGGGTCCTCCGGGGCCCTGGCCACTCAGTTGCCCAGTGGATCTTTGAGCTCCAAGGCCAGAGACAAGTCCTCGGGGGAGAATCACAAAAAAGACCGGGATTGCGACTGCTCCCCCCTGAGGTGATCCCGTTCCCTGGTGGACTCTTCTTCTTCTTCAGGGGGAGGCTCTTTGTCGACATCAGCTGCCTCAGCAAAGAGACCAGCTGTCCAGGTCTCTGCAACTACCAGATCCATACCGACAGCTCCTCCACCCGATTCCCAAGGCGACCATCTGTCAGTCTCCAGGTCATTGCTCCCTCCATCATCAACGATGGGCTCGTCATCGATGACTACTTCGTCCAGGCCTGCCACTTCCTCTCCGAGGGCTACAGGCTCATTGAACTCCCAGGACGGATGGTCATTGGCTTGAGTGCTGTCAAATCCCCCTCTGTCGATGACTATCATGGATCCGAATGAAGTACTCTCTAAGTTTACAAATGTACTTGTTCAGCAGCTGGCTGCCTTCAATAGGCCCTCGTCGATGGCATCTTCATTTTAGTCACCGGTTCTATCATGGCTCCCCGTGGGCTACTTCCGATGCCAGACCTAGACAAGGAGGTTGATGTCAAGGAGGAGTATCATCCTGATCTCATCCTCCCTGATGATATAGAGGATGAAGAGGAAGAAATCCTCTTCTCTGATAAGTCCACTGCCTCTTCAGTCAGTGAGGACTCAGTCAAGCATACTCTGAGGTCTCCTCCGGACGATGCCACTTTATTCAGTGTCATGAAGCAATTGTCTGCCACTGTGGGCTTCCAGACTGAGGAGGAGGATGTCACCAGGAAATACCTTGTGACTTCCTGAAAGTTCCTGAATCATCTCCTACGATTATTCTTCCTATGCTGCCAGCACTAAAGAATGCCACTGTGGCAGCCTGGCACAGGCCAGACATGGTGCCAGCTATGCCAAGCAGGGCAGACAAGCTTTATAATGCCCCTCAGGGCCTTCCTTATTTTGCTGCCCATGCTGAAACTGACTGTGGTCATCAAGGCAACCCATGACAGGTTTAAGGCACCAAAGCACCTTAGTTCCCTCCCCCCAGACAAGGAATCCCACAGGATTGACATCTGGGGTAAAAGAGTTTATGCCTCCTCTACTTTAGGCCTAAGGATTGTAAACTGTCTGTCACATATGAGTATGTTCCAGAATGCCAACTGAAGAAAGGGCAAAGCTGCTGCTCAAGCCTTTCCCGATGGCTCTCAGAGGCAGGAATTGTTCAGTGCCTGCAAACTGCAGAAGATGTCAGTAAACATCTCCTCGGGGCCCTGTGTGATATGGCTGGCACAGTAGCCAGGGCAGCTGCCACCGACATATACCTTTGTAGGCACTCATGGCTTAGGGTCTCTGGCTTTGCAGCTGACGTGCAAAACAAGGTGCTTAACTCAAGCTCTTCAGCCCTGATGTCCACGACCTCAATAATGATCTGCAGGCCTCAGGCACGGCCATCAAGTCTGTCCATTCTCTCTACCACACTCAGTCTCATGATAGAAGGCGGTCCACGTTTCGTAGACAAGCCATTAGATCAGTCTCGGGCCTGCGCACCAAGGGCAAGTGCAGAGCCCAGTCTTCCTTCCTCATCTCTGGTCCCTATTTCAGCCAGGGTTGCAAGCCATGTCCCTTGGGGTGCACCTGGCCACCATTTCAGCATACCATGCCACGGCAGGGATCCTGACTGGGGCGCACAGGACAGAATGGTTGGCCATTTCTTCAATGGGTTGGACTGCCTGTTTCCTCAAGTGAGGGAACCACCTTCACCATTGGACTTACTGCTGATGCTGGCGTGACTAATGGTAAAATCATCCTGCAGTGCTTGCATGTGTGGGCAGCGTTAATAGACACATGTGGCTATTTGTTTTGGTCTGCTAACTCTACGTGTTGAGTGGAGTAATGTGGGACTGGTAATGGCTATTCTGTGATGCATCTGGTGGCTTCGCCTTTACCTTGCTGCCGTTCACTGTGTTGCAACCCGTCCTTTGGCAAGTGCCAGTCAAGTGTCAGAATGTGATCTGTCTGGCAAGGCAATTTTATTTGTAGGGTGCCCAGTCCCAGAGGCTCTGGGTGTCTAACAGAAATGATAACAGTACATAGTAAGAAACAGCATAAAACATAAAACGATAATGCATAAATATTAATATAAGAAATTAAAATGGATTAAAAAGACTATCAGCCGATCACAGCTAGACTAGCACAGAATGAACTCAGAAATCTGGAAAGGCCAGGACAAAAAGGTGGGCCTTCAGCCTCCACTTAAATGCCTCGACTGAGGAGGCCTCCCAGATGAACGGTGGTAATGAATTCCACAGGGTTGGCCCAGAGATGGTGAATGCACGATCTTCTGAAGTCTTGAGCTGAGCCCTGGTAACATCTAGGAGGCCCCTCAAAGAGGAGCAGAGGACACAGGTGTCAGGAGCTCCAACCGGTAGCCAGGACCCAGTCCATATTGGTCCTTAAGGGTGAGAAGCCCCACATTGAAAAGGATCCTCCACCTGCCTGGCAGCCAGTGCAGAGCCCGCAGGACCGGGGTCGCATGACTGGACCTTGAAAGGCCTGCCAGTAACTGGGCCACCGCATTCTGCACTAGCTGAAGTCTGCGGTGGGTCCCTCCTGTGACCCCAAAGTACAGAGAGTTGCAGTAGTCAAGCCTGGAGGTCACAAAGGCATGCACTAGCATTGGCAGGTCCTCAGACAGAACGAGGGGCTTAATCCGGGCAATGTTCTGCAGATGGTAAAAAACACTACTAACAACAGATGACACCTGATCATCAAAAGTCCATCTGTTATCAAGGCTCACGCCCAGATTTCGCACCCTTGGGGAAGCCACCAATGGAGCAGAACCTAGGAAAAGCCCTGAGTCGGCCCCAGGTGGCAACCCATCACGTCTGCGACCAGGCTCGATCACCAGTACCTCCATCTTGGCCGCATTAATCTCAGCCAGCTGGAAGCCATTCAGTCATTGATTTTAGCCAGACAGTTATTAAGCACATCAACAGCTCCTGATGCTCCAGGGGCAAAAGACAAGTACAGCTGGGTATCATTTGCATAAGAGTGAAACTCCATGCTGTACTGTCAAATGATCTTGCCCAGGGGTAGCATGTACACTGTGAACAGCATCAGCGACAAGATCGAGCCCTGTGGTACTCCACAAGACAGGAGCATTGGGGAGGAGGAGAAATTCCCCATCACTACCCGCTGCACCCTGTTTGAGAGATAGGACTCAAACCACCTGATGACAGTACCGGCAAGTCCACAAAACTCACAGAACCGATCAAGAAGCACAATGTAGTCTACAGTGTCAAATGCTGAGGAGAGATCGAGGAGAACAAGAACTAACCAATCTCCTCTATCTCTAGCCCTGAGCATATCATTATGCACCCTCACTAGAGCTATTTCTGTGCTATGTCTAGCCCGGAAACCCAACTGAAATGGCTCATAGATGTCAGAGGACACCAGGCGATCCTCGAGCTGATGTGCCACTAACTTCTCAACAACCTTACTCAAAAAGGGCAGGTTGGCGATAGGACGGTAATTTGCCAGGACGTCCGGGTCGAGGAAAGGTTTCCTAAGGAGGGGCCTCACCAGCGCTTCTTTCAAAGCCACAGGGTGACCCCCTCCGCCATCGAGCACCTGGCAGTCCCGGCGAACACCTGGCCAACAGCCTCGACACATCCCATTAAGAAATGCGTTGGGGCCGGGTCCAGTTCATAAAAGGTGTGCTTCAGCTCTAAGATCACCTTAGTCACTCCAGACACCTCCACTGGTGTAAACTCATCCCAGGCAGGCGGAGAGCCTCAAAGACCTCGAACCCAACCACTGCGAGGCAGCTGCCTGCCTGGTGGGATCCCCGACCGGATGGCCAACACTCTGTTGGAGAAAAACAGAGCAAACTTCTCACAGAACGTGTATGACAACACTTTTCTTGGCTGCAAGCAGGCAGGATGAAGAAGCCTGTCTACAGTCCGAAATAGCTGAGATTGTCTGTTTTTACCCGCATCAATTTTCCTGGACAGGAATTCTGCCTTCTTACGGGAAATTGCCCCCTGGTACTCCACATAGTGAGCACATAGGGCCAGCCTATTGGCCTCCAGCCGGGACTTCTGCCAACAATGTTCCGACCTCCGACCCTTGACCTTCATCGTTTTGAGGTCCCCATAATATCAGGGGGACCTCGAGTGAGAAGATATGAGTCATAAGCTTCGGAGACCACCCTATTAAAAGTGGCCACCGCCTCTCCAGAACCTAATGCACCCTCCTCCACCCACCCACCCCACTCCTGATAAAGAAATCCTCTGCCTTTAATTTTAGTGTGAGTCTTAATCCATGGGAGTGCCCGCTTGTAAGGGCATTATTGCGCTCATTAGTGTAATTGCATATTTGTTCTAAAAACGAGACCAATACCATTAAAAAAAAAAAAAAAAAAAGCACAGTATACTGTACAATTGTGGGCCATGCTGCTGTGAGCTGTATTGCGTGTTTCTAGGAGATAACTATCCAGTACAGCAGCCAGTGAGAAAACCTACTGATCTGATGAATAAGCAATTAGACTTGCAATGTATGGTCCATACCTTAGAGTGATGTAACCAGTGAACAATATGCTTATAAACGGTCACTACTTTCGTCATATCATATTATCGTCTTGTGCTGATGTCATCAATGAACAAATAAACCCTAACTTTTCATAAAGGTATCGTTGACTGGCTCATTGGTGCAGCCAGTGACCTGGGATCAGGAAAAAGCCTGGGACGTTGGGGGCCATGGGGGGGGGGGGTTGATATCCCATTTGACAGCCTCTTTCTGCGGGGAGGAATGGTTGTACTCTTCACTATCACAGTGCCACCTGGATAACCACAGGTGGTGGTGTAGCTGGAAAGTAACCTGGTGAAAGTTGGGTAGGAGGGATAAAGTCCATCTGCGGTGTATTGTCGTACATGTACTAGTGTATGCGCACCTTAGAGTTGTACATAGAACCATCCCTGAAGAACAGAAACATAGACTTTGACTTCAGATAAGGACCGCATGACCCACCTAGTCTGCACATTTCCCTACCTATTTGATAAGCTGCAGATCCTAGTTAACCAACAGCCTACTTCTTCCTACCCCCCCCACCAGAATTGCCTTATGTCTGTCCCATGCATTCTTGAAGTCCCCCACTGTTTTTGACCCCACAAACTCCTCAGGAAGGCCGTTCCATGTGTCCACCAACCCTCTCCGTGCAAAAATACTTCCTCACGCAATAGATGCAATGAGGAAAACCCTAATGCAAGGTAGAATTGCACGGACACTCTCAGGCCACACTGTTCCTGACTGCCCACTGTGCCCCATAGCTGACAGACCTGAAGGAGACCATGGTCAACAGTACTCTTAGGGAGATGCACTCATCTGAGGAAATACCCCCTGTGATTGGGTAAGTGACTGAAATGGGAAGTGGATGGGGCTGGGAGGTGGCTATGCTGAAGAAGGATAGCATTGGTGAGCAGGGAAAATGAATGTTTTTTAAAAAAGGTATTTTAGTGAACTATATGTTTTGATAAACATGCTATATTTAGCTTGTATCAGCCATTGCAAGCCTTGAATGCTGCAGAACTGGTTGTCGCCCACTGAGTATCCATTATTAGCAGTGGTGCAGACTTTTGTATCTCAGTTGAGTTTTGTGCCTAACAATCTGTATTCCTCATATATGGATCTTTTCATCTTTCTCCAGGTTATCAGTGGTCACCTGGGATGGGTGCGATGTATCGCAGTGGAACCAGGCAATCAATGGTTCGTTACAGGCTCTGCAGATCGAACTATTAAGGTAAGGAAGAGGAGGGTCAAGAAGCAGCAAGCCTCTGTAGAAGGCTGGACTGACACTGCACTGTTAGTTTTTGCTATCGTGTGTCAGGTTTGCAAAAGATAAACTGACTCTGGAGGTAGCAGCTACTGCAGCTTTTAGATTTATTTGTCTGCCATTCAGTGTGAGAATCAACCGGCCAGATCACCATTTTAGAACAGTTTCCTGTCATAACCTATCCAGTGTCATCCTGATGTAACATGTGACAGCTGCCAGCCAGCCAGTTTACAGGTTGTGTAGCTTCCCAGGTCAACGACCTTGTCCACTGTGCTGTCCCTTGGGACATCTGGTTTTGGGACTGAACCAGTGTTTCTAGGCCTTGGCTGCTCTGTAGGTGGGTGCCTTTTGTCTGGTAACTACAGAGCGGCATCTGCTCTTGAGGCAGTTGTTCAGCTACCCTCTCAGCTGGAGGACAGATGATGTTACAACAGCCCCTAACAAGAAGGGATTAAAGTATCACTAGGACATGACCTGCTGGCTTAGTGATACCATCTTCACTTGCAAGTGGGAGACCCTTTTCTGTACACCTTGAGCCCAGGACTCGCACCTTGGACCAGCGGAGACAATTAGCAATGTAGTCATTGTATGACCCTCAGTACGTCCTGGTGGTTAAACTCTGTCCGATGTCTCAACTTATTCACTGTAGGCAGGAACACTTGGTTAAGTAGTCATCCCTGCCATCGGTATAGTTTGATGCTGACATAGAGACCTTTGGGCTTCCTCCTTCATTGAACTAGTGTCTTGCACAATAACAGCCGGGGGGGAAGGGGTGTAAGATCAGGGAGGTAGAAGGAACGTCATTCATAGATGTACATGGAGGAACTCCAGAAAAGGTGGGATTTGCACACATAGATGAGTGGAAGGAGATCCTAGCTCCATAAAAAAAAAGGGGGGGGAAATGCCACAATTACCCCTCCAACTATCTTTTTTTATAAAAAAAAAAAAAAAAAAAAAAAAGGTGACTACCTGGGAATCTAATAAAGGCCCCTGAATAGGGAAGAAAGTTCCCTCTCTACTCTATTTTTTTGCTGGTTTTTACTTTCTGTTTTTGTCTTAATTGCTGCACACCACCTGCCAGATCCTGCTTTCACCTTATGTGAGCTGTAGGAGTCCACCTATGGTCCAACATACCACCAGAGCCTCTGCTTGATATTCCCTCCAGAATTCTTGACCAAAACCCACAGATTGTTCCCTGTGTTTGGTACCTCCAGGTTCCCCAAGTCAAGAGCAGAATACTTCGCTCGATGATCAAGGTCCAGGAGGAGCCACCGAGGCACGGGAGGGGTCGGTAAGGCCCTGCTGTAGCATGGAGGGGGTGGGGCTATTTAATCTGTCCAGGGTTGCTTGGGTACTTTTTCCCACTAAGCCCTCCTTTATTTCCAGGGCATGGTTCTGAGGAGCAACCCAACAACATCTCTCAGGGATATCTAAAGGGTGCATGAGCCTGGCCCTACTTTTGAAACTTCTCTGCTGGCCTTGCTCTGGACATGTGATAGCTTCATGTCACTTACCAGGCGAGTGAGTACATGCTGATGCAAGATTGCTCCAAAGAGACCATTTATTCCTTCCAGCATGACAAACCCCACCCCAGGCCACAAGGGGCAGTCATACAGCAGAATAAGGTACCCTCCCCCCAGAGGCAGATCAGGTGTCTAGGACAGTTGACACGACCCCACCTCGCCGGTCTCCCCCAAAAATCATTCCTCCAGTGTTACCAGCTTTGAGGACTGCAGCCACAGCAGCCTGGTACAGACCAGACAATGGTGCCAGTTATGCCTCACAGGGCAGACAAACTTTATCATGTCCCTTGGGTTCCTCTGCTATGCTGCCCAGCCCAAGACAGACTCAGTGGACATCAAGGCAGCTCATGACAAATGTAAGGCACCTAAGCAACTTAGTTCCCTTCCCCCAGACAAGGAGTCTTGAAGAATTGACCTTTGAGGTAAAAGGCTACATGCCTTCTCTAACCTGGGTTTGAGGATTGCAAACTACCTGTTGCACATGGTAAAATACCAAAATGCCAACTGGAAGAAGGGCAAGGCTACAGCCCAGGCCCTTCCAGAGGGTACTCAGAAGCAGAAGCTGCTTCAGTGCCTTCAAGCTGCGTAGGATGTTAGTAAGCATCTCCTTAGAGCCCTGTATGACATGGCTGACACAATTGCCAGGGCAGCTGCCATGGGCATATGCCTGTGTCGGCACGTATTGATCAGATTATCCAGCTTTGTGGCCGATGTGCAGCAGAAAGTGCTTAACATCCCCTTCAATAGTACCAAGCTGTTTGGCCCTGATGCCCAGGACATCATTAACGATCTGCAAGCCTCTACCACACCCAACCAAGGGGTAGAGGGCACCCTTCTTTTCGCAGAATGAAGGATTAGCTCCCCTGCCCCAAGGAAAACACAGAGCTCAGGCTGCCTTGTCCACCCCCTCCAGTGCCCAAGCTGCTTTCAGGCGTCCCAGAAGTGAGGGACCAGCCCCTGTGGCTGGCTGTACCTCTGCTTGACTCCTTGCCAGGCTCCCCTCTTTTGATCCAGGAGGCAATGATTGGAGGTTGGTTCTCCCTTCATCTGAATCAGTGGAGAACCATAACTTTAGATGGATGGATTCTGCAAATCATAGAAAGGGGACACATCTTGGAAGTCATCAGGCAGTCTCCAGAAACCCCACCCCTGTCCTCCTGTTGCCCCCCACCTGTCTGTTCTCTGGGAGGAAGTACACTCTCTCCTGCGCAAGCAGGCTATCGAGCCAGTACCCAGGCACCAAAGAAACGGATTTTACTACAGGTTTTTCCCGGTCCCCAAAAAGACCGGCAATCTGATGCCTATCCTGGATCTAAAGGACCTCAGTCTGTATGTCCAGTGCAAGAAGTTTTGGATGATAACTTTACCTGGCCTGTTGCCCCTTCTCAAAACAGGGGACTGGCTCTGCTCCATGGACATGCAGGACACCGACCTGCACATCACAGTCTTTCCTCCTCCCAGGAAGTTTCTCCATTTTGCCTTTCAGGGCGAACATTATGAGTTCAAAGTGCTGCCCTTTGGCGTGTCTTCTGTGCCGCAAGTCTTTACCAAGTGCTTAGCAGCGGTTGTAGTAGCCCTCAGAAGGGACAGGGTCTGTATGTTTTGCCTTATCTGGATGATGGACTCTTTTTTTTAAATCCAGCTTTTTTGAGCCCCCGTCGACACCTCCCACCTACTTGGTGATGGGGGTACATGGTGGAGCTGGCAGGCAGCTCCAGACCCCCCCTCGGAGGGACTCAGTCTTGGGACCTCCACTTCTCCTGCACCCGGCACTCCCCCAAGGGTTGCGCCACCCCACTCCCTGTCGCAGGGCCGAGGTTGAAGGATGTGGACCCTCCCACCCCAGGAGACCGACATCTAGACTCCAGGGGGCCAGCGTGGGTGCTGTGGGGCCATCATGCAGCCTGCCAGCTCTATTTTTTCTTAATTTTCTCCCAGCCCCTTACCGCGGTTGCTCGCAAGTGTGTGAAGGCATGCGCATGCAACAACCCGTGACACCATTCCTACTGTAGTCACTCCCAACTGCACCACCTCCGGGGCCTCTGCCCGGGGCAGCCTTGCAGCGGGCGCAGCTGGGTCCCTACCGGGAGCCGAGAGCTGCCTTACCGCTGCTCAGTCTGTCTCTTGGGCTCCCCTCCCCCGCCAACCCGGGCTCATTCCTGAACTCGGGTCGCTGGCGTGGTGCCCAGCACTTCAACTCTTCGCACCACTGGGCCAACCGTGGATGACTGTCTCTTAAAGGCCCCATCCAGGGAACAACTTCTGCTAACTCTGGAGCAAACTCTTCAGCTCTTCCACTCTCTGGGCATTACTGTCAGTCTGCCCAAGTCAGTTCTGGTGCCCTCTCAATGGTTGCAATATATAGGGGCAGTTCTGGACTCTGCACAGGGAAAGACCTTCCTGCCCTAAAACAGGGCAGAGTGCTTCATAGCTCAAGCTCAGGAAGTCGCTCAAAGTCGCTGCTTTCCTGCCAGGGTTTACCGTAGATTGCTGGGTCTAATGGCAGCTGCCATATCCACTGTTCCATTGGCGAGACATCATATACGCATCCCACAGTGGTCCCTATGGGTGCAGTGGGGCCAGCGCACGGATGAGTTAGATCAACCAGTCCTAGTATCCTCCCCAGTATGCAAGGTACTGCAGTGGTAGATGGACCCCTTGAATCTGCTTCAAGGGGTTCCATTCAAGATATCCTCCCCGTAACAGATCCTTGCTATGGATGCCTCAGGTCTGGGCTGAGGAGCACACTTGGGTCCCTTCCAGACCTAGGGCTCTTGGTACCAGTGGGAAACCTGCCTGCATATCAGTGTCTTGAAGATGAGAGTGGTGCTCTGTGCCATGCAGGCCTTTCAGGAACACCATGCTCCAGGACAACTGCTGGTCCAGTCAGACAACCTAAGTGTAGTATACTTCATCAACAAGGGGGGGGGGGGCCCATTTGTACCACCTCTGCAGGAAGTCATGAGAGTGTGGTACTGGGCACTGAACCAAGGTCTCTCTCTCTCTCTCTCAAGTGGTCCACATACCAGGCGTGTTAAACACTCTGGCGGACAGTCTCAGCCAGACTCAGTCCAGCATGCACAAGTGGAAGCTCCTCACATCCATTGCAGAAGACTTGTTCGACAGATAGGGTCATCCAGAGTTGGACCTTTGTGCCTCCCTGCTCAGTGCAAAACTGCCCAATTTCTGCTCGCTAGATCCAGGGCCTGGAGTTTTTTGGTGAGACACGTTGTCCTCTTCTGGAACTGGAGATTCCTTTACACCTTCTCTTCGTTTCCTCCGATTCAGAGGGTGCTAATCAAGCTGCACATGGAGGGGGTCAGCATGATTCTGGTAGCTCCATTCTGAACTCTGTAGATATGGTTTCTCCTGCTTCGGCAGCTGGCGGTTGAACCTCTGGTCCCTCTCCCCCTCTGTAGGAACCTGCTGACACAGGATTGGGGAACCCTGGTCTGTCCCAACCTCAGGTCCCTCCATCTGCATGCTTGGCTCCTGAGGACATAGCCATCGCCAGGTTTGGGGTATCTATCAGAGTGTCAGATGTGCTAGTGGCCACCTCCGGAAGCATTCCACTCGAGCCACGTATGCCATGAAGTGGAAGTGGTTCGCCACCTGGGCTGCCAAACATAATTTAAACCTTTCACCTGCAGGGCGAACCGCATTCTGGACTACCTGATCTCTCTGTCTGATTCAAGTCTCCAGTACTCTTCTCTCAAGGTGTACCTTTCGGCCATTTCTTTTAGGTTTTTGGAGAGCCCCCCCCCTCCCAGACTGTCTGTCTGCACTTGTAACTGCTGGAGACTCAATCCTATGGTGTGACCTGATGACTGAGATAACACCGATGAAGATAAAAAGGTTACGTAAGAACTTACCGTAACAGTACATTTTTGAGGGGATTTCAGTCATTAGGTCTGCTTTCCCTGCCACCATCCCCTTCATTGGGGCTCCTGTTTAGGAACTGGCTGCCTGGTGTATCCAGCCTTTCACATAGATCTGGGTGCCTCTCTCTCTCCCCTTGGTCCCCCATGGATAGGACTCCTTTTGTTTCCAGGGGAAGGAACTGAGGAGGGAGCTGGGCCTCTCACGCCTTTATAGGGTTGGTGACGTCGATGGTGTGGGTGGCCCCAGTTGTGCTGCTGAAAATCTTCTGTGTGGATTCTCCTTCACCGACTATGAAGTTCCTATGGTGTGACCTGATGGCAGATCCCCTATGGTATGTTCTTACATAACTGTTCTTTTTACTGCACAAAGGAATCCGTAAGTAACAGTGCTAAAAAGGGAAGGTCCAACAGTCCCAAAATATAATATATCAGGTTGGGCTCCAGTCCACAGTGGCTGTCTCCTACTGCCCCTCCTATGACAACATTTACCTTGGAGACAAATGAGGCTCAGATCTTATCCCACTCCACTTCCGGCTCAGCTGAGCAAAGAAATTCTTCAGAGACGGGGCTCAAGTTTTCAGTTTTAGTCTTTATGGCACAGAAACTCCTTTAGGCAACAGCCTATTTCTAAAGACCTTAGCGTTGTACATACCGTATACATTTCAGTATAAGTCAGATTTTTGGGAGCTAATTTTAGTCTTCAAATGCATGTTCTGACTTATACGCGAGCCATTGTGATAAGCAGAGAAACTGCAAGCCAGGAAAGTTTGAAAAAAATAAACTACGGTACTAAAATCCTGATTGCCTCGAGCTGCTGAGCTACTTGAGCCGTTGGCACCTAATTAATAACAGCTGCATACTCCTGCCATTAACAGACACTTTAATGCTTACCTAGCCCCATTGCCCGATTAACACAAAATTGTAATCTTGCAAGCTTGTCCGCTTGTCTCGATTCATTGATGCTACTCAGGCTCAACAAGACGCATTTGAAAACGATTAAGCAATTTACTGATGTTACCTTGATAAAATGAATTCCCTTTACTGCGATATTTCATTATTCACCCAGATTTCAACATGCAGTCAGTGAAAAGAACAAAAAGCGCCTATGATGCCGACTTAAAGTTAAAAGTTGTAAGTTTCGACGAATCGCATTCAAATGCTGTTGCCGAGAGGGAGTTCACTGTGGTCTGGTATTTAAATATACATCGCCAGCATCACATTGCGATTCAGTCTGGGCATTCTGCCCACTGTAACTTACAAACACATTGCACTCTGAGCGGAGCCCCCCCAAGACTGCAGGCTTTGACTCCCATTTAGTTGTTACTCTGCCTTTGTTACAAAAGGGGAGCGAGAGTGCCTATTAATGTGCAGTATGTAAATATGAAGTGTAACTAAGCTGCTCTTATGTTTTTGCTTAAATCAGCATAACCAGAATCGCACTGCGATTCAGTCAGAGCATTCCCCACGCTGTAACTTACATGTGTATTGCATTTAATTCATTATGAGCAACTTTTCTGCTCTCATGATTTTAATGTGCAATATATAAATATACTGTGCAGTGAATTAGATTTTTTACTTCACATAATAAATTCACTAACATGAAGGTGCTTCCATGAACTTTTGGTACTGTAGAAGATGTCTCCAACTTATATGCGGGTCAAAGGCAGATGCAGCAATTTTAGGTCTGAATAATGGTCCCTGACTTATACGCAGACCGACTTATATGTGAGTATATATGGTAAGTTATAAGCGAAATACACAGATAAAATTACAAGGGAGGAAGATGTATCAGCCAAGTTAGCACTTCATTCACTTACTTGGTGGCGGACAACTCCTGCAAGGCGTCTCTTGAATATGGGGTTTCAGGGAGATCTCCTAGTCAGACCCGAACGACATGCCATTATTAAGCAAGTTTCCAACTCCAAAACGGCTCTACCACAACATAAGAAGCCTGCAGGATACCACTTTTTTCCAAATATCCATCAGTGCAGCCAGGAATGCAGGTTCAACTTCTGACAGAATAAACCACCCAGCTCATCTAACCAGGGATTGTTTCACTACAAAAAGGGGTAGACCAAGAAAAAGGAACATTCAGAGACAACAGAGATCATAAGGACAACCATGCATATTGAGATGCGGCCTGTCCCCAGTCCATATCCCCTTGGGGCAAGACCATGAAAATAATTACGGACTGATGGGGTATTGGATATCTCTGGTGGGTATTCCATAGAATTTCAAATCCCCATCCAAGAGGCTATTGCTCACCTCAGAGACATAAGAGTCCCAACCAGTACCTCACCAAAAGTAGGGGGTCAGGACTATATTCAGTCTTCTTCATCGTACCGAGGAAGACGGGGATTCAGAGCCTTCCTAGCTCCATCTCAACAAGAATATCAAGACCCCACACTTCAAAATGGAAACGTGATCCACTATACTGGCAGTGTACCTAGGGTAATTTGAACATTCAAGGGGTCGATGTACATCTTCCTGTCCACCCATCACACCACATATCCATACCCTCTGGGTCATTTGGCAGTCCTGCTAGAAGAAATTCAGACCCTTGCAGACAAACAGGCAGTTTAACCCATTCCCTTATCTGAACAGAACATGCATTCTATTTCAGGTGTTTCCTGGTTCCACAGAAGATGGGCAGTTTATTCCCAGTATGGGACCTCTGAAACCTGAGCCCAAGTACATTGAATACAAAAACTTCAGGATGGTGTCCCTGTAGTCTCTCCTATCTCTGCTGTTGCAAGGGGATTGGATACATGTACTGGACATGCAGGATGCACACATGTACTTCAAGATTCAGTGCAGCTATCGCAAGTACCTGTACTTCCTCTTGGACAGCAGGCAATATCAGTTTCATGTTTTGCCATTTGGGTTATCCTTGGCACCAGGTGCTTATTCTTGCACTGTGAGCTGTTTTCCACCAATGTACAAAGGAATGTTGATGTAGAGGACAAAAACATATTATTGTTAAATGGCAAGGAAATGGTACTTTGAATTATTCATGTAGATATATTATGGGATGTCACTTATAACAATATCTGTCGCTATGCATCTTCCTTGCACTGACTGAAACACCATTGCTTCCTCTATTCAGAACTGGGATGGCTTCCTTCTGATGAACTAAGGCTTCATGCCTATGGCTCCATCATTGACAATATGGTCCGCCTACAAATTCCAAAATCCCTGGCAGGACTTTTCCAAAATCTGACGTCGTGCTATAAACTGAGGTCTGCTGACCAGGCCCCCGTTTTGACCCCCAGGCACACCACCACTAAAGGCGCTAGTGCTTTCGCCTGCCATGCCCCCAAATACTGGAATTCCCTTCCACTAGGCATTGCGCCAATCACTATCTCATGCATCTTTTAAAAAAGGGTTGCTAATTTATCTCAACACTTCCCACAAGTGCTCCTGCTTCAAACCTCCATAGCTCTTTTTCCTCCCCAGCCTCCTCTCTCCATGACACTTACTGATCTACCCTCAAATACACTATGCACTTCTCCTTACTTATCTGTCCCTCCTCCCACCTTACTTGCACCCTCATCCCTCCTGTCTTGACTCTCACTTCCATCACTTACTACTACCATATCCATTTCCCTTATTGCATAAAATGCTCAACATGTTCACTTTCCTTATAGCAAATTGTGGTGTAGTTTTGTTCCTTGTACTGCTCCAGTGTTATTTTTGTTTACTTTCTGTACTGCACTAGCATTGCATCCTCCTTGTTTCTATGGAAACATTTGCAAATTGGTCTGTACACTATTGTCAACCATTTTCTGTATTTGTATCGAAATGTTTCCCTGTATTATTGTATTGTTGTATTGCTGTACTGTACCCTCCCGGGTCGTGCCTGAAAATAGTCATTGCTATGGCTAGTGCCCCTACCCGGTAAACAAAAACTAAATAAATAATAAATATAAGAAGGATTATGAAGATCACAAATATTTACTTAACCTTATAAACCATTTGGGCTTTGCAGAGCTTGATATTCATTGCTCTAAAAAGGATATCGTGTTTGCTTGGAGAGATACAAATTCCCCAGAGGCTCCAGGTTTTGCTGTTATTAGCAAATTGGAGGTTACCAAAGCTTTGTGGGCCTCAGTGAAGAGATTGTCTGAACTTAATTTGAATAGTATTACTTCAGTCACATAGCAATCCATTATAAATGTTTTGAAAGAAAATAACCTAAGCCCGATGGTGTTTGATAAGAATAGTATTCCAGATATGATTGGTTCCTTTGAATGGAAATTTTAGAGATCCCTGGGAAGATTAATGGAGAAAGTGGAGAGTCCCAGAATATAATACTGGGTCTGTTTGGCCTTGAGCCTTGCCCTCTGAAAATTAATCATCTTTGTATCAGACAGTGCTGATACTCCTTACAAAATGTTTGGAAATTGATGTTGGTCTCAATGGGATAGCAAAAACTCAAAGATCAAATGGGGACGGAGGGTCACAAATCAATATATGGGTCAGACATGAATCTCTTGCAAAGAAAATTCTTTGTTTTTGTGAAAGCCTTGACCGATGTGATTTACATCTAATTGATTTAGGACAGATTTTTAATGAGAGTGACTTTGAATACTCATGTGCCTAGGAGGTCATAGATACATAGAAACGTTTGGCAGATAAGGACCGCTAGGCCCATCTAATCTGCCCGTAAGTCCTATACTTGTATGCAGTCACTGACCCTAAGTCATCAGTGTCTTTTCATCACTCCCTTCCCACCCAGTTTTTCCTTGTGCTTGTCCCAGGCATGTTTAAACCCCTCCACCGTGCTTACCCCCACCACCTCTTGTGGCAGACCATTCCAAGCATCCACGACCCTCTCTGTGTAGGGAAAAACTTCCTAACGTTACCTCTTAATCTACCCCCCTCCAATTTCATATCGTGTCCCCTCGTTCTGATATCTTTTCTACATTGGAAAAGATCCCCTACCTGTACCTTGCTTATGCCCTTTAGGTACTTGAAAATTTCCATCATGTCCCCCCCTTTCTCTTCTCTCCTCCAGTGAGTACATATTGAGGTCTCTTAGTCTCTCTCCTCATCTGTTTTGTGATGCAAGCCATGCACCATCTTTGTCGCCCTTCTCTGGTAGCCTCCACCTTGTCTATGTCCTTATGCATGTGTGGTTTCCAGTACTGCATGCAGTACTCCAGGTCAGGCCGTACTAGTGTTTAATACAATGGCATCACCACCTCCTGTCTCCTGCTAGTAATGCCTCTGCCTGTGCACCCCAGCATGCCACTGGCCCTCCCTGCAGCCTTTGCGCACTGCTTTGATACCGTAAGGTCATCGGATATGATAACCCCAGGTCTCTTTCCTCTTTGGTGACAGTCAGCACCTCCTTCCACATTCTGTAGCTCTCCCCAGGGTTCCCCCTACCTGGGTGCATTATCTTGCACTTTTTTTTGCATTAAACCTCAGTTGCCACACCTCTGACCATCTTTCAAGCTTTTCCAGGTCCCTTTTCATTTTCTGCACCCCTTCTGGAGTATCCACCCTGTTGCAGATCTTGGTGTCCTCTGCAAATAGGCAGATCTTTCCTTCCAGCCCCTCTGCAGTGTCACTAATGAAGACACTGAACAGGACTGGTCCCAGTACTGATCCCTGTAGTACTCCGCTGGTCACTTCTCTCTCCCCGGATTGGATCCCATTTACCCTCTACCTCTTGTCCGTCAGCCAGTTTCTAACCCAGTGTATCATCTTATGCCCCATGCCCAGACAACTCATCTTGTTAATCAGCCTTCTGTGTGGGATGGTATCGAAGGCTTTGCTGAAATCTAGGTAGGCAATGTCGACCGCCCCTCTCTGATTCACTTCCCTAGTCACCCAATCAAAAAAATCTTATCAGATTTGTTTGACAGGACCTTCTGCTGTGAATCCATGTTATCTCAGATCCTGGGCACCATTGGATTCCAGGTGTGCCACTATCCTTTCTTTCAGCAGTGTCTCCATGATTTTCCCCACCACTTAGGTGAGGCTGACTAGCCTGTAGTTCCCCGCTTCCTCCCTACTGACACTTTTGTGCAGTGGGACTACATGCGCCCTCCTCCAGTCCTCTGGAACCATGCCTGTGTTGAGTGACTCTGTGAACAGGGTGGCCAGAGGCACTGCTAGTTCCCTTCTCAGCTCCCTTAATATCCTCAGGTGTATGTTGTCTAGCCCCATGGCTTTATCCACCTTCAGCTTTGTGAGTTCCTCCAGAACTCTCTCCACTATGAATAGACTAGTGTCCTCTTCTCCCCGCCTCCATTGCCTCTGCTCCTCAACTGTGGTCCTTGACCCTCTCCCTCCTTAGTGAATACTGAACAGAAGCGTTTGTTCAGTATTTCTACTTTGTCTAGATCCCCTCCTTACACTCTTCCTCCTCCCCATTGAGCCTCACAATCCCCCCCCCCCCCCAGTTTTCTTCTGTGCTGATGTACCTATAGAATGTCTTGTCCCCTTTTTTCACAGTGCATGCTAAATCCTCCTCTGTCTGCACCTTGGCTCTCCTAACAGCTTTCCCTGTTTCCCTTAGACATTCAAGGTACACCTCCCTGTTCTCCTCCTTTTGGGTCCCCTTATACTTCCTGAAACTTAATTTTTTTAGCTCTTACTTTGTCTACCACCTCCTTAGAGAACCATAGTGGTTTCCTTCTTCTTTTCCTTTTGTCCACTATTCTAATGCATTGGTTAGTTACCTCCACTATGGCTCCTTTTAGTTTCCCCCACTGTTCCTCTACTCACTCTCCCTTCTCCAGGGCTGCTCTTAAACATCTACCCATTTCACTAAAATCTGTCCTCCTGGAATCGAATACTTTTGCCCTTGTGTGGCTTAATTGAGTTCCTGTCTCAGTGCCAAACCACACCATGTTGTAGTCACTGGATCCCAGCTGCCCTTCCAGCTGGACTCCTTTGACTCTGTTCCCATTGGTCTATACCAGGTCCAGAATCGATTTGTCTCTGGTTGGCTCATGCACCAGCTGTCTTGAGCCCAACCCCCTGCAGGGGTTCCAGGATGGTCGTGCTTCTGGCTGAAGCAGCTGCCTGAGTGGTCCAATCCACATCCGGCATATTGAAATCCCCTGTCAGCATGATTTCATCTTTAGCTGCCATGTCATGAATTTCATGCATTAGTACCCTGTCCACTTCCTCCCTCCATGCCGGAGGTCTGTTGTTAACCCCTGTACGTATTGCTGTGCCATTCCCTGCTTCAAGGGTGACCCACATTGCCTCGGCCTTCCCCGTCTTCCCTGTACTTCTGTTGCCTTTATGCCTTCTCTGTTGTACAGGGCTACCACCCCCCCCCCTTTTTTTTTTAACCTTCCCTGTCCCTTCTAAACAGTGCATAGCCTGGTACATTGCTGTCCCAGCTGTGATTAGCAGAATACCATGTCTCTGTTATTGCTGCTGTGTCAAGGTCTGCATCCATCATCAAGGCTTCCAGGTCTGGAACCTTACTTCCCAGACTGCAGGCATTTGTGAGCATGACCTGCCATGTTTTACACCCTGCACTCTCTCTATTTTTGTTCTCTCTACCTTGCCTGATTCCCCCACCCCGGTTTTCTTGTTCACGTGCTCCTGTTCCCCCTTTATCCCCCCTTATGCATGTTTCACCTGCCTGCTTCAGTTGTTCCTGTTGTCAACTTGCATTTTTGCATGTTCCCATGGGGGAGTGTTCCTAAGCCACCTGTCCCTTCTGGCTCTTCCCCCAGGCCAGTTTAAATGCTCCTTGCTGAATCATTCCAGCTTATAAGCTCACATCTGCCCAGGTCCCACAGGTAACTTGAGAACTCTAGATCTGGAAGGTCCTGTAAATAATGTCTTGAGCAATGAATTTAAAAGTAATTTTCTACAGAAGTGACTTAAATACATCAGTTTCAGATCATCATAATATTGTCATAAAATTATCACTGTCCTCTTTAAATTTTCAAGTGCTTTCATGGAATATGGTTGGTTTTGCTTTGAAGATTTCAGATCCTGACTGGTTGGAGTTCATAAATAATTTTCAGATTATAGGTCTACAGGAAACATGGTCTTCAATGCTTGTAATTTAAATGGTTTCCAGGGTTTTCATTCTCCAGCCTTTAAGATGCTCAACAAGGGAAGACCAGCGGAGGCTTGGCTCTGTTTGTAAAATGTTCACCTGAGTTAAAATGGGTTAGGTTTTCACATCAGAATGCTAATTTTCAGTTAATAAACATTGCATTCAAGGATGTGAATATCCTGATACTGAATACATACATGCCACCTAAAAATTCTAAATATTCTGGGACAGTGGGGCCTATGCATTAAGGTGCAGAGTGTCTCGGCACGCGCATGTCGCAGTGCAAGACCTCCACCATACCCATATGGGATGTACTAAGGAGGGGTGCACAGCCACCACCGCACCCGATCCCCCATCTGCATGGACAGCAACGCACTGGTGGCAGGGGACGGTCCAGCACTACGTGCGATTCACTGCGGCACATAGTGCTGGTCACATGGGTGCAGAGGGGGTGCAGGGTACGCCAGGGAGAACCCTGCCATGTGTCCTCTATGTGTGGTCCACAGTCTGGTCAGGGAGATTGCCACCCCCCCCACCAACAAGTCCCCAGCATCCGTCCCCACAGGCTGCCCAATGCCACCCACCCCATCGCCCACCTGTGCCTGTCCTGTGACAGCCATTCCCCCCCTGCCCTCCCCACACGCACACAGGTAGGGGCCCCGGGATTGGAGACACCGAGTCCACCCCCTTACTGTACTGCCGACACACCCCCGACACCTCCGGGCATGTGGTGGAGTGTAGTACCTCCCCACCTGGCACCGACAGCATAGTCTCACACTCCTGTACCTTTGCTTTGCCCAGTGCCACTGCAGGATAGCCGGCAGGACTGCCCTACTTACACCTTCACGGCCACCGGTCATCCAAAATCCGCAGGAGCATGGAGCCAATGCACATCCTGCCGCGTAGGGGATCCATTGTGGGACCCGAGCCAGGTGGATGCCTGCCCAGGTCCGCGGCTCCACCTCCACCCGAACCTCTCGCCCGGGGGCAGGGCAATGGACAGGTGTGGCGCTCACAAATGCTGCCAGGTGTGCACCCTGTCGTAGGTGTGCAGCTATGCGGGTGGGGCGCGTATTTCCCACCCAGTAGTGCATATAAGCCCCAATATCTGGGATACCGTGGAAGAGTACATACTCCTGGAGCAAAACTGCTGATCATGGGAGACCTTAATGCATGTATTGCTGACTTCAATGATATTGAAAATATTTCACTTCCCTTGCCATATGTCAGTTTAAATAGGAAATGCAAGGATTCAACATTGATTGAGAATGGTCAGAAACTAATTTCAGTTGTGGATTTGGTAGTAGTAAATGGGTAAACTCAGACTGATTCTGAGGGGGAATACACTTGTTTAACTGGTTCTGGCAAAAGCACTACTAACCTAATTATTGCACATATTATGGATTAGAACATTATCAAAAACTTGAAATATAGCCGGCCTGGTGGCACTGAGGGTTGAGGCGCTGGATGCCACATCTCGCGCCATGCTGGCGACCCATGTTCAGGAACGAGCGTGGGCCACTGGGGGTCAGCAGGGAGGAGAAGGATTGAGCGTCTGGAGGACAGCTCTCCTTCTCCGGGGAGGGAGGGTTTAGGCAGTCAGTGCTAGTCTGGTCCATAGTGGTGGCTGGGTGCTGGTGCCTCAGCATACAAGATGGGGGGTCAGGAGTGGCACAGACGCATGACGGCATGCGTGGCACTGTCACAGATGTCCTTGCACGCGCCTCCCCAGCAACAAGGAACACCAGGACAAATTGCCCACAGAGGATGAAGGGGGAACTCGCAGGCCTCGCATCCGGCCAGTCACAGCACAGGAACACATGATCTGGTCTTTGAGGGGAGGGCCCCCTCTCCGACCCCACCGGGGGGGGTAAACCCTGGGGCCACTACTCTGCTGGCTAGTGGACGCCGGGGTGACGAGGCTGGGGCTCCCCCAGATTGAGAGGGTTGTGGGGGCAGGAGTATAAATAATCACTAAAAAAAAAAAAAAAAAACTTTAAGTAGTGTCACGGGCTGAAAGTGACCATTTACCTCTTATGTCAACATTGCATATTCCAATATTCCAATTATATCTAATTCAGTATCAAATTCTGTTATAAATATACAGTTCAGTATTATTAGAACTCAAGGATTACCCTTGAATCATTTGGTTCTGCAGAATTTGGAAGCCTTGTTGTTTTATTTGGAAAATCTGGAGTTAATAGAAAGTATAAAAAGAGACCCCTCTGCTCAGCTAGCCTCTGAGTTGGTAGCTAAGTTGTACAGGAATTTAGCAACAGCACGTTATAAAAAGTAAAACTATTAGTCTGCCCAGGGTTGACTCATAGTTTTCTCAAAGTTGTGAAAAAGCAAAAAGGGAACTCCAGACATTAATCAGATACACAAAAAACAACCCTTCTAGACAAAATCTTACAGCTTTGAACAAAACTAGGAAAAATACAAGGAAAAACTGGCTGAGGAAAAGGAATATTTTCAGGCAAATATATGGGCCCAGATGTTTAACATCACAAAAAATAAGGACATTAAATCTTTCTGGTGCATGGTTGCTAAGGGTACCAACATTTTACAATATAATCTAACAGCTACTATCTCAGCAAATAACTGGATAAGTTATTTTAAAACTATTTTTTATGATCTTCATTGAAGAAATCTCTTCCAGCAGGTCATTACATGTAGGAATATCCCAGCTGCAGGCTTGATTTCGTCTGGATGAGTTATCAGCTGTCTACCTGGGACCACCCCCGATGACACCATGTGTTGTCTCCTGATAGGTATAAAAGGGGGCAGTCCCAGATGCTCCTCAGTTCTCTTCCTACCATGACCTGCATGCTGCATGTTCTCTGTCCGGACTGCAATTGACGACAGAAAGTTCAGTCTACTGCTCTGTGGTGTTTCCAGTATTGTCGCGTTCTTAGTGATCGATTCATGTCATCTACGGATTTTCTTTTCAGAAAGTGTTCCTGTGGCCAGAAACTTGCGACAGATGACCGGCACAAATTCTGTTTGAAGTGCTTAGGTCCAGCGCATGATACCCATGCTTGTGTCCTGTGTCAAAGGTTCAATAAAGCCACTAAACGTCGACAACTCCAGACCCTTCGAGAGCACCTCATGGAGCAGAAAGCTGCCCTCCTTGAATGGGAACACTGCTCAAAGTTAAAGGAGTACCTACTCTTATCCTGTGCATCCCACCATTCTAGTAAGGATCCCTTGTAAACGGGGAAGGCTGACAATCGGGAGAAGCCTAAGAAACACTGTTCTAAGAGTAAGCATGCTACTCCTGTCTCCTCTCCATTGACGACCAGCCTGCCGCCGCCTTCTCGCTCTAAGGAGCAGGGTAACCTTAAAACTAAAATGGTTTTAGCTGCCCTTTCTGTGGCAGCTGCCAAGTTGTCCTCCACACCTACGGCGACCTTTGACGTTTCAGCTGCTTCTTCGTTGACAGCTCCCCCGTCATCATCTTTGGCAGGTCTTACTAAATTGCGGCTTCCACCGCTGCCATTTCCATCTCGGGGTTCTCACTATCATCTGTCAATGGCTCCTTCGCTGTCATCCTGCTAGGCTACGTCAGGACATTTTGAGTTCCCCTTACCTTCTTCGGCTCTTCCGTCAATGGTGCTGGGTACCTTTGTTCACCCTTCGTTGATGGCTCATTTGGTGCCACCCCTGAACCCTATTTCTTCAGTTGTGCCCATTCAGTCGGTGCTTTCCACACCAAGTTCTGCCTCTTCTCTGTAGGTGGCCATGGTGGATGTCCAGGTCCTTATGCAGACTATTCTGGGCCTCACAAAGTCTGCTCCCCCTCATGTGGGAGTGTTCCTTCAGATCCAGTATCAGTATCTTCTAGACACTCCGCTCTGTCTAGGACTGCCAGTTCCTCCCCAGCAAATCGCTTCAATAGGACAATGAAATGGAGGAACCTGATCTACAGGACTGGCAAGTTGAGGATCAGGAGGAGGATGCTTTGGAACAGGAACCACTGTCTCCCTTATTTTTTTTTTCTGCCTGCTCAGTTCAGGATGAGATTTCTATGGTCCTCCTTCCCCTCTGGATGACTGTATTTTTTATGATATCATAATTCATCTTCAGAAAACTTTTGGGTTCCAGGAGATGGAGCAAAATGTCTCTCGTCGGAAGTTGGCCAGTTATTTAGGCCTTCCTTACTGTCGTTCCATGGTCATTCCCCCATTGCTTGACGCCATGAGGATGCCATTTTTGCTGCTTGGCAACAGCCCTCTTTTATACCCTCAGCTCCACGTAAGGCCGACTTGACCTGTCAGGCCCCTCTGGAACACCCTTACCTTACGTCCCCTCCCCAAGCTGACTCTGTGGTTATCAGTGCAGCTCATGATAGGTCAGTGAGACCAAAACATGTGAGCTGCCGTATAATGAATCCTGGAAGCTGGATGTCATTGGGGAAAAAGGTGTATTCCTTTTCTACTCTGACCCTCAGTATTTTAAATTATATGGGTCATGTTCTCGAATATCAAGAAGAAATCTTAAAAGCTACTCAGGCTTCCATTCAATCCCTTCCGGACACTGTTCCTAAGGATGATTTGATGGCCAAGTTGTCCACAGCTTCGGCTATTTCATCATTTATTGCAGGTGGCCTATGATGCCATAGACTCCACTGACAGAGCTTCTTCAGCCAGCATTTGTCTTTAGCACCATGCCTGGCTCTTAGTCTCAGTCTTGGGTCTTGTCCTGGATGTCCAGCAATCCATTCTTGATGCCCCCTACGGGTGACAAACTCTTCAGTCCTCCATCCCAGGATATCCTGACCTCATTTCAGGCCTCAGGTTGTACTTTACAATCAGTACACTCTCTCTACCATTCCCAGACAAAACCCAACTACAAAGGTAATTTTCACAGGCCAGTGAAACAACGGAGATCCGCCCCCAGGAGGCAGCCTAATAATAAAAGAAAGGATAAAGTCTCCCTGCCAGGGCCACGTAACAATCAAAAGACATCCTGTTACATTCCTCTGTCCCCCAACCGGGGACAGCCTTCTGCCTGAAGTTTCCCCCTCGCTGGTGGAACCAGAGGCCCATCCCACAGCAGTCAGGGGCATATTCTCTCTGCATCTTCCAGGTTGGCAAAGCATCAGCTTAGATGCTTGGGTCCTTCAAGTGATAGTCGGGTCACACCTTGGAATTAACAGAGACCCCCCTCCTTCCTATGCTCCCAAGGGCCTCTCACTACCCTTCACCCAACCAAGCCTCAGTTTTGGCAGAAGAAATTCAAGCCTTGGAGACAAAACTAGCAATAGAGCCTGTTCTCCTTTCCCAGAAGGGCAGGGGTTTCTACTCCCATTTCTTTCTCATCCCAAAATGGACAGGGGATTTGCGTTCTATTCTGGATCTCAGAAATCTAAATCGCTACCTAGAGTTCTAAAGGCTCAGGATGGTGACCCTGAAGACCCTCCTGCCCGTTCTGGACAAGGGGGATTGGCTCAGTTCTCTGGATATGAATGATGTGTACCTCCATATCATGATTCACCCTGCTCACCAGTGCTTCCTCTGGTTCTGTTCCAGGGTCATCATTACCAATTCAGGGCACTTTTTTTCAGTCTGTCCTCTGCCCCCCAAAGGTCTTTACAAAGTGTCTTGCGGTGGTGGCAGCTACTCTCTACAGAAAAGGCCTATATATATTTCCCTACCTGCATGACTGGCTTCTGAAAGCTCCATCCTGTACTCTGCTAGCGGCCATATTATCCCAAACACTTTAGTTATTCTCCTCTCTGGAAAACACGATGTACCGAAGTCCAAAATGGATTTCACACAGTCTCCAATATATAGGAGCTGTCCTCAGTACCAGGACAAGGCATCCATGAGCCTTATAGTGCCTCTGTGGCTGAGACAAGTCTGGTTCCCATTATTGCAACAATTAACTGTCCAGGACCCTCATCCACTCCCAGTTTGTCCTGCACTTCTGACTCAGGCCAGGGAAACACTGCTACATCCCAACCTCTGTTCCCTACATCTTCATGCCTGGCTCCTGAGGAGTTCCAGGTCTCCCCTCAAGTGGCGGAAGTTCTACAGGCAGCCTGTAAGCCTTCTACCCATTCCTCATATTCAGTGAAATGGAAGAGGTTTTCCCTGTGGTCAAAGAATCACAATTTGGACCCGTATTCCTGTCTGCCTCAACGTGTTCTGCACTGTTTGCTTTCTCTTTCGGAGGGTGGCCTCAAGTACTCCTCCATCAAAGTCCATTTATCAGTAATTTCTGCCTTTCATCTTTTTGTGGATAACAAACCTCTGACCCAGCTTCAGGTCAGGAAGACCTTTTCAAAAGGTATTCTTCATCCTTGTTCCCCTGTTAGGGACCCGGTCCCTCCCTGGGATTTAAATTTTGTGCTTGAAAAACTTACGTTAAAACCTTTTGAACCTGCACCCTCTTGTGAGCTGCGTTCTCTCTCCTGGAAGACAATTTTTTTTAGTTGCTGTGATGTCGGGGAGACGTATTGCGGAGTTACATGCACTAATGTGCAAGGAACCGTACCTGAATTTTCGCAAGGATAGGATCTCTTTATGTACTAATCCAACATTTTTGCTAAAGGTGGTATCTGAATTTACATTGAATTAAGCCATTCACTTACCAGTGTTATCCAGAGTGGCTAATCCATAAGAATCCATGTTCCATACTTTAGATGTACATAGAATGTTACTGTATTATCTCGTCTTCACTAAACCTGTACGTAAATAAGAGCAACTTTTTGTTTCTTTTGTCCCCGGCAAAGAGGGCATTCCTGTTTCAAAGCAATGCTTGTCTACGTGGTTGGCCAACTGCATTTCTTTTTGTTATAATACATGCAAAAAACACTCCCTAGGTGATAAAGTCTCACTCCACAAGGTGTATGGCTGCCTCAGTAGCATGCTTTGGAGGCGTTTCTGTCATTGATATCTGTGAAGCTGCTACTTGGTCCACTATTCGTACCTTCACTAAGCATTATTACCTGGCTATAGCGTCCAATAAGCGAACCAGCTTTGGTTGGGCCGTTCCTCAGGGACTGTTGTCCAACTCGTGTCATTATTTGCTTCCTCCCCACTTGCCTCCCAACTGCTGGGGACTCATTCCTACATGTAATGACTTGCTGCAAGAGATTTCCTCAATGAAGATAGTACAGTTGCATAAAACTACCTTAACCGTAGATCTTTGAGAGAATCTCTTGCAGCAGGTCATGCTGCCCCCCCTCCATCCTCCTTACTTCGAGTTTCAGGAGGTAACCTGCTCGTGCTGTCTCCAAAACATTATTTGTAAGGGTTCCCTGCTTCTCCTCTGTTCCCCTTAGTTGGCCTGATAACCATATCATCACATTAAGTTGCTGAGGTGGAAAAGAACTGAGGAACATCTGGGACCACCCTCTTTTATACCTGTCAAGACACAGCATGTGGTGTCATCGGGGGCGGTCCCAGGTAGACTGCTGATAAATCATGTGGATGGAATCAAGTCTGCGGCTGGGATATTTGTATATGTAATGACCTGCTGCAAGAGATTCTCTCAGAGATGTGCTGTTACGGTAAGTTCTTATGCAACTGTACTTTGCTTCTATGCCTATTGCTTTTTGTTCCGTGGAGAAGCTTTTACAATATTCTGTGGTCCCCATATCATTTTCTTTTGAAGATGTGGAAGAAGCCGTCGTAAAGAGTAAATCTAAAAAAGTTCCTGATATTGATAGACTTCCCTGAAATATTCAAATTACATGTTGACATCTGGGTTCCCTTATTAATGATTTTTTTAAATAAATGCTTGAAGAATTTATTTATCCCCGAGACCTAGAAACTTAATATAATTATTCCTCTGTTTAAGAAAGGAGACCACAACATCCCCAGCAAATTTCAGACCAATAAGTCTGATTGATGCAACAGTCAATATTTTTTCTAAAATTCTGTTAAAGAATTTACATGATTGGATATCTGACAAGGAAATTTTGTCCCCTATACAGGCTGGCTTTAGAAACGATATGTCTAGTATTGACTACGTGTATACTTTTTTAATTATTATTATTATTTATACTCCTGCTCCATGGCCCTTTTCTGTTTGGAGGGAGCCCCAGCCCTGTCCCCCGACGTCCAGCAGCCGAGGTTGACCAGCTACCTCCAGGGCTTACCCCCCCCAGCGGAGTCGGTGGTTGGGGGGACCAACCACCACCGAGACAGGACCCAGTACAAGGCTGGCATTGTTGCTATTCAGGGGCGGGACCTGTGAGTTCCCCCGTCATCCGCCATGAGCTTTTTCCTCTTGGTTTTCTCCCCTTCAGAAGTGGAGCACATAGGACGCCAGTGACAGTGCTGCGCATGCTCCCATGCATGCACCATGTCAGGCGTCTCCCACGCCTCTGACCCGATGTCTGCACGGTTGGTGTGCCAGCCCCCAGCCGCAGCTAGGTGCATGCACTGACAACTGGTCGCCCCCTCCCTGGAGAAGGAGAGCTGTCCCTGGGACGCTCAGTCCTTCTTCTCCCCAGCCAACCCCGGGCAGCCTGCGCTCGCTCTCAAGCACGGGTTGCTGGTGTGAGGTGTGGCTTCCAGCGCCTCAACCCTCCATGCCACCGGGCTGGCAAACCATGTGTATACTTTTACCCATTTGATTGAAAAATAAGTACATAAAAAGGGAGTAAAACTTTGTTACTTATAAATCACTATAAGCAACAAAGTTTTACTCCTTTTTTTTTTCTGTGTTTGATTCTGTATACAGAGGATTACGCTGGGAAAAATTAGACACTGGATATCCCTCCAACAGTGCAGCTGTACTCTCACAGTAAAACTTCTATAAGATTAGACAACCAGGGGAACCTTACAGAACACTTTGAGTCTAACAAAGGAGTGAAACAGGGTTATTAGCCCCCATGTTATTCAACATTTATATAAATGACATCTTGCATAATATTGACTGCCCATTCTTCTAACATTAGTAGTACTGTATGCACAGCGCTCGCAAATGCAGATGACATGATTTTATTTTTCCTGACGCAGATTGGGTTACAGCAGAAATTGAACCATTTCTTCCAATTGTATGTCAATCACAAGTTAGTGATAAATTACTCTAAATCTAAAATTATGATTTGTGGGAATAGGAAGCGTCTAAACTTCTTCATTGACAATCAAAAACTGGAAATTGTTAAGAGAATATACTGTAGTTATTTGGGTGTTACGTTTGCGTTTAATGGTCTGTAGTCTAAGCATGTTAAAAATCAGATTAAAAAGTGAAACAAAGCCTTCAGGCCATTAAAAGGTGTAATTGTGTATATGGGGGTATGACTATTATTCCAGCATTTAGGGCAGCTGAGTCTAAGTGTAACCCCATTCTGCTCTGTGGATCGGAGGTGTTGGGATACTCTTTGCCGCCTTCTTCTGAAGTCCCATTTTCTCTGCTTTATCGTAATAACCTTAGAATGGGAAGTCATGTCCTGAACAGCTGGTAAGGGCAGAACTTGGTTAGGTTCCATTAAAGTACTTAGCAAAATGGAGAATGTTGTTCTACTGGCATCCTTAGAATTGGCAAGTCTTGTCCCGAACAGTTGGTAAGGGCTGAACTTGGTCAAGTTACATTAAAGTGCTTAACAAAGTGGAGAATGTTGTGCATATTTTAAACAGTTCTTGTAATCCTTGTCTTAAATTATGTTTAGAAGAGAAAAAGTATTGGTCAGTGTCACAGAAAGGATCATTCTAGGGGCATGGATATGTTGTTCTTCCACACTGTCTGGCAGGTCCCTTGCCGCTTTAAATCTTGCCGGAAGGTCTTCAAGCTAGCTCCTCCCACCTACCCGGGTGGTAAAACTCTCGGCTTCGCCCCATGACGCCAGATCTTCCTTACCGCTTGGAAGCTCAGGTTCCCTCCTTAACGCTCTGCGTGATAGACTGGATCCTAACTCTTTGGTTCGTCCGAAACTCGTTTTAAAATTTTCAAGACTTCGGTCTTCCTTTTCCCTCGTGGCTGCGATGGGCAAATCGACTCCCGGTTTTCGGCGGTGCCCTTGTGGAGTAGAAGATGTCCAGGACGGATCCGCACTCCACGTGCGTCTACTGCCTCGGCCTAGAACACGATCCGCAGGCATGCGAGTCATGCTGTTCGTTCTTGGCCAACGTCTTGGAGGACTGCGCTGCCCGGTTGAAGCTTGGGCGCCCCGAGAAGCGCTGTCCGCCGGTAAAGTCGAAAGAGGCCCATTGGGCGGTTACCATGGCGGCTGGCTTGGCTGAGCAGCTCGAGCAGATGATCGCCCTCGAGGAGGAGGTGGCCCAGGCCGCATCTTCCTCCTCCTCAGTCGTGGCATTTGTCCTGCTCTCTTTGGGTACCTCGTATTCTGCTTCATTCAAGGAGCTTTGCCAGTCCCTTTCCACGAAGGGAAAGGGGCCTTCGGGACATTCCTCTCGGTCCAAAAAGAAGGATTCCAAGGGTAAGTCCCATCGTCGGCATTTGTGGGAGCGGGAGAGGTCCCCTTCCCCGGACAGCCAACCGTTGACTTCGGTCGAGGTTGCAGCTAAGGCCGCTGGCTTCACGGCGTCCCCGTCAGGTCAGCCAGTCGAGACACCTGTCGACGCGGTCAAGATTTTTCTCGACCCGTCGGACGGATTGTCGACTGGTGAAGCTGACAACCCTTCTTCGCGGGTTCCCCCGGTGGAGACCGAGGATCTGCCTGCGCCCTTGGTGCAGCAGTCCCCGGTTAAGGTGTCCGAGCCGAGGGAAGAGCGGGTGTCCCCCGCTCCTTCCAAGGCCCGTCCTCGGACACGCTGAGGATCTCGGTCTCAGACCTCTTCTCAATCCCGCCAACATCAGCGGTCTTGTTCTTGATACCGAGGTAAGCGGCGATGCCGCTCGTCCTCGTCTTCCTCCTCGGAAGAGGAGAGGAGAGGCTGGCCGCAAATTGCATCGACGCTATGAGGAACTGATGTGGCAGCAGTTACTTTTGTCCAGGAGCAAGTCGACACCAACACCTTCCCCGGCCATCAAGTGGCTGTCACCCGAACGGCCAAAACAAACTCTCGCTGTAGTCGAGATGCCCAAGCCTGGGCTGGTCGTTCGGCTGAAACCTGCTGCCCTACCGATTGTGGTGGAACCTCCGCCTCCACAACCGAAATCAGGGGCGCCGACCAAGGACTCTCGGTCGGGTCAAGGCCTGCCCCCCAGGTTGTCGGTCACCCTCACTCCCGACCGTCCTCGGCAGGTGGAGGGTGGCTCAGGCCCTAGGCAGCTCTTTGCAGACTCCTCGGAGTCCGATGATGACTTCTCCCTGTTCTCCAGGCTGGTTGACCTGGAGTCCTCCGAGGGCCAGTCACTGGACGAAAGCCCATCGTCCTTTATGGGTCTGCTTCGCTCATCTCGGAGTCCACCGGGATGCAGCTTGAGCCCGATCCAAGGGGCTGCGTATCCCCTGACGGAGATACCGGACTGAGGGGATTCTCCCACGGAGGCCTCTCCGGTGGCTGAGGCCATTGTCGGCCCAGCCTTGGAGCTTTGGCAGCGGCCTGCTTCCTGTCCTGCGCCCTCGGCCAGGATGGCCAGGAAGTATGCAGTCCCTACTGGCTCTTTGCCCGGGTTTTCGGAACACCCCTTTGCCGACGGATTGGTCACCGCCAGCGTTTTCCGGCGTTCCGGGAACGTTAGGGACGTGGACAAGCCCCCCCGACAAGGAATCCAAAAAGCTGGACTATGCCGGGCGCAAGGTGTACGCTGCGTCCTCCCTCGGCCTCCGCCAGGCCAGCTCGGCCATGCTGATGGCACACTTCTCCCACGCCCTCATGTGCTCCCTGGATGAGGTAATCCCTCATCTCCCGGCTGACCTGCAGACCATGGTCCGGCAGGTTCGAGACCAGGGTAGGGCGGTGGTGGCTTAGCAGCTCAAACAGCTCTGGACATAGGGGACTCCTGTGTGCCAGATCAGTTGCAGCCGCAGTGTCTGCGTCGCGAGAGCATGGCTGAGGATATCCACCTTCACGCGGATACCCAGCACAAGTTGGCGGGACGCCCCTTCTTGGGACCGACCTCTTCGCCCTGAAGTGGAAGGTCACCTCCAGCGGTTTGAAAGTTCAGTGCCACTCTGGACTCGGGTCACCTCCACCAGAAGGACAAAGGCCACCGACAGTAGCAGCACAAGTCCTTTCGCTCCCTTCTGCACCCAAGTGCACGCCCCGCCCAACAGCACCAGCATCAGGCCAGCAGGCTCGCTGCTTTGGCATCCCAACAGGAAGCAGGAGGTGGAAGGCTCAGGAGGTCCCTCGGCCGGTCCTCCTCCAAGCCTGCCCAGTGGCGGGTTGAGGGTGTCAGCCCCAGCCTCGTCACTCCCCTGGGTTCCCCGTGGAGACGGCTCCTCCACTTCCTTTCCGCCTGGTCCGCTATCACCACGGACCGCTGGGTGTTGGAGGTGGTAGGAAAGGGCCTGCCTCTGGAGTTCGAGCAGGCTCCACCCTTTCGAGCCGTCGCCCCTCAGGGGGGCCACGGGGTCCGCAGCTTCACTGTTGGGCCGCCGAGCCGATATTGCCCTGCTCCTCGAAAAAGAGGCGATCAGGAAGGTGGCGGATCCTCCTCCAGAGCTGGGGTTTGTGTCCAGGTATTTCCTGGTCCCAAAACGGATGGGGGGCTGGCACCCCATTCTCGACCTGCACGACCTGAACAGGTTCCTAAGGTCTCGGACCTTCAGGATGGTCACTCTGGCTCAGATAATCCCATCCTTGGAGCGAGGCATGTGGTTCTGTTCCCTGGACCTCCAGGACACGTTCTTGACGTTCCCAATCCGTCCGATCATCAGGAGATTCCCTCTTCAGACGGGAGGGGTCCCTTACAGAGGTTCCGGGCCAGCCCCTTGCCCTTCTTCCTGGCTCCCAGGTCTTCACCACATGGCAGTGGTGACGGCATTCTTCTGGTGCAAGGGTCTGGCTGTACCCCTACTGGATGACTGGCTGATTGCAGCCCTTCCAGGCGGAGGTGGAGCGGTTCAGAGACCTGGCCTCCAGGTTTGCTCTCAGATTGGCCTCCTCATCAGCAAAGGCAAGTCGGAACTCGATGCCAAAGCAGGTGATACATTTCATCGGGCAGAGCTCGACTCTTCTTGAAGCAGAGCGATTGCTCTGGCGGATAGGGCTGAGGTTCTTTCCTCCTTTGCCCAATCATTTCTGGTTGGGCAATCGCACCCTGCCCGGGACTTCCTGGGCCTCCTGGGCCTCATGGCGGCCTGCACCAGCGTGGTCCATTGGGCCCGCTAGTACATGCGTCCCCTACAATGGGGACTGGCCAGGCAGTGGTCACAGTGCTTTGATCCGTTGGATCAGCTAGTGACAGTGACCATGGGGATGTGGAACGCTCTCTAGTGGTGGTCTGTTCCGGCACATCTGCAGGGAGGGGCATCCGTTCATCCACTTCAATGACGCGGTCTCTCTATCGATAGAAGCCTCTCTTATGGGTTGGGGGTGCCCATCTGGGAGTACAGAGGCCTACGGCCTCTGGTGCCCCGGAGTCCTGATGCACATCAACCTGCTGGAGCTTGGTGGTTAAGTCTAGCCCTCGCCGCCTTCGCTCCGTTTTATAGGGTCAAGTGGGTTCGGGTCAGGCCGGACAGTACCACCACGACCATGCTACCTAAACCGGCCAGGTGTGGGATCGCTCCATCTTCTTGCAGGAAGCTCTGCATTTGTCTCGTGTGCAGCCTGGGCGGATCTCCTCTGCCATTCCGTGGCAGGGCCTCCCAGTACCTGGCCCCGATGCTAAGCCGGATAGGGCTGTGTCTCACGAATGGTCCTCCTGCGGAGGTAGTACAGATCTTCACTGGGGCATGCCTCAGGGGACCTGTTGCCTCAGGAGAATCGGGAGCTTCGACTGTTCGTGCCCGCCCCCCTCAGCAGGGCTGCTGCAGGGGTGCCTTTTCCGAGGTCATTGGACCTCGGCCTTCTCGCTTTCCCTGGTCTTGCCAGCCATGGGGAGGATTAGGCACAGGTGATTTGGTAGCTGGAGCCTGGCCCGTCAGTTCTGGTATCCAGATCTCCTCAGTCTCAGCCCGGTTCGCGGGCGGCTTCCAGCCCGCCTGACCTGATCTCTGTTGGGGAAGGTATTCCATCGGGACCTCAACCTGCACCTGATGGCCTGTTTCTGAGAGGCTAGGGTTCCAGGCTTTGGGTCTTTCCCCGAGGTCTCAGCGCTGCTGGGGGTTCCTTAAGGAGTCGACCAGAAATGCTATGCCTTCAAATAGATGATGCATAGATGCATAGACATTGTCGGCAGATGGGGCCTATGGCCCACTAGTCTGCCATTTGAGCTTTTAAAGTTCAGTTGTTTTCCTAGATTTCGCTTACCCTGACCTCTAGAATTCCTTTATGCTATCCATGCATTCTTAAATCTGTGATTGTTTCAGCCCCACCACTTCCTCTGTGAGGGTGTTCCTTATCCACCACCCGTTCTGTGAAATTCTTTCTCACGTTTCCTCTGATCGTCCTCCTCAACTTCATCCCTTGCCTCTAGCCCTGAACCATCTTTTTAAAATAGTGTCCACCTTTTCCTCCCTGTAAGATGCTTGTATATCTCTATCATATCCCTCTCTCCCTTCTCTCTCCAGGAGTACATGTCTGTTCTTCAACCTGTCTTCATAGGACTGACCTTCAGCACCATCTTTGTTGCCTCCTCTCAGACCTTCTCTACCCTGTCTATGTCTCGTGGGTGGTCTCAGAACTGTACATGTACTCCAGGTGGAGACTCACTAGTACTGTCTTGTATGGCGGAATTATGACCTCCCTTTTTCTGAGTGCCCCTATACATCCTGGCATCTATTTTTTACGATGCCTTGTCACACTGTTTGTTTACCTTGAGGTGTCAGAGATGACAACCCCAAGATCCTTTCCTGCTTTGTATGCTATATCCTCACTTTCCAACTGATATATTGTGCGAGGTTTTGTGCCCCATATGCATTATCTTGCACTTTTGCATTGAATTTTAACTGCAAACCCTTGACCATTCTTCAAGTTTGCAGGTCCCTTCTCATTCTGTCTGCACCTCTGTGTGTCTCCCTGTTACAGACTTTTGTCATCAGCAAACAGGAAATTCTTCCTTCTATATCTGTGCAATGTGCTGATGAGATGAATAGGACGGTCCTTTGATCCTGTGGTACCCACTGTTCCTCTTCCCTCTGTGGGTGACAGCCATTACCACCCTCTGTGTCCTGCCACCCAGCCAGTTACTACCACCACATGCTGTCCTGCCCATCCTTATTCCTCAGTTTGTAATAGTCTTCGTGCAAGTGTGAGGGGTTGCTGAAGTCCAGATAGGCCATGTCCCTGCCCTCCTGATCCCTCCTGGTCACCATTCAGGACCACTGAGGTTGGTCTGATGACCTCCCTTGTGAAACCATGCTGCCTTGGGTCCTGTAGTCCATTGACAACCGATGTTCCACCAATCTCCTTCTTAGTAGTGCTTCCATGATCTTCCTACTACCGGGCTTCCTCTTTTTTCCCACTTTGTACAGGGGACTACATCTGCTGTCCTCAGTCTTTGGTACCTCCTTGTTTCCAGTGATTGGCTGAACAGGATAGCTGAGGTTCAGCCACCACCTCTCTTAGTTCTTTAGGACCTGGTTGCACCCATCTGGCCCTCATTGCTTATCAGCCTTATTACTTCCAGTTCCTTCAGGACCCTTTCTCGTGTAAAAGGGACTTTGTCCATTTCTGCACCATTCTCACCCTTGTACTCCCTTCAGACCCATTACCCCTCTTCCTTAGTAAGGACTGAGCAGAAATACCTGTTCAATATGTCAGCTTTACTGTGTTGTCATCCTCCACGCTGGCTCCCATCTCTCCCTTCAGTCTCACTATCCCTCCTTTGTCCTTCTTTTTTCTTATGTACCTGTAAAAGGTTTTGTCCCCTTTAACCACTGATTTGCAATGTGTTCTTCTGTCTGAGCTTTGGCTTCCCTTACTGACTTCCTCCTTCCTTTGTTTCTCCTGGTACTTCTCTATCCCTCTACCTGTGTCTTTTTGTATTGCCTGAATGCATCTTTTTGGCTTTCACTTTCTTTGCTACTCTTTGGAAAACCATAATGGTCTCCTCTTTCTTTTTCCTCTTGCTAACCTGCTTAATGGTAATTCTGTTGTTCTTATAATCCCCTATTTTAAATACTGCCCCTGTTCCTCAATCCCTGATTCCTGTCCCATTCCCTTAATGCCTCTTTTCAAGCATCTCCCCATTTTCCCAAAGTCTGCCCCCCCTAAAATCCAGGATAATGTTTTTGTAGTGTGGTTTGGTTCTGCTTCTGTGATTTCAAACCACAAATGACTGCGGGCTCGTTACCCAGGTGCTCCTCTACTGTTGCCTCAAACACACTGTCCCTGCTTCAGAGCACAAGGTCCTAGTATTGCCTTCTGTCGAGTTGGTTCCATGACCCAGTTGCTTGAGTGAAGGCACCCTGAGGGTCCAGGATAAATCTGTTCTAGTTGATGCTGCTGGGTGCTCCCGTCCACGTCTGGTATATTGAAGTCTCCAACCAGTACTACCTCACCCTTGTCTGCCATCCTTTGGATGGCTAGCATCAACTCTATCTGTTTCTTCCTCCTGGGCTGGTGATTATGAGCCACACCCGCAATAGATGGCTGGCCCATTTTCCTTTCCAGCTTAACCCACAGTATCTCTCCCCCATTTTTGTTCCTCCTGGATCTGTGTGGCCTTATGTCATTTTCACATACAGTGCCGCTCCTCCTCCTTCCTCCTGCTCTGTCTCTTCTGAATATGTTGTAGCCAGGTATGGCCATCTCCCAGTCATGGTTTATCTTTACACCATGTTTCAGTGATGGCCACAATGTCAGAGTCTGACTGTACCATGACAGCCTCAGATCTTCCATCTTGTTGCTAAAACTCCTGGCATTTGCACATAGCTTTCCATGATTTGACCTCCTATAGACTGCTTCACTGTTCTACTCAGCCCACCTTCCTTGGTTGTCATTTATCCCTAGTTTCCTTGCTGTCTGCCCTTCTGCTGAATTTTGGCTCTTTTCTGCTTATCCACCTTTTGGACACTAATCTCCATCTTTTTGCACATAGCTTTTGCAGAGATAGCCACTCCTCTGGTTCACTGGTTCCATTACTAGCTGTGGGGTGAGCAGTAGGTATCATCCTTGTTGGCCTGCCACCCCCTTTGCTAGTTTAAGTGCTTGTCAATGTAGCATTTGAACTTATCATTGAGTGCTTGATTCTCCTCCAGGATGGATGCAGGCCGTCAGGCTTGAACAAACCTCCATCCCTCCAGATGGGTCCCTAGTCACCAATATGCTAAACCCTTCCTCACAGCACCAGTTCTTCAACCATGAGTTAAAGTTCCTGGTGCAGTGCACTCCTATGTCTCTCCTTGCTCTCACAGGTAGTACTTTCTGAGAAAGTGACAGAAGTAGCTACTTGCTTGAGACCCTCCCAGTTTCCTAAACTCTTCCTGAACTTCCTTTGGCTCTCCATTTGCCAAGTCATTAGTACCTAGGTGGATGATGACATCCAGCTCCTTTCTGTCTTGCCTTCCCAGTGATCCCCAGTATCTTCCTTCCATCCCTCCATGCTGTAGGACCTGGTAGGCACCTCACCTCCCTGTCCTCCCCCTCCTGTGTTCCTAGCTGGATCCCTCTTATGATGGAGTCCCCACCGGATTTGCTTCCTCCTCCTCTGGGGTCCACTGCTTTCCCCACTGAGGGTCACCTCCTTGCCTAACCTCCCACATCCTTTCCTTCCACTTCCCTGGGTACTCTCTATTTGGTTGTCCTCATTTTGCCAGTGTGGCATATGAGTTCTTGAGAGGAATAGGATCTGGGATGTGCCTCTGCCTGACTGCTCTAACCCTCCCTGAGCCCACTGTCATCCAAGTGCTCCTCGTTCTCGGCATCCTTCTGAGGCAGCTGCATTGAGACTGGGTGGTTCTTGGACAGGGGTGATGGTACTCCTGACCCAGTTCTTCCGCTCTGAGTCTGGCTACCCTATCCCGCAGTCCCTAGAGATGCATGCAGATGGGCAGCACCTCAGTGTCCAGAAGGTCTCGCCTGAATATGGCTGCCCCATGCAGCCACTGCATTGCACCACTCCCCACATTATTCTGCAATTCCACTACTTATCTGCTACTAGAATCTCTCTTAGTTTCTTTTTATTTATTTACAGTACTAAAAATCCTGTAACTGATCCTCAGATATATATTTTTTGGGGAAAAAGAAGCCAATAAATAAATAAATGAGTCAAAAACTTGTTGTGCTGAGGGTGGTCTTTCTCTTATGCTCCCTCTTACTTGCACCTCTTACTATACCCTGTGTTTAGCTCCGTCAATCAGATTTATCAGGGCATATAATTAAGAGTTGGGGGAAGGGGAGCGGCAAAATTGCAACAATTAAAAGACAGCACAGAATTACACCACCACTATTTTTTAAATTTTCAACAGCCCAAAAACAATTATAAGTAAAGACAACACAGAAAGAAAGTATAGTGTCACTACAAGCCTACAATCTAAGTTTAAAAGAAAAATACCAGTTACTCTGAAGCACTGAATTGAATATGTTTCCTTCCTTCACCTTCTGGCTTCTTCTGAGAAGATGAACTTCTGTTTGCTGCTTTAACTGTGACTAAGCCCCACCTCCAGTTATCACGTAGCTGAGGTCAGAGGCCAGACAATTAACACCCTTCACCCAGCTACAGGACAGTCAGACAAGCCAAGATAAAATTTGCAGCAATTAAAGACAGCACAGAATTACACCACCATTTTTTAAATTTTCAACAGCCCAAAACAATTATAAGTAAAGACAACACAGAAAGAAAGTATAGTGTCACTACAAGCCTACAATCTAAGTTTAAAAGAAAAATACCAGTTACCAGTTACTCTGAAGCACTGAATTGAATATGTTTCCTTCCTTCACCTTCTGGCTTCTTCTGAGAAGATGAACTTCTGTTTGCTGCTTTAACTGTGACTAAGCTACACCTCCAGTTATCACGTAGCTGAGATCAGAGGCCAGACAATTAACACCCTTCACCCAGCTACAGGACAGTCAGACAAGCCAAGATAAAATTTGCAGCAATTAAAGACAGCACAGAATTACACCACCACTATTTTAAATTTTCAACAGCCCAAAACAATTATAAGTAAAGACAACACAGAAAGAAAGTATAGTGTCACTACAAGCCTACAATCTAAGTTTAAAGAAGAAATACAGTTACCAGTTACTCTGAAGCACTGAATTGAATATGTTTCCTTCCTTCACCTTCTGGCTTCTTCTGAGAAGATGAACTTCTGTTTGCTGCTTTAACTGTGACTAAGCCCCACCTCCAGTTATCACGTAGCTGAGGTCAGAGGCCAGACAATTAACACCCTTCACCCAGCTACAGGACAGTCAGACAAGCCAAGATAAAATTTGCAGCAATTAAAGACAGCACAGAATTACACCACCACTATTTTTTAAATTTTCAACAGCCCAAAAACAATTATAAGTAAAGACAATACAGAAAGAAAGTATAGTGTCACTACAAGCCTACAATCTAAGTTTAAAAGGAAAATACCAGTTACCAGTTACTCTGAAGCACTGAATTGAATATGTTTCCTTCCTTCACCTTCTGGCTTCTTCTGAGAAGATGAACTTCTGTTTGCTGCTTTAACTGTGACTAAGCCCCACCTCCAGTTATCACGTAGCTGAGGTCAGAGGCCAGACAACACAGAAAGAAAGTATAGTGTCACTACAAGCCTACAATCTAAGTTTAAAAGAAAAATACCAGTTACCAGTTACTCTGAAGCACTGAATTGAATATGTTTCCTTCCTTCACCTTCTGGCTTCTTCTGAGAAGATGAACTTCTGACTAAGCCATTTGGTGTCAGGGCAAGGGCCTGGACCCTTCCTCCTGTTCTTTGGCAAGCATTCTGGACTATCTGTGGTCCCTTTCTCAGCTAGGGTTTTGGTCGACAACCCTTAAGGTGCACCTGGCAGCCATTTCTGCTTACCGGGCACAGGCCGGGAAGCAGTCAGTGGCACAGGAGAAGGTGGTCGGGCGCTTTTTTAAAGGCCTTGATCACATATCCCCTCCAGTGCAAGAACCTCCACCTCCGTGGGATCTACTGCTGGTATTTTCTAAGCTCATTGGCAAGCCATTCGAACCGATGCACAGGTGTGACATCTCTCACCTGTCGTGGAAGACCACCTTCTTGGTGGCAATCACGTCAACCAGAAGGATGGGAGAGCTCCAGGCGCTTTCCATTGACTCTCCTTATCTGGTCTTCCACAGGGACAAGGTTGGCCTGCGCCCCTACCCGAAATTCCTTCCGAAGGTGGTGTCGGAGTTTCACCTTAACCAGGTGTTGACTCTACCGGTGTTCTACCCCAGTCACACCTCGGAGGCCAAATATAGGCTCCATACTTTGGACCCTAGAAGAGCGCTCACTTATTATAAGGAGCGGACTGCTGAAGTTCGGGGAGAGGTTCGCCAGCTGTTTGTCACCTACGCTGAAGCCGCACCTGGCAGACCTGCAGCCAAGCGGACGATAGGCAGGTGGGTCACCTCCTGCATAGATCTCTGCTATAGGTTGATGGGCATGGAGCCTCCCAGAGGGATAAGAGCTCATTCTACCCGCCATACCGCTGCATCGGTGGCTGCTTCCAGGGATGTCCCTATCCAGGAAATCTGCAGGGCTGCTACCTGGAAGTCAGCACACACCTTCATCACCCACTACCACATCGACCTTGAGTCTTGCCGGGATGCTGGTTTTGGGGCCCCGGTTCTCCAGTCTCTATTTCCCAAGTAGGGGGTGTGCTAGGAGTCTGCCAGACAGTGTGGATGAACAACATATCCATGTCCCTAGAAATACAGGTTACTCACCTGTAACAGGAGTTCTAGGAATGGTATATGTTGTTCATCCACACGACCCACTCGACCTCCCTGGCTTCGACGCACAACCTGGCTTCCAGCGGGCTAGATCTGGTGTCATGGGGTGGAGCCGAGAGTTTTACCACCCGGGTGGGTGGGAGGAAGCAGCTTGAAGACCTTCCAGCAAGAATTAAAGCAGCAAGGAACCTGCCAGACAGTGTGGATGAACAACATATACCATTTCTAGAACTCCTGTTACAGGTGAGTAACCTGTATTTGTGGTTGTATAATTTACAGGAAGCCTTAAAACAAATAAATATGTGACACCTTGGGCAAGATTCGCTCAAGGGGATAACAGTTTCCTATACTTTTAAAAATCTAATGAAAACTAGACTTGCAGAATTTGCATATGATTTAGAAAGAACTATCCTTGATAATTTAAAAACACCACATTGGTTTCTCAAGTTTAAATTTTTTTCATGGGTGTGAATTATATTTAACGTTTCCCCTTGATGCCAGAAACCGTAGAATCTTAACTTTGTGCAGATTTGATATGATTCCTCTGAAAAGTTAGAAATTAGGTACAAATAACGTAATAAACTGGACACTGATTTTTTTTTTCCAGTACTGCTCTGTCCTCTTTACTCTAAATGGACAATAAAATATTGGGAAGTTTTTTTTTATAAAGCCTTACAAGTGAGCCCTACAAAATTATTTGGAAATATTGAATCTCACTAATGTAAAGAATGCCAAAATGTTAATTCATTTTATGAAAGCTTTTTTAGGCATAGAACCAAAATTGCTGCAACCCGTTCATTTCATTTTTGTTTCTTCTTCTTTAATTTGTAATGCTGTGCTGTTTTATTTGTTGAATATTATTTACAGTATATTCTCATGCTGTTTTTAATGTTTGTTATGGAATTGTAATGGCCTCTGGTCAATTAAAATAAATTATGAATCTGAATTAGGTGCTTAACTGTGGGGGCCAAATCCCTTCGTTGAGCAGCCCTTTATGTGTTCTATCTGGAAGACTGGCTCCTAAAAGCATTACTCCGGGGTGCGATGTTACAAACTTTATGTCAGACCAGGTTGTTGTTCAGTTAACTGGGTCTGTTGGTCAGTGGTTCTGATGCAACCATGGCTTGGACCTTCCTTTGAGAACCTTGAGCAGATGATGAACTGGCTCAAGCGATGCTGGTGATGTCTTGCTCCCAGGTCTCTGCCAGGTGCATGCTAAGACTCCTAGGCCTGATTGCTATTGTGACATTTTCCATGGCCTGTTTTTTCATATTCACATCCCACAGTGTAAGCTTCATACTCCCTGGGCCTAGGCATTTGATGCCCTGACTCACCCTGTTCTGGTCATGTAACCATGGCACATGGCTATTTACTGGTGGTGGGATCACTCTCACCTTCTTACAGGGGCCCCATTCAGTCCTTGCTATGGCAGGTATCAGTCCCTCACCCCCCCCCCCCGTTCTGCCTCCGCTGTGAATGTCAGTCTTGTCACAGGAGCCAGGACTGTGTACTGTACCTCATCCTTCAGTTTCTGCACCTTCATGCCTGGCTCCTGAGGACATAGAAGTCACCCCCTTCAGGGTCTCCCATATTGTTTTAGATGTTTTTCTTGCAGCTTGTAAACCATGTATGAGGCACACATACTTCCTGAAAAGGAAACTTTTCAGTATTTGGTATGCCTCATGCTCACTGGACCCTTTCATATGTTCATCTCTTCTGTCAGATTCTGGACCCATGTACTCTGATGTGAAGGTTCACATTTAGGCCTTTCGTGCCATGATGGGGGCAAGATGATGGCCCAGTTGGATCATATATGCGTCCCCTGGTCCTTAAACCAGTTTTGGTATGGGACCTTAACTTGGTTCTGGAATCTTTCACAAAGGCCCCCTTTGAACTGGCTGCCACTTGTGACATGCGCGCTGTTTCCTGTAAGATGCTGTTTCTTTGTGACCATTCCTTCTGCTCAGCAAGTGTCCGCATTTCAGTCTTTGGTTGTGAATGCTCCGTACTGCACTTTCCACCTGGGTCATATGTCTTAACGCATCATCTGCAGTTTCTTCTTCAAGTGGTTTCTGATTTCACTAGAGATCATCCTGTGTTTTTTCCTTCCCTTAAGAATAGTGGTGAAGTTCTCCTGCATTAGATAGATGACTGCAGGGTTTATACATCTTTTTGGACCGCATGAAGCACTGTGGATAGTCTTAACAACTTTTCTTTCATTTTCATTTAGGCCCCCAGTCCCGATGGTGGGTGCCCTGTCTTGAAGAAATGCCTCTCCATATAGTTGGCATTTGTGTTTTCTTTTATTACTAGAAGCATGATAAGGGGCATTCTGGTTCTGTCCATGAACACACTACATAGAAACATAGAATTTGACGGCAGATATGGGCTGTTTGGCCCACCCAGTCTGCCCATTTCCCTACCTAACGGATAAGCTGCAGGTCCTAGTTAACCAACAGCCTACTTCTTCCTACCCCACCCCCTAGATTTGCCTTATGACTGTCCCATGCATGCTTGAATTCCACCACTGTTTTTGACTCCACAACCTCTTCAGGAAGGCCGTTCCATGCATCCACAACCCTCTCTGTTGAAAAAATACTTCCTTACATTACCTCTGAGTCGTCCCCCCTCTATCTTCAAATTGTGCCCCCTTGTTCTTGCACACCTCTTTTTCTGAAAGGTGCTACCCTCTTGGACTTTGTTGATTCCCTTGAGGTACTTGAAAGTTTCTGTCATGTCCCCCCTCTCCCTCCTCTCCTCGAGGCTATACATATTAGCTCCTTAAGTCTCTCTTCATATGTCTTCCGGTGCAGACCCTGCACCATTTTAGTTGCCCTCTTCTGGACTGCCTCCATCCTGTTTATGTCTTTGTGGAGCTTGGGTCTCCAGAACTGCACGCAGTACTCCAGATGGGGTCTGACCAGCTGTCTGTACAGAGGGATAACAACTTCCTGTTTTCTACTGGTGATGTATCTCCCTATGCATCCCAGTATCCCCCCAGCCCTCTTTACTGCCCTCTCACATTGCTTGCCCACCTTTAGGTCATCTGCTATGACTACCCCCAGGTCCCTTTCCATTTTTGTTGTTGTTAGTATCTCACCCCCCATTGTGTACTCTTTCCCTGGGTTTTTGTTTCCCAGGTGCATTACCTTGCACTTCTTAGCACTGAATCTAAGCTGCCATACATTTGACCATTCCTCCAACCTTGCCAAGTCCCTTCTCATCCTTTCCACCCCACCTTGTGTATCAACTCTCTGTTGCAGATCTTTGTGTCATCTGCAAAGAGACATACTTTTCCTTCCAGTCCCTCTGCAATGTCACTTATAAAGACATCGAAGAGGACTGGTCCTAGTACTGAACCCTGCGGTATCCCATTAGTAACCCCCTTTCTTCAGAGTGGGCTCCATTTACTGTTACTCTCTGCGTCCTGTTCTCCAGCCAATTCTTTACCCAGGCTACCATCCTGGGACCAACTCCCAGGCTGGCTAACTTGTATATTAATCTTTTGTGTGGGACTGTGTCAAATGCCTTGCTAAAGTCTAGGTAGGCCATGTCCACAGCCCCTCCCTGATCTACTACTTTTGTCACCCAGTTAAAGAAATCGATTAGATTCATCTGACATGACCTTCCTGCTGTGAATCCATGATGCCTTGGGTCCTGTGACCCACTGGCCTCTAGGTACTCAACAGTTCTTTCCTTCAGAAGTGATTCCATCACTTTCCCTACCAACGAGGTCAAACTGACAGGTCTGTAGTTTCCTGCCTCCATCTTGGTCCCACTTTTGTGAAGGGGAATCACATCCGCCCCATCCCCGTGAAGCTATGAAATCCTAGAGTAAGGCAGAAATGCACAGGAAAAAACACTCCGGCTGCAGCAGGATCTCTTTGCAGCTCCCACATCATTGACTATGGTGGCTGCCATACAGTACTGGCTTAAGAGGACTTGAGGGGCTTAGCTTGTCAGCCCTGATGAAGGAGCCTCCACCATGGGAGGGGGCTGCAAGTCATGGGGAAGTCTGAAGATATGACAAGGCTCAGATGTGACAGGGTGTGTAGCTGGGAGGGGGACGAGGTGGAAGAGGACTAGCTGGAGAGAAAAGGACATTAACAAAGAAAGAAAAAAAAAATGATGATCTTCGAGGATATCCCTAGCAGCAGGTCATACCTTAGGAACATCAGCCAGAAGATTTTTTGCAAGCAGTCTAACTGGGGCCTCCCACAGTGATGTCACTACATCGATGTCCCCCTATAAAGCCATGGACTGCCCCAGGCCCTCCTCAGTTCTTTTCCTGCTATCGACCATCGCATCGGACTCAGAGGAGCACCATCACTTCAGCTGGCCATCATTTGAAAACTGTCTTTCTACCGCTATCTCAGTTTGTTGTTTATTCTCTCCCTAGTATTTCTTGCTTTAGTTCATCCTATAGTGATCCCTTCCCTTTCTCTGTTTATGTCCAGTTCAGTCTCACTTTTCCGTCGCTGCAGCTGCAGACAGAAAATCTTCAACAAGGATCTCCACGACTCCTGTGTACATTGCCTCGGTGCTGGTCACGACATCCAAGTGTGCAAAATCTGCAGCGTTTTAACCAGGCCACCCATTGACACTGTGTGAAGAATGTAAGGCGTACCTCATGGAGCAGAAGATGGCTATCTTAGAAAAAGAGTTCCAGGTTAGGGACTCCTCCGTTTCCCTGGCCTTGTTGTCAAGCAAAGCCAGGGACACATATTCGTTGAGGAGCACCGCCGCCAGGAGAGGGGCCATTCGTCCCACAAGCTGCCCTGGTTGCCACACCCTGTGCCGACTGCTTCGGGGTCATCCTCATCGATGCTTCCCACTGCCTCCCCTGCCCTTTTGGCTGCAAGACAAGTTCTGGCAGCCCTTACTGCTGGAGCAGCCCAGTCCAGCAGTACCTGGTCATTAGTGGGCCCCTCTAAGGTCCCACCAACGATCCTCACTACTTCTCTCAGCCTCGACTTGTCTGCTCTGTCGATGATGGGTTGTCTTTGCTGGGGCTTCCTCCTTTGCCTTCGCCTACCTGCCTGCCCCTGCTGGACACCATCCGCCTCCTCCTCCTCCACAAGGGGCTCAGTCAAGGCATACCGCTGATCTCCTTGTGGCCGGCAATGGACAATTCTTTTCAGTCAGTTGGACCTATCGACACCTTTTCCTGTGATGTTGGGGATGCAGGACCCTCACCTGGTTTCCCAACCTACCCCATCCCTTTCTACCTTCCTCTGACAGTCTCGACACTGCAGGGGCCTCTCTTCTCACAGACGCTGCCCCTCACTGCTCCATTGACGACTGTCACCATCAACATCCAGACCCTGTTCTCTTCGATCCTGGACCTTGTTCAGCAGGTAGTCCCACCTCTTGGCTTGTCGTTTTGGGGGGGGGGAGAGACCGACTTGGCTGATGGTGGCACCCCCACACCAGTTGTTGGTGAGGGTTGCTCCTTCTCACTTGTTGTTGACTTCGATCCCACTCTCTGAACCCAAGGATGATGATGACTGTCACCCAGATTTTCTCCAGCCTGGGCGAGGATGATGACGTTGAAAGGGGTGCAGGGGCCAGAACCACCTCCAGCACCTCCACGGTCTCAACCGCAGGGGATGACAACTCCAGTGATATGCCACAATCCCTCCTGATGTCCCTTCCTTTGCGGCCATCATGTGCCAGCTGCAGGCAGCCATTGGCTTTGACCCTGCATATGAGGATGCTTCTTGGAGAAATTTGGCACACTACTTACATTTGACTGAGTCTCCTCCCCTCGTCATACCCCCTTTCATTGACACTTATGAGGGTGTTATTCTGGCCACCTGGTATAGGCCTCACCTGGTCCCCTTTATGCCGAAGAAGGTGGACAAACTGTACCAGGCCCCCTTGGGGAAGCTCTCTTTCTCCAGGCCCCTACAAGTGGATTCGGTGGTCATCGGTGCAACCCACAACTGCTCTAAAAGACCCCAGCACCTCAGTTCTCTTTCTCTCAATAAGTAGTCCAGGAAACTGGACCTGATGGGAAAATGGGTTTTTGCTTCCTGTACCCTGGTCATTAGGGTTCTTAATTATGTGGGGCACATGTTGAAGTGCCATGCTGAGCTCTGGGATGCTATTAAATAGACTGCTCAGTCCCTCCCTGAGAGTCCCCAAAAGCAGAATCTGCTAAAGGCTCTCCAGCTTGGTGCTGACTTGGGAAATAGGTAGCACACTCGCCTCTGAGGCTGGGAGATCAGAGGGCTGTGGGTTCAGTTCCCACATCTGGCACTTGGGTTAATATCCCAGTACTAACACTGTAGTGCAGCATGAGAGGGGTGCTGCACTTCTGAGGTGCCATCTTTCGGACGAGTCGTTAAACTGAGGTCCCATCTGTCTGTATTGGTGGTAGTTCAGGTGGATGTTAAAGATCCCATGGCACTTATCGAAAAGAGTAGGGGAATTTCCCCGGTGTCCTGGCCAAATTTCCCTCATTCACTAAAAATTCCACGAACAGCTTAATCTGGTTCAAGGTCAGTTGGCTTTCATCTGTACCCTCCTCCCCCGGGTCGTGCCTGAAAATAGGCAGGATTTGTCTAGTTACCCGGTCAACAGAAACTAAATAAAATAAATAAATAAAATAAATCACTTGTTGCGGGCTGCCTGATGCCATGGATGCTATTTGCGTAGGCATTTGCCACACTTCTCCTAGTGCAGGGTGTCAGGATTCGCCACTGATGTCCGACAGTCCAATCTTGAATGCTACCTTCAGGGGCCAAAATTTGGGGGCAATGTGCAGGACATTCTCAACGACCTGCAGGCTTTGGGTAGAACCCTGTGTTTGGTCTATTCCCTCTACACACCCACCAGAAGAGCAATCATAGTGTGCCCTTTTGGCATGCCACACACCATCCTAGGGCAGTCTCCAAGCAGTCTACCAAATGAAAGGCATCTGCCACCCTGCTGACCCCTGACATCATGAACAAGTCCACATGGGCAGGAGGAGCAGGCCCCAGTGACTGGATCTCCTCCCTGAATATGCAGGCCGCCTATTTGCATATCAAAGTTTGTCCTGCCCACAGTCAGTACCTCAGATTCCTTTTCCTAGGGGAGCACTACCAGTTCAGGGTTCTCCCTTTTCGCTTATCCTTGGCTCCTCGGGTCTTAACCAAGTGCCTCACAGTGGTAGTCACAGCCCTTAGAAGGGGAGACTTCTACATCTTCCCCTATCCTGGATAACTCACTGCTCAAGGCTCATCCTGGGTGCAATTGTTTATCACCCTGAAGCATACCCTGCAGCTGTTTCACCAGCTGGGGCTTACAGTCAGCCTGGCCAGCATCTCCCAACTCATTGGGGCCATTCTGGATACTGCTCAGGGCTCTACCTTTCTGCTCCCGGATCAAGCGGAGCACCTAATTGCGCAGGCCTGGGAGGTCTTTTGCAGCTGGTACGTCACAACTTGGATGTACCTGAGACTGCTGGTGCTGATGGCCATAGCCACTGCGACTGTTCCCCTAGCACAGGTTCATATGCGTGTCCCTAAGTGGACTATAAGGGTACAGTGGGACCAGTGGACCAACGACCTGGCGTAGATGGTCCTAGTCTCCTTCCCCATCAGGAAAGTCTTTCAGTGGTTGATGGAACCCTTTAAATTACTAACGGGATTCCCTTTCCTGATCCCCTCTCCCCGCGAGATCCTCACCTCAGATGCTTCAGGGATGGTATTGAGTGCCCATCTGCATCCTTTCCAGACCAAAGGGACATTGTCTCCTCTTGAGGCCTCATTATACATCAGTGTCCTCGAGATGCGAGCAGTCCTGTACGGGCTACAGGCCTTCCAGTCCCACCTGTCTCTGGGTCCCCTGCTGATGCAGATGGACAGTGTCAGTGTAGTGCACTACATGAGCCTGCAAGAGGGCACCCACTCTTTCCCCCTGTGCAGGGAGACAATAAGGGTTTAGTACTGAGCTCTGGACCATGGTCTCGAGTTGTCAGCCACGTTCCAGGTGCCCAAAACGTCCTGGCAGATGAGCTAAGCTGGTCACAGTCCAGAATGCATGAGTGGGAACTGCTAGCCTCAGTCGCTGAAGACCTGTTTGACAGGTGGGGGTGTCCAGAGTTGGACTATTTTGTGTCCCCACACAACGCAGAATTGCTGCTTTTCTGCTCGCTCGATCAAGGGCCTGGAGTTTTCTGGTGAGATGCATAGTCTCTCTTTTGGAAAGGGATGTTCCTTTTCTCTTTCACTCCCTTTTCTCTGATCTGGAGAGTGCTAATCAAGCTCCAGACACAGGGTGTCAGGATGATCCCTGTGGCTCCCTTTTGGCCTTGTCAAATTTGATTTCCCCTATTACAGCATTTGGTGGTGGAAACTCCGGTACCTTTCCCCCTGTGCTCGGGTTTGTTGTTGCTGGAGCAGGGAACCCTTCTCCACCCAAAACTTTGGTCCCTCCATCTGCATGCATGGCTCCTGAAGACGTAGCTGTTGCCAGGTTTGGAGTCTCTGCTGGTTGCTGATGTCCTAGCCGCCAGGAAGCCCTCCACCAGGGTGACCTGCTCCGTGAAGTTGAAGTGTTTTGCCTTGTGGATAGCTTCCTGTCATCTGGACCAGTTCACTTGTCCAATGAACCAGATCCTGGAGTACTTGCTGGCCCTGTCAGAAGCTGGCCTTAAATATTCTTCACTTAAGGTGCCCCCTGGGCCGTATCAGCCTTCCATGTGCCCATTGAGGGTCATATGGTGGCCTAGCTGGACATGGCCTGTACTTTCCTTAGAGGCATCCTGCACTTGAAGCCCCTGATCCACAATTCTGTTCTGGTCTGGTACCTGAATTTTATTTTAGAGAAACTTACTGACTCCCTTTGAGCCTGCCACAACTTGTGTGCTACACTTTCTGTTGTGGAAGACAATATTTTTAGTTGCCATTACTTCTGCTTGCAGAATATCCAAGCTGCAGGTGCTCATGTGTGAACAGCCTTATTTGATTTTCCACAAAGACAGGGTGTCTCTGCATACTAACCCTAAGTGATTGCCGAAGGTGTTGTCTGAGTTTATCCTAAACCAGTCCATCCACCTGCCTGTCTTTTCCCCAGAGCATGCCAGTCTAGGTGAAGCCTTGCTCCACATTTTGGATGTACATAGAATTCAACGTTGTTATGTTACCCAATTGAAGGACTCAAAAAAGTCCTCACAGCTCTGTTTCTTTCACCCCAGGGAAAGAGGGCGTGCCAGTTGCGAAGCAGTGCCTGTCCAGATGGTTGGTCAACTGCATCATTTTTTGTTACAGCAAGTACGGTAATGAATATCCTGTGGTTGTTAAGGGCTACTCTGCCAAGAGCATGGCCACTTCAGTTGCCTGTTTCAGGGGTGTATGTGTGGTGGACATTTGTGCTGCTGCTACTTGGAGTACTGTCCATACTTTCATAAAACACTGCGTTCTGGACATTGCCTCTAGAAGATGGGCAAATTTCAGCCTGGCTATGCTACAGAGCATCCTCGCCTAGGCACCCATCTTCCATCCTCCCCTACTTGTCTCTGCAGTACTGCTTGGGACTCTTATTACTAAGATGTGACCTGCTGCAAGAGAGATCCTCTAAGAAAATAGAACAGTTACGTAAAAACTTACCGTAACAGTAGATCTTCGAGAGAATCTCTTGCAGCAGGTCATGCTGTCCCTCCTTCCTTCCCCATCCATTTTTCCCCCTGGTTCTCTCTAGGATGGTGACCTTTTGTCTCCCCATGCTCCTTCTGGCGGTGCCTTCCCTTGGTTCCCTCGGAAGCACATCCTCACTGGATGGTCTCCAGTGGGGAACTGAGGAGGGTAGGTAGCACGGTTATATAGGGGGACATTGCTGTGGGTGGCCCCAGTTAGACTGTTTGCGAAAAATTTTCCATGTGGTCCTGGCGCTTGACAGCTGAGGTTCCTAAGGTGTGACCTGCTGCAAGAAATTCTCTCGAAGATCTACTGTTACGATAAATTTTTACGTATCTGTTCTTTTAGCTTGTTTGAGCACCATCGCCCTATCCTTGTGGAAAACCAGATATGGAGGGTTGCTGGGAAGAGTCTGCAGCTCACCAACCATCTGGGACTTCAGGACCACTGTCTACCAGCTTAAGAAACAGAGGTTCTGTCTGTCCAGTTTTCCACTACAGTAGCTTACTGAGAACCAGAATGACGTTCCAGAGAGGAGGCGGCAGCTGTTAGATGAGCAGAAAGGGATGATTCAGTCCCTTCCAAAAAAACAAAAAGTTTTAAAATGTTTTCCAGTGTACATACAGAAGTTGGAAGCCAAGGTAGAACCCCCCTCCCAGTGTAATGTATATTTTAGATGATGTATCTCATGGGACATGCCAGTAAGCAACATTAATATATTTAAAAAGTTTTACCAAGTCAACAAAAGAAGTCAAAGAAAAATTACTTTTAAGAACAAACTTCTGCAGTAAAGCCGGAGCTGATGAGGAGAAATGACAACACTCCAGGAGGAAGATCTGGGCATGTACCCATGTGTTTCTAGTGTGCTGAAGTATAGACATGCATCAGAATCCACATTACAGAAACATTCGGTTAATAACTGTTTATTGAGAACATGTTTAAAGATTTGTCTTTTTATGTAAAACCTTTTGTTTCACTCATAATACAGATCTGGGATTTAGCCAGTGGTAAGCTGAAGCTGTCTCTGACCGGGCACATCAGCACAGTACGAGGGGTGATCGTCAGTTCACGAAGCCCATATCTTTTCTCCTGTGGAGAGGACAAACAAGTAAAATGCTGGGATCTGGAGTACAACAAGGTACAGTATCTGATAAAAAAAAAAAAAAACACATTTTTACTGAATTCATTTAGATGTTTATTTTTTCTACGGTTGAAGATAAAAGACGATTTTTCTCCTTTTTAGGTCATCCGGCATTATCATGGGCATCTTAGCGCTGTGTACGATCTGGATTTGCATCCTACTGTTGATGTACTGTTAACGTGTAGCAGAGATTCAACTGCACGTGTGAGTAGAAGTAATGTGGTAATGCTATATGAACCCGTAGGCAGGACATCACATTCTGCAAGGTTAACATACCATTTCTTTTTTTTGGTTTTGGCACACATCTGACTTGCATACCTCCTGCCTTTCTTCAAGCACCCACCCATTCCACTTCTTGCTGGCCTCACAGGGCACCTTACAGACCACAGTCGAGCTTTCTAGGCAACACATAAGTTTGTCCAGTGGTCTAATAGGGAGTGGGAATGACCTCAGGGCTGGAGGCTTGTGGGCACATGGGACTGTCATTTGTGTGAGGGGCACCACCATTATCATGCCCCCACCTATCTCTTACAGTCTCACATGGGCTTTATGCATTTCTGACCTTGGAGAAGCAGGGTGTCACGTTGCCATCCTCAACATCCAATCGCTCCCTCAGTCTCCCTACAGGAGGTGCTCAAAGAGTGCAGTGCCAGACACCCTCCCATGGGTACTGATAATGTTGCCTCTGGAGTGTACCCAGACTCCACTGGCCCAGAGTGTGTAGGCAGGTTGTGCAACAAACCCAAGTCTCCCACATAGAAAAATAGGGGTAGAAAAAACTTGGAGTCCATGCAGTCTGCCCCGGAACCCTGCTGTAAGCTAATCTTAGATAGCTTCCCTCTCTTTACTCCCCACCTCCACCTACCCTCTGGTCCTCCTCACCATCCCCTAGTTAGTAATCCCTTTGTAGCTGTCCCAGTCATCTTTAAACACAGCAATGATTACTGCATGCACTACTACACTGGGTAAGCTATTCCACTTATCCACTGCCCTGTCTGTGAAAAAGTACTTCCTAGCACCTTTCCTGATGACCCCACCGTGTTGCTTTACATTGTGCCCCTGGTGAATGAGCATTCTTTTAGACCCTGTACACACTAGGGAACTTAAAACGGTTTAACTGCCTTTTACCAGTTTAAGCCTTTCAAACACGGTTTGAGTCTGCACTGTTCTAAAACCGTGCAGATCCTTGCTCAGAGCAAGGCTTTAGCACAGTTTGACAGATATGGTTGCCTTAACCTGCATTGACAGCAGCGTAGACGCAGTCCGTACCGGAACACGGGTTAAGGCAACCTGAGTTAAAACAGAACAGCGTGTTTTAGCCTGCAGTATATTCACCACAAAAAGTGCTTCATAAATGTCTGCACTCCCAGTTTGGATATCTGTTTTCCCCAGTCTTTTACCTCACCAAATCCTGAGTATGCCATCTTGCATTGCGGCACATGCAGTGCTTTGTGCTGGTGCCGCAGTCACGCCTAGAAACTTGCCTGACAAGCATGGTGTTGGAGCGCAGTGTGGATGCTCCAACAGCCATGCTATGGGCTGGATTATAAAATGTATTTAAAAACGTTTTAAAATCTTCGCCTGTTGTATACAGGGCTTAAGTTGTAACAGCTGTGTGTATTCCACCTTGCACCCTCACAGGTATTTTTATTTCTCTGTCATGTCCCACCATTCCCTTCTGTCCTCCAGGAAGTACATATTGAGGCTCTCGAACCTATTCTTGCATGTCTTGCCCTGCTGCCCCTGTATCATCTTGGTTCCCCCTACTAGGTCTATAACGTGGTATAATGTCCTCCATTCTGTGACTGATTAATCCTTGGCTAATACACCCCAGCATCCTCCCTGTTTTTCTTCCCATCTGTTGTGCTGCACTGGGAAGTGACCTTCATGTAATCATGAATTACTGCTCCTAAACCCCTTTCTTTCCTAGTATGTTCAACTTTCTGCCTGCCAGTGCTGTTCTCAGTTTATGGGTTCTTATCATTTGTGTGCATCACCTTGCATTTCTTGGCATTGAATTTTAGCTCTCAGATGTTTGACCACATTTTTTAGATTTTTCACATGCTTTTTCATTGATTTAACATTGATTTAACACCCTCCATGCTGTCCGCCTTCCTGGTCCCTGTGAAATCCCACTGGTTACTAGTCTCTCTCCTGAGAATACACCATTTAGGACCACCTTCTGTGTCTTAACCTCCAACCAGCTTCCTATCCCTCTAGTCCCAGGTTGCCCAGCTTTTTTTTTTTTTTTCTGGCAGGTCCTCTGTCAGGCTCTGCCCTGGTCACAGCCCCCAGGCTTCCACCAGCTGTCAGTTGCTTGCATCTCCCGGCTTACCCCCGGAGGGCATGGCTGCGGCACTGGTTCCCCTAATTCCAGTGCCGCGGAACCAGTAACTAGTTGGGAGTGCTGGCGGCGGTGGCTAATTGAAGCCTGGGGAGGGCTTCATGTAGACAGAGGACCCTCCCCTCCTTTTTCTGTATTTTTTTCACTCTAGGAGGCGGGGACGTGCAGTGACATCCAGCGTCTGCTCCGCCTCCATTACGTGCAAGCGCCGGTAGCTGTGTGACTCCTGGCCTCCACCAGGGGTCCGTCTCGCGCTGGGCTCTTCTCCACCCTCCCCCTGGAGAAGGAGAGCAGTCCATAGGATGCTCTCTTCTTCTCCTCGAGCCCGCCCTCCAGCAACCCAGGTCCGTTCCCAAACCCGGGTCGCCAGCGTCACAAGTGGAAATCCCACCACTGTGCCGATAGGCCGGCAGCCCAGCTCTTTTTTTTTTATCCAGTCTTCAGTGTGGTATAGAATTAAGCGCCTTGCTGAAGTCCAGGTAGATGACTATGGTCTGGCCCCTGCCCCCATAGCACATGGTAGCGCAATGCTCGCTGATAGCCCCAGTGGACCAGTGCCACTCCTTCCTGCAAATCTGGCACTGTTTGAACTACAGAATGTAGGGGTATCATGAGCTCCCCTAGGTTTGGAGGTACTTGTCTTTTTGCAGTAATTAATGATTTGCGTGGCAAAGTGTTTTCTGTGGTAAAATATAAATCACTGGTTCTATGCCAGGAGCATAACCCAGGTGGTAGACAAAGAACTGGCATGGTCATGGGCCACGAGTGTGAACAGTAATAAAGTGCATCTGATCATTAGGATTTGAATGGGGAGGCTCCATTTGGTAACCAGCAGATTTGTGTCTTGAGCACTGAGCTGTCTTAGAATAGGGCTGAAACAGAAGTGCTGAATTTTTTGTTCAGATTATCATCCTGTTTTCTGCTGCAGTTCCCACAAAGAGCTGTCATAGTTGTGTTCCTTCATTTTTGTTTTTGTGTCATTGTAGGTTTGGGACATCAGGACAAAAGCCAGTGTCCATACACTGACAGGACACACAAATGCTGTGGCAACAGTAAGATGCCAGGCTGCAGAACCACAGGTTATCACAGGTAAGGCTAGGAAAGTAATAGTTTTGGCAGCCTCCTGACACCAATTCAAAAGGCCTTGCATCTCTCACTTTCGTGTGTGTGTGTGTGTGTGTGTGTGTGTGTGTGTGTGTGTGTGTGTATATATATATATATATATATATAAATATGTGTGTATGTGTATATATATATATATATATATATATACATTTAAATATGTATTTAGAGAAAGTATATTTATAGTACAGGCTTGATAGCTCCTGTATGTTAGGGTTGAGCACTTTTATGTTAATCCCCAATGTTTTGCACCTTAGTAACTCTGCCCCTGTTTAACTGATTTGCCTGAAATTTGGCAAGCGTGGAGTCTGGACCAGGGTCTCTCGATCCTGAAAATTTTGTGTCAGTCATTTGGGGAGGGTGTGGCAAAGTTATAGAGGTGCAAAAATCTTAACATTCACCCAAATTGACTTTTTTTTTTTTTGCTCACCGATAAGTAAAAAAAAAAAGTTTTGTTTTTGTTTTAAAACTGAAACTTACAGGTTAGATAGAGTCTGACCCAGGGTACACACTTTAGCAAGTTTTTTTTTTTTTTTTTTTAACTTGTATAATTCTTAAACTATAATTGAGCATGCTCAGTTAAAAAATGAACATTCTAGGCTAACTGGATTTTTGCATTAGAAGTTTGACCGATAATGATGTCCTTCAGATTGCTTTCATCAGCTGTGGTTGTCGAAAACATTGTGAAAAAATCACTTTCAATCAAACGACTGCTATCTTTACACTAGAAAAAGAGCTGCTGGTATTCCCTTTCCCTCCCTTCCTCCCTCTTAGGAAACATGGCGGGCAGTTGCCCATTTCCGCAAGCCTGTAAACCCCCCCCCCAAATCCATGTGTTAATTTTTTTAACAGTGGTCGGAGGGTACCCAGTTCCACCCCAGTCTCTTCCCTCCCTCCAGACCCACATTTCTTCTGAAATGGCTAGCAGGTGCCCAATCCCATTGGATGATATGAAAATCCTGACAATGGGGTACCTGCCCCCAGTGCCACAGAACATAAAAAGGACCCTCCCCCATCCAGTTGAGATCCCCCCCACACCAGTAGCTGGCAACACCTGGGTTCCCCTTCCCCACCCCTATGCTGCTAAACAGCTCACAGACACCGAGGAGCCCAGTTCCCAGTGTCACATAACCTGAAACAGCACAGCTCCACAAATCTTTTATTTTTCATTTCATACCTGCAAAGAAGAAAACTGTCCATCAGGAAAGTCTGGTCCCCTGACAGTCTGTCCCATGCCACCCAGTCCCCCATTTAGCATCCCCCACCCACACACTCACTCACCTCCAGAATGTCCAGCACCATAGATCCACTCTCAGCAAGAAAGATGTCCTACTCCTGCAACTGTGACCAGGAACTGACATGAACAAGGTACATGCAGTCAATGCATTTCAAAGCAGTATGAACTTTTACTTGTAACTTGGTCATTTTTTGATATTTTTTTCACCAAATATTCAATGTGGCCTTTTTGGGACACCAGCTCATAAACACAGTAGGTGGAATTGTTCAAATCTGGCTGAAAGATGATTTTGCAGTCTGTCTGAAAAATCACCTTCCGAACAGGATTTGAAAAATGTCACCTACCAGATTCATGAAGTGGGTTCATAAAAAGACTGTTGAAAACATAAAATGACCAAGTTACAAGTGAATGTTGAAAGTCTGCAGCGTTCACTCTTTGCTATTTTTCAATATTTTGACTCAGAATTTTCAAAATGGCCTTTTTTTTTTTTTTAACCCCACCTCATGAACGACGGATGTGAGACTTTTCATATCCATTTTTAAAGGTGATCTTACAGTTGCTTCACAAAATCATCTTTCATGCAAAACTTTAAAAAATTTCACCTAAAAGATTCATTAGGTGGGTTCATAAAAGACTATATTGAAGATTTGGGGTCAAAATCTTTAAAACAATAAAGTTATGAAGGTACATTGAAACTTTTCAGCATTCAACCATAACTTTGATAATTTTAAATATTTTGACCCAAAATTTTCAACATTGCCATTTTTCACACCATTTCATGAATCTGACAGGCGTCGTTTTAAAAAATCCTGAGCAAAAAGTGCTTTCACACTGGTGAGTAAAATTACATTTTGGTCAGTATTTTATAAATGACACCTGTCATGTTCGGGGTCATAAAAAATACTGTGTTGAAAATTTGGAGTCAAAATGTCAAAAAAAAAGTTAAGAAACATGTGCATGGCTGGCCGTTAACCCAAAGGGTAACGTGTTGCAGTCCCATGCTGGTGCACTGAGTTTGGTGGTTAGCTCAGTGAGCCATCTGGATGGGCTGAGGCTGGGGAGCGATACTGCCATGTGGTACCCTTCCAGCCTGTGTAGGAACAATGCAGCGTTGGCTGTATGGGCAACACACAACCATATAGTGAAGATAACTCTTCTTTTGGCAGATTGCCCAGTGTGCCTTTCACCTCTTCATCCATAGCCAAATGGATTCTTGGCCTTGTGTGTCTACATCTGTAGCCACATGGAAGCGCAGGGCCCCTGTCATCCCCACAGATTCTTGGATTTGCATTCAGATGGACTCTTCCCACCAGACCCTGTACATCTGCATCTGTTTGGGACCTGCGTGAATGAGGGTACATTTTCAGTGTCACAAAAAGAAACAGGTTGACAACCCCAAGGAACAGCACACCACTGATTCGTCAAGACTCTTGAGACTCCGAACCCTAATGGTTTTCAGTTCCTTACTTAGTCCACTTTGTATTCTTCAACCTTAATGAGTGCACTAACATAGTTTTCTGCAATGAAGACATATATATATATATATGTGTGTGTGTGTGTGTATGTACGTATATGTGTGTGTGTGTGTGTGTGTATATATATATATATAAATATATATATGTATGTGTGTGTGTGTGATATATATAAAAATATATATGTGTGTGTGTGTCCAACGTATGAGGATATTTTCTAGCACTTATCAGTGATATTTTTGCTTTCTCCCCATCTAGAGCAAGAATATTGAAGTATTGTCACTGTAGGTCCCCATGATCAAAAATATCCTCACTGTTGGTGCTGACTGGTCGAAGCCTGCAGCATGAGCTGCACAGGTTTATTTTTAGAATTGAACTGCTCACTCATGCGCTGGCTCCAAACAACTGCTTTCATTTTCTCCCATTCAGTTGCACTGTGTTTAGTCTCTGCCCTGAGTTAAATAGTAGCCACCAAAATTTTTTATTTATTTATTTATTTTTTAACAGTTATATTTGCTAATTTACACAGTTCACCAGAATCACACAAAGCACTCTGCTCTTTGATTTGACTTCACCCTTCGTATTCCCAGTAGCTGGCTCCCTTGCTGCAACCAGCAAACACTTGCAAAAAGCCGGCAGTGAGAACAGAGACCTCGGCTTCTACCGAGGCTGCACCCACTCACTTCCAGAATGTAAACACCCACTTCCATTATGAATGTGCAGCACCTCCACGTGTTCCTAAAACACTGTGACATATTGATGCACACTAGCATCATTCGTGTCACATGCACTTGGTCATCTGAAAATACAGCTCAAAACCAAAAGAAAACCTTTTTAAAATGAAAAACAAAATAAAAAATAAAAATTCCCATAGGATAACGATGGAACTTTTGACAAGGCATACAACGAAGCAAATAAAGTGGTGTTTTGGCAGAAAAGGAAGCGTAGGATCCAGAGGACCCTGTGCACCCACAGGTAAATGAGGATATGATTATACTGTCCCCAAAAGTAAGAAAATTTGTTGCAAAAAAAATTTTCATGCACAAATTAGGATTAAAGTGACAAAAGTAGGAAACACCCTACCTCCACCCTGCAGGAAGCAGTAGCAGCAGCAACAGTTAAGACCATTGCAGTTTGACCTCTCCTGCATCTTTGCAAATCAGGCATGAGGTGTACCTTGGGGTTGTCAACCCTAATACTCACCCCATTGTCATATACTCAACACATCTCAGCTTATTTACTGATGGAGTGGGGTGAGTGTTAGGATTGACAACCCCAAGATACATCTCATGCATGATTTGCGAAGATGCAGGAGAGATCAAACTGTAATGGTTTTTCCTGTTGCTGCCTGCAAGATGGGGGTGAGTTGTTAGGGTTGGGAACCCTAACACTACATTTAGCTACTTTTGGTGCTTTAATCCTAACTGGTGCATTAACAAAGTTTTTTTGCAGTGGATATATATGTAGTGGCATAGTAGCGCCCCAATAGTTATGGCTGAGTAGCATGTTTAATGTTAAACCCCAGTCTTTGCCCCCGTTCGGCTGAATTTCGTGAAAGTTTGCATGCGCAGTCTGGTGGGCAAGGTCCCTTGATTTGGCAAGTTTCATGACAGTCAGATGTCCGGATTCTGAGATCTGGATAGCAGAAAAATTTGGGGTTTTGGCATTTTTTTTTTTTCTTCTTCTCTCGCCTACAGCGCAGATGGTTTGGAATTTTGTTCTGAAATGTTCATGGTAGAAGGGTATTGACCCAGAAAGAAGCCTTTTTTGCTAAGGTGAAAAATATTAATCAATCCCGAGTTATAAGGATATGAAATTTCGGTTCTAAGCATGGTCTTACATCTGCTATGAAAGAAGAATTTCCAGCTCACAAAAAAGAATCTTCTTCTGTGAGGAAAAAATTTGTGTTTTGTATAGCCGCCGTCTTGGTTTTCAGTTTTTCACCAAAAAAAAAAAAAAATTTGAAAACCCTTAAAAATGATGCCCAGGAGAAAAAACAACCATATGAGATGCTAAACATGATCCGTTTAGCTCGATTCTGGAGTTTGTTTTTCAGAAAAGACCCTTAAATATAGATCTTACTTTGAGAGTCAGCTCTTGCAGCAGGTAACACATATAGGACTGTAGCCGCCCAGGGACAGGACCCCACAGCAAACTTCTAATCAACAGTACCAAGCGGGGACTGCCCCTCTCGATGTCTGCCTGTCTGTGACATCTCACATGGTATAAAAAGGTGGCGGTCCCCAGCGTGCTCCAGTTCTTTCCAGCCGCCGACAGTGCATTCATCGGCTCCGACTGCTTCGCCAGTTGTTCTCAGTTAGAACTTCCACTGCTATGACTTTTTTCGGATTTGTTACATTTTTTCTGCGGTGTCTGCATGTCTTCATCCCTGCCCAGGCACAGGAATAAGTGCGCCTGTGGGAAGCAAATACCCGCGAAGGATGGCCATGTGACCTGTGTTTTCTTTTTGGGCCCAGACCATGACACCAAGGCCTGCCAGTTTTGCCAATCCTTCAACAGCCGAACGTGCATCCATCTGCAGAAGCCACTTCAGGCCTTCCTTTCCCAGCAACAGTTGGCTGCCATGCACAAGGGATCCTCTGTGGAATGAGAGTCTTCCCACCGTCATAAACACCATTCCAAAAAACATAAGGGAAAAGACAGAGAAAGGGAGAGTTCCCTGTTGAGGTCCAGAGCCTCTGGATCACAGTCAACCTCCCGTTCGGAGTCTTTGGGCCATGAGCCCTGGCTTACGGTCCTAAAGTCCACAGCGGCCTTGGGTGGGCTCAGCTCCAAGGGCAAGTCGCAGGCTCCAGGGCCGGGCGCTAAGGAGAAGACACCGGCATCCTCGGGCCTGACGCTCTAGCCTACACAAATTCGGCCTCTGGACCAGACTACTGCCCATACGTCTTCCACAAGTAAGTCCTCTCATACCTCCCGGTCTGCCTTCTTGTGTAGCACCGACTCCCGGGATAAGGCCAAGTCCGTAGGTTCATCTGCTGGGAGATCCTCTTGTCTCTCTCCTAAACAGTCGTAGAAGTCAGGCGATAAACGCCCTGCTCAGACTTCTGACCAGCTTGGCTCAGAAAAACGTAAACCTGCCTCGGATTCACACTGACGTCATCGGACAGTAAGTCCAAGGAACCCCGTACGCCAGTTCCTTCTCCTCCAAGATCACTGTCCCCGCTGATGCCCCCACCTCTGGACATCAGAGCGGATGACACTCTGGCGCCGGAGGACCTTACGACGGACACTGGTGTACCTTCAGGGCCCGATGATGGTCCGGACGCCTGCTCTTTCCTGTCTGCACACCAATGCCAGATAAACCAACACTGGTACCGGCGCTGGTATTACCCCATGTCCAACGCCTGCTGCACCTGCAGACTCTCCAAAATTAAACATGTGTCAGGTGAAGGACTTGTTTTCCCACTAGTGGGAGACCATGAAATCCGATCTTGTGCCACCTAAGCGCCAGCCATCCACACCCGTGGAACCTGACACAGGCAAGGCTTTGGATACGGTCCCTCCTCTGGATCAGAATGTGACCCCACCCCCCGCCTGAGATGGGTTGGTACGACCACTCTTCCTCCCCCAGTAGGCAGAGGAAGAAGGTGTCAAAGAAAAAACACCATAGATCCAGGTCAAGGAGCACCAGCCCTTCTAGCTCCTCAAGTGGAAGGCACCATAAACGCAGGAGGCACTGGTCACCTTATGAGTCGTCTTCCGACTACCAAACGTCGGATTACTCGGACACATCCTTTGAGGAATCTCCCCGCAGGGACCCTGAGGATACTCCTAAACGTCCTCCAGATGGCCCTTCATTTATGGAGGTCATGCGCCACATCCAGTCCAACATGAGATGGGACGCAGAGGACCTCAACCTTGAGCATATGCGGCTTACCAAATACCTCAGGCAAAAAGACCCAAAACCAGCGGTCATCCCACCCATGGTAGACACCTACCAGGACGTTACCCAGGCAACCTGGAGACATTCCTATTCTTCTACGGCCTTCCCTAAAAAGGCTGACCGTTTATACAGGGCACCTAAAGACCATCGTTTTCTGGCTGAGCACCCAACTGTGGACTCGGTGGTCATCTCAGCGTCATACGACCGTTCGCAGAGGCCCAAACACCTGAGCACCCAGGGTGCTGACAGAGAGTCTAAGCAGCTGGATTCTGTGGGAAGGAAGGTGTACACATCTGCCACCTGCAGCGTCAGAAGTCTTAACTTTCTGACACACATGGTCCAGTTCCAGAATGCCCTTTGGGAAAAAGGGTTGGACTTTGTTCAGGGTATGTCTGACTGCCCTCAGAGGGCAGAACTCGCTAAACTACTTCAAACCGGGTCAGACATAGGCACCCACGTTCTGTACTCTGTGTGTGACTCTGCGGACACTGCGGCTAGAGCTGCTGCCATAGGGCGTTTGCCTACATCGCCACTCTAGGCTTAGGGTTTCAGGGTTTGCTCCAGACATTCAATCCAACATTCTGGATGCACCCTTTAGAGGCTCAGTCCTCTTTGGTGAGGATATGAAGACCACTATCAACAGATTACAGGACTTCGGTAAGGCTGTCCACTCTGTGCAGTCCATGTATCGCCCGAAACAGAGACAGTTTCAGCGGTCTCATTTTCATGGCTGAGGGAGGAACCAACAACATCAACACCACCACCAACAACCCTGTTACCAGCATCAACTGCCTCAATGGGGTGGCTGTAGTCGATGAGGCGGCCACAGAGGAGCTGCTGGCGGCGCCACTTGACAAGCAAAACCCACCCAGCCCTCCTCCCCCCCACCCACTGCCTGACGCCACAGGCGACCCCCTTCCCCCAGGATATTCCGCCGGGAGGGGGGGGAGACTGCTTCTCTCTCTATGCAACAGTCTGGAGAGGAGTGACCTCCCACCAATGGGTCCCCAAGCTCATAGAGAATGGGCACTCTATAGAGTTCGTCAGCATTCCACCGGGCAGGCCCCCAACCCATCCCATTATTCCAGAGAACATGCAGGTCTGATCCAACAGGAAATAACATGCACTGCACTCCAAAAAGGCCATAGAAACCATTTTTTGCTGCCGGGTTCCCCTAGCCCCGTAAATGGGCTCGCCTGGCTTCCGGCAACCTGTAACCTGACTCCTCCAAGCGTCTGTCCCCAGCTCTTCCCTGTTGCAGCGTGGCTCCCTGTCCCCCCAGCCTCCACCAGGGAGCGAACGGGCACCGACACTGAAGAGACCCCCTCCCTGGAGAAGGAAAGCAGTCCTCCAGACACTCAATCCTTCTCCTCCCCGTGCCCATTCCCAAAGACGGGACGCCGGCGTGGCACAAGGTGTGGCGTCCAGCTCCTCAACACTCAGTACCACCGGGCCAGCATTTATTCTTACTTCTTCCTGGTCCTGAGGAAGTCAGGAGACTTGAGGCCAATTCTCTACCTCAGCGACCTCAACCTGTGGGTCGAATTCAAGAAATTCTGGATGGTCACCCTGCAGAGCCTACTCCCTATGGTCAGGCAGTGTGACGGGCTAACATCCCTGGACATGCAGGACGCCTACCTCCACATCTGGATAGTGAAAACATCATAGGAAATACCTCCGGTTCTCCTTCCAGAGCAGGCATTTCCAATTCAGGGCTCTGTCCTTTGGTCTCTCCTCCGCTCCGAGGGTGTTCACGAGGTGCCTCATGGTGGTGGCCGCAGCACTTCGAAGGAGGGGGCACTATGTGTTCCCTACCTAGACGACTGGCTTCTCACAGAACAGTCCAAAGAACACCTGCAGTCTGCCATTCTGGACCCCTGCACTCCCTTCTGGAGCCTGGGGATCATCATCAACATGGTGAAGTTGTCTCTGACCCCTGTGCAACAGCTGCTGTTCATAGGGGCCATACTCTGCACTGTCAGAGGAAGGGCTTACCTGCCACCGGACAGGGCAGACCGCCTCCGGTTCCTTGCTAGCCAGGTCTATTCAGCATCCATGGTTCCGGCAAGACTTTTGCTTCAGCTGCTGGGCCACTTGGCAGCATCCATAGTCACGGTCCCCTTTACGAGGCTCAGGCTGAGAACCATCCAGTGGACCCTTTGGGTCCAGTGGGATCAGACTTAGGATGACCTGGATCTCTCAGTCGCAGTAACATGGCCGGTTCACCTGGAATTAACCTGGTGGGTGACCTGTCCTGTTTTACAGGAAGGGATCCCATTCTAGAGGGCGGTTCCCGTACAGGTTCTTACCACAGATGCCTCAAACTTGGGATGGGGGCTCACTCGTGGTTCACAGGACCCAGGGATCCTGGTCTGTGACCGAGAAGTCCCTGCATATCAGTGTTCTGGAAATTAGAGCCGTACTCTACGCACTTCAGGCCTTGAGCACGGCTCTCCACCCTGGACATTTTCTGATTCAGACGGACAACATGTCAGTGGTGTTCTGTATCAACAAACAGTGGGGAAAACACTCATACCCCCTTTGCAGGGAGACCATGAGGGTGTGGGATTGGGCCATTGCCCGCCAGATCTCTATTTCGGCGGTCCACTACCGAGGGAGTGCAAAACACTCAAGCAGATGCCCTCAGTCGAACAAGGTCAAGGGCTCATGAATGGTTGCTCCTCCAGTCCGTGGTTGACGTCCTATTTATCACATGGGGAACGCTTGAATTGGACCTGTTTGCCTCAGCCACCAACGCAAAACTGTCCAGTTTTTGCTCGCTAGATCCTGAGCCTGGTGCTTTGTGGCAAGATGCGTTGTCCCTCTCCTGGAAGGGGAGGTTTCATTACACCATTCCGCCATTCCTGCTCCTTCAGAGGGTACTCCTCAAGGTGCAGACGGAAGGAACCGCTATGATCTTCATAGCTCCTCTATGGCCCTGACAAATCTGGTTTCCTCTGTTGCAACAACTTGCAGTGGCTCCTCCAGTTGTGCTTCCACTGAGCTCTCACTTACTTTCTCAGGACAACGGGACCTTAGTTCATCCAAACTTGCAATCCCTGCATCTTCATGCATGGCTCCTGAAAACCTAGTTAAACTTCATTTCGGAGTTTCAGACAAGGTCGCTGAAGTCCTGGTGGAGGCTAGAAAATCCCTCCACAAGAGCCACTTATGCTATGCAGTGGAAGCGCTTCTGTTTGTGGGCCACGGCATGTCACCTGGATCCCTTGGCCTGTCCGGTCAGTATTCTGTTGGAATACCTGGTATCCCTTTCGGAGTCAGGTCTTAGCTACTCCTCCATTAAGGTACACCTGACCATTCTTTCTGCCTACCACACTCCTGTCCTTGCCAGAACAGTGGCTCAACTGCAGGTTACCTGTACCTTCCTCAGAGGCATCCTTCATATAAAGCCTCCTATTAAGGATCCTGTTCCCCCCTTGGGATCTTCTTTTCATTTTAGAGAAGCTCACCCTACCCCCCCCCCGGACCTGCCGCAGATTGTGAGCTGCGTTTTCTCTCTTGGAAAGCGTTATATCTACGAGTGTGGATATGTTGTTCATCCACACACACTCTGGCATGTCTCTTACCCCTTTAAATCTTGCTGGAAGTCTTCAAGCTGGCTCCTCCCACCCACCCGGGTGGTAAATACCTCGGCTCCACCCCATGATGCCAGATCTTCCTTTCCGCTGGAAGATTCAGGTTCCCTCATGCTACTTTAGCAATTCATAGGCCCTGGATTCGTAGCGTCGGTTTTTACCGCAAATCACTCTAACACTTGTCAGTTAACAACTCCGATTACAGCGCATCGGACATGGAGGACAAATCGTCCCCCTGGATTTCGCCAGTGTACCTGCGGCCAGAAGATGTCTCGCACTGATCCCCACCTTTTGTGTGTCTATTGCCTAGGTGTCGGACATGACACCACGTCTTGTACTCTTTGCCTGGCCTTCCATCCCAAAGTTCTGGACGACTGCAAGGCATGCCTAAAATTGGGGAGACCAGAGAAAAGGAACCTGCCGGTGAAATCTAAAGAGGAGAAGTGTGTGGGATCCGCTGAGCAGCTGGAGCAGATGAAGACATTCGAGGAGGAAGCGGCTCAAGCTTCAGCCAGTCGAAGCTTTTTTGTTCCACTTAACCTTGGCTCTCCTTTTATGGGCTCCTTCAGGGAGTTGTGCCAGTCTCTCCCCACCAGGGGTGAGACACCCTCGGGCTCGCACTCCTCTCGCCCTCGGAAGAGGGATAATGACCCTAAGTCTTCAATTAAACGGAGACGCTCCTGGGACTGAGAGAGGTTCGAGTTCCAGGAACATGCGGTCTCGACTTCGGTCGAGATTGCTTCCTCGGCCGCCGACTTTATGGACCTTCCGTCTGGCCAAGGGACCGAGACCGAGGAAACGGCTGAACTGGCCAAGATTACGCTCGACCCAATCGAGCATTTATCGCCGATTCTGGTTGACGAATCTTTAGAAAGGGCTCCGGTCCTTTCCTTTCCCGATGAGGAGACACTGCCCTCGGGTGTCTCGATTGAGGAAACTGTACCGGAACCTCTGTTTTCACCAACTCCGGTGACTCCTGATTGACCGAACCGGCCCCGTCAGTCTCGATCAAGGACCAGGACCCCTTCGGTCGAACGGCCGAAAAAGGGCCACAGACACTCTAAGAAGAGGCACCGCCACAGATCTTCATCCTCCTCGGACGAGGAGAGGCTTTGATGGAAACTCCGTCGACGCTATGAGGATCTTATGTGGCAGCAGCTGATTTTGACTGGGCAGAAGCCGGCCCCGGCGACCACCCAGGCCATTACTTGGCTCCCGCCTCCAAGGCCAACACCGACCCCTCTGGAACCGAAGGCCTCGGTTCCACCGCCCGTGGGGCCAGCCTGTATCCCAGCTCGGCCTATTCCGGTCTCTCCACCGATTTTGGTGGAGCCACCGCCTAAGCAGCCTCAGGGAGGGGCTCCCTCGAAAGAGGATCGACTAGACACCAGGCTTACCCGACGTCTGTCGATCAAGGTCATCCCCGATCACCCTCAGCATATCAAGGGAGACCTAGGCGGGAGACTGTTGTATCCCGACTCTGATGACACTGGATTACATTCTCATCCTGGGGATGATGAGTCATCCTGGCAGGATTGGAGGAAGGCCCTTCCTCCTTTCAGGGCATCCTCAGCCTGATCTCCGAATCCACCGGAATGCCCCTGGAGCCCATCCAGAAAAAGGCGGAGTACCCCCTTACGGATATCCTCAAAAGGGGGGATACCCTGATGGAGGCCTTTCCAGTGGTTGAAGGCCATTGTTGGCCCTGCCCTTGAGCTTTGGCAGCGTCTTGCTTCCTGTCCAGCTCTGTCTGCCTGTATGGCCCACAAGTACACGTGCCTGTGGGGTCCCTGCCGGGGTTCACAGAACATCCTTTGGCCAAGAACCTAGTGACTGCTTCTGTGTTCATATGTACTGGTAGCTCAGCTGACACTGAACGACCCCTGGACAAGGAGTCCAAAAATATGGACCATTCTGCCCGTAAGGTCTATTCGGCCTCCTCCTTATGCCTTCATCAGGCCAGCTCAGCTGTTATCATGGCACACTTCTCTCATGCCTCCCCTGGGGTCATTAGATGAAGTCCTCCCTCATTTCCCGGTGGACATACAGACCACAGTGAAGCAGTTCCGTGATCAGGGCCATGCTGTTGCAAAACAGCAGCTCCAGATGGCCATGGACATTGGAGATTCCTGTGCCCGCTCCTTTGCAGCCGCAGTGGCCACTCGCCGCTGGGCTTGGCTGAGGCTATCCTCCTTCCTGGCGGATACCCAGCACAAGCTAGCTGACGTGCCCTCCCTAGGCACCGACCTTTTTGGTCCAGGAGTGGCTGGTCCCCTCCAGCGCATAGAACAGTCCAGTGCCACCTTGGATGCTACCTCTGCGAAGGGTTCTTCGGCCAAGAACCAGCAGAAGCGCAAGAAGAAGCCTTTTCGGCACTCTTCCCCTGTGGTTAGGCAGCCCTTCTATCAAGGAGGACAGCAGCAACAGCAGGCTCAAGCTTGGCACCCCAAGCCCAAACAGGGTCCTCAACAGCCTCGGAAAGGAGGCTGAGGTGCTGGTCCAGGAGCCTTCTCCTCCTCTAAGCCTGCGCAGTGATGGGTTGGGGGTTGCCACCCCTACACTCGTCATGCCAGCTCTGGATCATCCAGTGGGGGGCCGGCTCCGCCACTTTCTTTCTGCCTGGTCCGATATAACCTCAGACAGGTGGATTCTAGAAGTGGTCGGCTAGGGACTGCCTCTGGAATTCGAGCAGTACCCTCCCAGCCGAGCCCACGCCCCTCGGGAGGAAAGGATCTCAGCCTGCACTCAGTCGGCTCTTTGCGACATTGCTCAGCTCCTCTGCAAGGAGGCAGTAGCTCCAATGCCGGATCCTCCTACAGACCCAGGCTTCGTGTCCAGGTACTTCCTGGTGCCCAAGCGGACGAGGGGTTGGCGCCCTATCCTAGATCTCCATGACCTGAATCAATATCTCTGGTCTCACACCTTCCGGATGCCCTGGAGCGAAACGTGGTTCTGTTCACTGGATCTGCAGGACGTGTTCTTTCACTTCCCAATCCGTCCGTCCCATCAGCGGTTTCTCTGCTTCAGGGTCGAGGGGACCCTGTACGAGTTCCGAGCCATGCCGTTCGGCCTGTCATCGGCCCCAAGGGTCTTCACCAAGTGCATTGCAGTGGTGGCAGCCCATCTCTGGGGTCGAGGAGTCCGAATCTACCCTTATCTCGATGACTGGCTCTTAACAGGTTCCTCTCTTCAGGAGGTGGAGAGATCCAGGGATCTGGCTCTCCAAACCTGCTCCCAACTAGGCCACCTGATCAACGAGGCCAAGTCGGAACTTGTGCCCTCTCAGGTGATAGGCTTCATTGGGGCAGAGCTCGACTCTCATCAAGCCAGAGCTCGGCTTCCGGCAGACAGGGTGGAGGTTCTCTCCTCCTTTGCCCAGTCATTTCTGGTTGGGCACTTGCGCCCTGCCTGCGACTTTCTGTGCCTTCTGGGTTACATGGCGGCGTGCACCTCAGTGGTCCATTGGGCTAGATGGCACATGCTCCCCCTTCAATGGGAGCTGGCTGCTCAGTGGACTCAGTGCCATGGTCATTTCAACTGGCTGATCACTGCGACCCAGAAGATGTGGGACGCTCTCCAGTGGTGAACCACCTCAGAACAGTTGCAGGAAGGGATCCCATTTGTCTGCCCCGAGCTGACAGTCGTTCTTACAACCGATGCCTCTCTCATGGGCTGGGGAGCCCACATGGGGGCAGCAGAGCCCACGGGTTCTGGACCCCCGAGGAGTTCCGATGCCACATCAGCCTGTTAGAGCGCAGAGCAGTCAGACTGGCGCTGTCAGCTTTCGCTCCTCAGCTCCAGGGTCAAGTGGTTCAAGTCCAGACGGACAATACCACGACCATGTACTACCTCAATAAACAGGGGCGGCACGCACTCCCGTTTGCTGTGCAAGGAGGCGCTCCGAATCTGGACCCCCGTCAGCCGGTTGGAGGCGGATCTCCTAGCCATTCATGTGCCAGGAGTCTCGAACCAGCTGGTGGATGCTCTCAGCCGCATAGGCCAGACATCCCACGAGTGGTCACTCCATCCAGAGGTAGCTACAACTTGTTCTACTGTTGGGGCAAACCGATGGTGGACCTGTTTGCCTACAGGGACAACACCAAGCTGAGGCTGTATCATGCCCGCCCCCCTCAGCAGGGCTCGCTGCAGGGGGGATGCCTTCTTGAGGCTGTGGACCCCAGGCCCCCTCTATGCCTTCCCTCCATTTCCCTTGATCCACAAGGTGTTACTCAAGGTGAGGAGGGACAAGGCGAAGGTGATCCTGGTAGCTCCAGATTGGCCGCACCAGTTCTGGTACCCAGATCTTCCCAGCCTCAGCTGCAGGCCCCCAGAGTGGTTTTGTACAGGCCCAGACCTGATATCTCTGAACCAGGCAAAGGTTTTCCATCCAGACCTTCAATCCCTGCACCTGACAGCCTGGTACCTGAGCGGCTAGAGTTCCAGGCTTTGGGTCTTTCCGAGGATGTCTACACCGTAGTCGAGGCATCTCGGAAGGAATTGACCAGGAAAGGTTATGCCTTCAATTCCATTTGGTGTCAGGGTAAGGAGTCTGGACCCCTTATCCTGTTCTGTGGCTAACATTCTCGACTACCATTGGTCTCTCTCCAAATTGGGTCTACGGTCATCAACCCTTAGGGTGCATCTGGCAGCCATTTCTGCTTAACGGGCGCGGGCCGGTCAGCCGACATTGGTGCAGGAGACAGTGGACGGGCGTTTTTTTTCAAAGGCCTGGATCACATATCCTCTCCGGTGCATGAACCTCTGCCTCTGTGGGATCTCTTGCTGGTTTTGGCAAAGCTCATGGGCAAGCCATTCGAACTCATGCACAAGTGTGAGCTTTCATATTTGTCGTGGAAGACTGCCTTCCTGGTGGCTATCACGTCAGCCAGAAGGACAGGGGAGCTCCAGGCGCTTTTGGTGGACTCCCCTTGTCTTGTCTTCCACAGGGACAAAGTTGTCCTGCACCCCCACCTGAAATTCCTTCCAAAGGTGGTATCAGAGTTTCACCTTAACCAGGTGTTGACCCTGCCGGTATACTACCCTAACTACACCTTGTACGCCGAGTACAGGCTCCATACTTTGGACCTGAGATGTGGTCTCCTATTATAAGGAGAGAACGGCAGAAATTTGTGGAGAGGTTCGCCAGCTGTTTGTCATCTATGTTGAAGCCGCTTCTGGCAGACCTGCAGCCAAACGGACCATTGCAAGATGGATTACATCATGCGTAGGTCTGTGCTACGAGTTGGCGGGCAAGGAGCCTCCGAGAGGGATAAGAGCTCATTCTACCCGCTGTACTGCTGCATCGGTGGCTGTTTCCAAGGACATCCCTATCCAGGAAATCTGTCTGGCTGCTACCTGGAAGTCAGCAGACACCTGTATTACCCACTACCACATTGACCTTGAGTCACGCCGGGATGCTTTTTTTGGGGCCTCAGTTCTCCAATCTCTATTTCCCAAGTAGAGGGTGTGCGCCTTGCCCCCTCCTCCCAGAGAACTGCTTGGAGTCTGCCAGAGAGTGTGGATGAACAACATATCCACGCTCCTGGAAGAACAGGTTACTCACCTGTAACAGTAGTTCTAGGAGTGGTATCTGTTGTTCATCTACACGCACCCACCCAACCTCCCCGGCCTTAGGCGCACAACCTTGCTTCCAGCAGGCTAAGATCTGGCGTCATGGGGCGGAGCTGAGGTATTTACCACCCGGATGGGCGGGAGGAGCCAGTTTGAAGACTTCCGGCAAGATTTAAAGGGAAAAGGGACATGTCAGAAAGTGTGGATGAACAACATATACCACTCCTAGAACTACTGTTACAGGTGAGTAACCTGTTCTTTTGGTTGCCGTTACTTCTGCCAGAAGAATTTCTCTGCTTCAGGCTCTGATGTGTAAAGAGCCTTATTTGATTTTCCACAAAGACAGGGTGACTTTACGTACAAATCTTAAGTTTCTTCCCAAGGTGGTTTCGGAGATGACATTAAACCTGGACGTTTAACTTCCGGTTTATTATCTGAACCATTTCAGTAAAGGTGAGGCTCTTCACCCATACTTTGGACCTTCATCACGCCTTGCGATATTACCTGTCCAGAACCAGGGGAGCAGGAAATCCGATCAACTCTTTGACTCCTTTGCCTCTCGATCTTTAGGTTGCCCTGTGAGCAAGCAGACTCTCTGTCGATGGCTGGTGCATTGCGTCACTTACTGCTACCAGAAATACAAGAACCCCCTATCGGGACTGGTACGTGGTCACTTAACCAGAGGGGTTGCTGCCTCTTTTGTAGCTCTAAAGAATGTTTCTGCTTCGGACATATGTGCAACTGCCACATGGCATACAGTCCACACATTCATCAAGCATTACAGCCTAGATATTTCATCAAGGCTTAGAGCAGGCTTTGGCCTGGCTGTGCTGCAGGGTCTTATCTCGTAAAGGGATCCCTTCCTTCCCTTTCTTCCCTTCTCCTTTCACACAAGTAAGTTGTCTTCAGTTTATACTGCTTGGGACTCAGTCCTATATGTGTTACCTGCTACAAGAGCTGACTCTTGAAGTAAGATAGTACAGTTACGTAAGAACTTACCGTAACAGTAGATCTTCGAGAGAAGCTCCTGCAGCAGGTATACTTCCCTTCCTCCTTCCCCCTTGAGACATCCTGTTGCATGTGAATGCAACCTCTTATTGCTGGATAAGAAAGTGCCCTTTCCAGAACTTCTGTGACGGTTTTGTCGTAGACCCAACTGCCGTTGTCTCCAGTGGTGCAAGAACTGGGGCATGCTGGGGACCGCCGCCTTTTATACCACGTGGAACATTGGGGGAGGGCCGACATCAGGAGGTGCAATCTCCGCTTGATACTGCTGATTAGAAGTTTGCCATGGGGCCCTGTTGCTGGGCGGCTACAGTCCTATGTGTGTTACCTGCTGCAAGAGCGTCTCTCGAAGATCTATTCTTACGGTAAGTTCTTATGTAACTGTACTTTTTTAGAAATCCCTAAAATCCCAGGCAGAAGGCTAAGCAAGGACCCCCGATTCTTCATTCGTGAGCCAAAATTCTTCTTTCATGAGGCTGATGAAAGAAGAATCTCAGCTCACTTCTTTTGTGATCTTCTTTGGTGAGATTTCTTGTTTCATGATCTTCTTTCGTATCAAAAGAAACTTTTGAAAGAATTTCTTCTTTCGTGAGGTGAGATTCTTTTGTGATCTGCATTCTTGAGATTTCTTCTTCCTGAATCTTATTTCTTGAGACCATATGAAAGAAGAAAATCTGCTCATGAAAGAAGAACTTTGTCTTTGTATAGAAAAACAACTTTTGTTTATAAAAAGGCAATTTGAAAGATTTTTACCCCAACTTTTCAGCATGGCCTTTTTTGACCACACCTCATGAACCAGGCAGGTGACATTTTTCAGATTCAGCCCAGAAGGTGATTTTGTGGTCATTCTGCAAAATCATTTTGTAGTCAGGATTTGAAAAATTTCACCTGACTGGCTCATGAGGTGGGGTCATAAAAAGACTGTGCTGAAAATTGTGGGGTGAAAATATTAACAGACAATGACGTTATGAATGAAGGGCCCTATGCAGCTGTATCTGTAGCTGCACAGATGCGCTTCTGTGGCTAGATTAACTCCTGACTTGGCACGGTTATGCAGTGCCCTGCACTTCCACTCCCAAACAGACTCCTGACTTGTTGCAGAGCCCTGAGGGCCTGGTGCATCTGCATCTGTAACTGCATGGAAGTGCAGGACACAGAGGACCCTGTGCTTCCATAGCCAGATGGATCAGGATCTGCGTGAATGAGGATACAGTTCCACTGTCTGAAAAAGAAAGGAAATTAATTGCAGAAAAACTATGTTAATGCACCAGTTAGGGTTCATTGTAAAGCAAAAAAAGTAGGGAATATAACGTTAGGGTTTCCAACCCTAACTCCCCATCTCCTCAACAGCAGAAAGACAGGAACACACAAGCAACCACAGCCAGCCATCATCATAGAAACATAGAAATTGACGGCAGATAAGGACTGCTTGGCCTACCCAGTCTGCCCATTTCCCTACCTAATGGATAAGCTGCAGATCCTAGTTAACCAGCAGCCTACTTCTTCCTACCCCCACCCCCCTTGAATTGCCTTATGACTGTCCCATGCATGCTTGAATTCCACCACTGTTTTGACTCACAACCTCCTCGAAGGCTGCCCATGCATCCACAACCCTCTCTGCGAAAAAAATACCTTAAATTACCTCTGAGCTGCCCCCTCTATCTTCAAATTGTTCCTCTTTCTTGCACACCTCTTTTTGAAAGATGCTACCATCTTGGACTTTGTTGATTCCTTGAGGTATTTGAAAGTTTCTGTCATGTCCCCTCTCCCTCCTTTCCTCAGGCTATACATATTAAGCTCCTTAAGTCTCCTTCATATGTCTTCCGGTGCAGACCCTGCACCATTTTAGTTGCCCTCCTCTGGACAGCTTCCATCCTGTCTATGTCTTTGCGGAGATTGGGTCTCCAGAACTGCATGCAGTACTCCAGATGGGGTCTGACCAGCTGTCTGTACAGAGGGATGATAACTTCCTGTTTTCTACTGGTGATGCCTCTCCAAATGCATCCCAGTATTCCCCCAGCCCGCCTTGCTGCCCTCTCACATTGTTTGCCCACCTTTAGGTCATCTGATATGACTACCCCCAGGTCCCTTTCCATTTTTGTTGTTGTTAGTATCTCACCCCCCATTGTGTACTCTTCCCCACGGTTTTTGTTTCCCAGGTGCATTACCTTGCACTTCTTAGCATTGAATCTAAGCTGCCATACATTTGACCATTCCTCCAACCTTGCCAAGTCCCTTCTCATCCTTTCCACCCCACCTTGTGCATCAACTCTGTTGCAGATCTTTGTGTCATCTGCAAAGAGACATACTTTTCCTTCCAGTCCCTCTGCAATGTCACTTATAAAGACATTAAAGAGGACTGGTCCTATTACTGAACCCTGCGGTACCCACTAGTAACCCCCCTTTCTTCAGAGTGGTCTCCATTTACTATTACTCTCTGTGTTCTATTCTCCAGCCAATTCTTTACCGAGGCTGTCATCTTGGGACCGACTCCCAGGCTGGCTAAGTTGTATATTAATCTTTTGTGTGGGACTGTGTCAAATGCCTTGCTAAAGTCTAGGTAGGCCATGTCCACAGCCCCTCCCTGATCTACTACTTTGGTCACCCAGTCAAAGAAGTCTATCAGATTTGTCTGGCATGACCTTCCTGCTGTGAATCCATGTTGCCTTGGGTCCTGTGCCCCTCTAGCCTCTAGATACTCGACCATTCTTTCCTTCAGAAGTGATTCCATAATTTTCCCTACTACTGAGGTTAAACTAACAGGTCTGTAGTTTCCTGCTTCTGCCTTGCTCCCACTTTTGTGAAGAGGAATCGCATCTGCCCTTCTCCAGTCCTCGGGTACCACCCCATCCTCCCATCATTTGTTAAAGAGGGTAGTCAGTGGTGTCACTAGTTCTACCCTTAGTTCTTTTAGAATTCTGAGATGAATCCCATCAGGCCCCATTGCTTTGTCCATCTTCAGTTTTAAGAGTTCTTTCAGAACCCTTTCTTCTGTAAATGGGCTGGTATCAACTTCTGTATCCAGAGTGTCTCTACTGTTTATTTTAGGTACCTCCCCCTCTTCCTTTGTAAATACTGAGCAAAAATATTTGTTTAGTATCTCTGCCTTTTCACAGTCACCCTCTGCCCACCCTTCTTCCCCTTTATTAAGCCTCACTATCCCTCCCTTGGTCTTCCTTCGCTCCCTGATGTACCTATAAAAGGTTTTATCCCCTTTCTTAACTTGAGTTGGCTATCTTTTCCTTGGTTTGGGCCTTTGCTGTTCTGACTGCCTCCCAGCTTCCTTTGCTTTTAACTGATACAGTTCTCTGTCCTGCTCCTTCTGTGATTCCTTGTACTTCCTGAATGCTTTTTTTTCTTGAACCTTCACTGCTACTTCCTTTGAGAACCATAGTGGTTTCTTACATCGTTTCATTTTGTTTATTTGCTTCACACAAAGGCTTGTTACCTCTGTGATGGCAGTTTTTATTATTCCCCATTGTTCTTCCACCCCACCTTGCTGCCCATTTGCTAGTGCATTTCTTAGGCACTCACCCATTTTGGCAAAGTCAGCCTTCCTAAAGTCCAGTACTTTTGCCTTTGTATGGCTTGACTCCATTGCTGTGTTTATTGTGAACCATACTGTTCGATGGTCGCTAGTTCCCAGATGGCTACCCACTTCTACATCTGTGATCCTATCTTCATCTCCATTTGAGAGAACCAGGTCTAAGATTGCTTCCTCTTGAGTGGGCTCCACTACTAGTTGTCTAAGGCATGCCCCCTGTAGGGCATCTAGAATAGCCCCACTCTTCGGAGTGGCTGCTGCAACTGCACTCCAGTTAACATCTGGCATATTCAGATCACCCATCAGCAATATCTCCCCTTTTTCCTGCCATTCTAAGTATACTCTCTATCATTTCCTTGTCCATTTCCTCCCCCTGAGAAGGGAGTCTGTCTACAACCCCTGTGCGGATTGTGGTGCCATTGCCAGTCTCCAAATTTACCCACAGTGCTTCTTCTCCTCCCTGTTTTCGCTTTTGTTCTGTTGCTTTGATTCCTTCCCTTATGTAAAGAGCTACTCCTCCTCCTCCTCCTCTTTTACCCTCCCTGTCTTTCCTGTAGATAGTGTATCCTGGTATGTTTACATCCCAGTCATGGTTTTGTGTGTACCATGTCTCTGTGACTGCCATGATATCCAGATGTCCTCCTCCATCAAGGCCACTAATTCAGGAAGCTTGTTACTCAGACTACGGGCATTGGTACTCATTGCTCTCTATTTCTTGATGGCTTTACCTTCTGTTGCAGCATCCCCCACTGACCTTTCTACCGCGGTCGTCTTCTCATTTAGTACCCTGTTTTGTAGGGAGAGGCTGGGAATTTCCTGCTGCTTATCAGTGCCTCCCCCCTTGACTAGTTTAAAAGCTTGCCAATGAAGCATTTAAGCCAATTGCTCAAAAGACTTGTTCCCTTTCTGGACAGATGCAGACCATCCTGCCAGTATAGGCTGGTGTCCCTCAGGTGGAACCCCAGTCCCCAATGAAGCCAAACCCTGTGCTCCACCATTTTTCAACCATTCATTAAACTGCATGGTGCAAGTACCCTCGCCTCACTCATGCCACTGACAGGCAGCACCTCTGAGAAGGGTACTGTGTGTGCTACTTGTCTTGGGCCCTCCCCAATTCTACAAAGTCCTTCTGCACTGCTCTAATCTCATGATGAGCCAAGTCATTTGTCCCTAGGTGGACAATAACGCCCAGCTCAGACTCCCGTGCAGCTGATCTCGTGATCCTGAGGATGCGCTTCCTGTCCCTCCAAGCCATGGCACCAGGCAGGCACCTTACTTCAGTTTTCCCTGCTTCCCCCCAGTTCTATCCCCCTAATAATTGAGTCCCCCACCAGGAGCTGCTTCCTTTCCTGTGGTGTCCTCTGCCTCCTTCCTGTGGGCCTCCCTTGTGACAGTTGTCCTTAGCCTCCTTAGTCTCCTCTGCAGGTGCATCCATAGGGGAGCTGTGCTCCCCCAGAGTGGTGTATGGATTGTGGAGTGGAACTGACTGGGTGTGCCTCTGTTCCACCATCCTCACCCTCCCTGAGCCCACTGTGGTCCAACTGCTGTGCTTTCTTCGCAACCTCTGAGGTAGTGGTGGTAGCTCTGGTGCTCTCTGGATGGGGGAGGTTCCCTTCCTTCCGTCCAATGTGGCCTGAAGATGGGCAATTTCCTCCCTCAGGGCAGAGAGTTGTCTGCAAATAGGGCAGCATCTCAGCCTCCAGAAAGACTCCCGGAAGACTGCTGCCCCACAGCCATTACATTGTACTACTCCCCACATGTTTATCTACTTTCCTTTTTTTGTATGTGTTTGTGTGTGTGATTGGCGTGTTATATAGAAATATATATATTATACAATGTGTATGCTTATATTGTCAGTGCAGTGTGCTAGAGAGGATATGACAGTGATATGCACCTTGCACTCTTGAGGAAATGATGTCAGAACCCCAGGTATAAAGGAACTATTTCCAGGGTGGGTGGGTGAGGAGTGGGAAGGGTTGGCCTAAACTGTGCCCTCACAAAACAATCAGCAAAAGCTCTGACCCAACGCATGAGAGTGCCTTCCTGTCAGCAAGATGCCCTCACAGCTACTACCAGTAAGATATTTCCAACTATTTTATTTCCAACTAAATTAATGTAAACTGTCAAAATACTAGCAGACAGTCCAGATAGCCACAAAGGAAAATCAAATATGCATTTATTTCAACCCTTCTGAAATTGCTCACAAGATAAGTAGTTTTGAAAACCCCCTTCCTGATTTAAAAATGAAATTAAACACAAAACAATCCCAATGTAAGACTGTAAAGTAAGGAAAACCTCCCTCAGATGTAAGTAAGAAAGATCAGTTGTAGATTTCTAATCCAATATAGTATATCCCATGCAGCTTCTCAGTTGTTTCAAAGCACAGCCTGTTACACAGGGTTTTATTTAACTCTAAAAATTGATTAGCGTTTTGCTCACAAAAGTGCTAAAACACTGTAAAAATGTATAGCACTTGCCTCATTGTGTTTAACAAACATAACACTCCTAGAAAACCTGTATAAATACTTTCTGTACAGTTAGTATTGTCCCAGGGGGAAAAACTGCTAATCAATTATTTAAAACCCTGTTACACCACTTGAAGAGATGGGCTTCTGTCTGAAACAGGATCACACCAGTAGTTTATAGTAATTGATCAATGCTAGAATATTCATCCACCCAAAACAATTGGCTATGGTGCAGGGTTTCCCTGACTAGTGGAGACAGTTTCCACCACCTCAGGCTGTGTCTGGCATCAAATTACGAACTGCAGCCTTTGCTATTCAAAGTACACAGCTACTACCAGTAAGATATTTCCAACTATTTTATTTCCAACTAAATTAATGTAAACTGTCAAAATACTAGCAGACAGTCCAGATAGCCACAAAGGAAAATTAAATATGCAGTTTTTTCAACCTTTCTGAAATTGCTTACAAGATAAGTAGTTTTGAAAACCCCCTTCCTGATTTAAAAATGAAATTAAACACAAAACAATCCCAATGTAAGACTGTAAAGTAAGGAAAACCTCCCCCAGATGTAACTAAGAGAGATCAGTTGTAGATTTCTAATCCAATATAGTATATCCCATGCAGCTTCTCAGTTGTTTCAAAGCACAGCCTGTTACACCACTTGAAGAGATGGGCTTGTAAGACAAACAGCATGCAGCTGTTTCCAGATTATATAAATGCAGTACCACGTATTTGGTACCTTAGAAGATATGCATATGACACACTGCACTTTAAAAAAAAAAAAACAAAAAAAAAACACTTGATGCTGTTTAGGAACCCTAAATTGTGACTGTAGAAGTAGGTGTGTATGTTTTGCAGTGTGCATGTGTATTTTCGGATGCGGAATTGCAGGCTCCGCAGGGGCCTACTTTTCTGCAGCTACAGCTGGCTGTGTGTGTCTTACATTGTGCATGTTGATCTGCAGATAGAAGTGTGTTGTAATTTGAGTATCATTGGCTGTGTATGTCTTACACTGTGCAGGTTGATCTATGGCTGCAGAAGTGCCTCTGCAGATAAAAGCAGTGTTATAATTTGGGTATCATATATTTGCATTTGCAGCGGCAGAAGCGCAGGCCCCTCTGGGACCTGAGTTTCTGTTGTCAGACTTGGGTACTTGGCACTGGGCACAGAGGGCCCTACACATATGCATTTGTGGCCACATGGAAGTGCAGGGTCCTGCACTTCACAGGCCGATGGAGTCCTCACTTGCTGGATTTCTGTCTGCAGCTAGAAGTTGGTGTGTTTATTTTATAGTTTCCATATATACCCAGGGCTGCAAATGCACTGGACCTTATGACAGATGTCTTTTGTGCCATCCGGAAACAGTTGTGTCTTGTCTGCCTTACCTGATGATGGCTGTCTGTGGTTGCTTGTGTGTTCTTGCCTCTTTGCTGCTGTTGGGGGATTATGGTTGGAAACCCTAACACCACATTATTTCCCTACTTTTGTTGCTTTAAGTTGAACCCTAACTGGTGCATTAATGCAGTTTTTGCAACGAAGATAGATGAAAGGTAGGCAAGCAAAGTTTTATATATATATATGTATATATATATATATATATATATATATATATGTATATATATATATATATATGTATGTATTTTATAAAGAAGGTGCAAGCAAAATCATGACAGGCTCATTTCTAGCTGCCAGGGGTGGGCAGGAGACAAGAAGTCGGTATAGAACACACATTCCATTAAAAAACACATTGGGTGTGGAAATAAATTGTCATGGATGGTACAGTTGGGTAGTAAACATGACCCTGGAGGCCGCTGAATAACCCATCATAAGGCTCTGGAGGATGTTGAATAACACATCATAATCAATACAACAAAAGACTAGAGTCATAAATTCATACAGTCAACACAATATACTGTATAGTGAAGGGGTTATAAATACCCAGGAATGATACAGAAGGCCCCAAAGCGGCTGAATGACATTGACACACTCTGCAAGTATCCCAAAAGAGTACGTTAGAGCAAACCCCATAGTAGAATCATATCCTCATTTATGCAAGTCTGTTCATTAACATGCAGATGCTCCAGAATTTTTGGTTTGCACCAACATTTTTGGTTCGCGAACCAAAAATCAGGTGAGGAGAGTTCAAAAATACTATTTCTGGCTCACTTTGAAACATCAGACTCATCCTTAGGAGGTCCCATTTGGCAAGATTCATATTTTTGTTTTTCTCAAAGTGTGCACTTATATGTGTTTTCATATTTTTGTGGTAACCAAAAGGAAAAAAACAAGATGGCAGCCATCACAAACCAATAAAAAGATTTTAGTTCATGATACCTAAGTGATATGAACCAAAAACATTGTCATGAACCTAACATTTTTTAGCTGGCACCAGACATCTATCCAGAACCAGGTTTTAAATCCTTATAACTCTGGAATTGTTTCATGTTTTTTCACGAAACCTTCGAAAGGCACTACCTTGGCACAGGCCACCTCTACCGAGGAAGTTTTGTACAAGAAATTCAGTACCTTGTAGCCTATACGTGAGAGCTAAAAAACACACACACACAAAAAAAACATGTGTATCAGGACAAATGTGACTCTTTTACAAAAGGGGTATCCAAGGTGTATCTAGCTCTCGGAAACTGCAGAAGATGCCATTGTGAAACTTTCCATGTGTTGACAACATGGTACGTCAACAGAAAATACAAATTTGTGGGCTGTTGCAATGAATGCTCCCAGAGATATTAAGGTGCATAGTTGGGGGTTTAACACTGAACATCTTACTCAACCCTAACTATAGGGACGCTACTGGAGACCCCATCTCCGCAAGGACATGGATGGAGGCAGTCCAGAGGAGGGCAACTAAAATGGTGCAGGGTCTGCACCAGAAGCCATATGAAGAGAGACTAAAGGAGCTTAATATGTATACCCTCGAGGAAAGGAGGGAGAGGGGGGACATGATAAAAACTTTCAAGTACCTCAGTGGAATCAACAAAGTCCAAGCGGGTGGTGTCTTTCAGAAAAAGAGATGTGCAAGAACAAGGGGGCACAATTTGAAGATATGGGGGGTGGGGACGGATCAGGTGCAACATGAGGAAGTATTTTTTCATGGAGAGGGTGGTGGACGCATGAAGCGACCTTCCTGAGGAGGTTGTGGGGTCAGAAACAGTGGGGGAATTCAAGAATGCATGCAACAGACATAGGGCAGTTCTAGTGGGGGGTAGGAGGAAGTAGGCTGTTGGTTAACTTGGATCTGCATCTTATTCAATAGGTAGGGAAATGGGCAGACTGGGTGGTCCCAAGCGGTCCTTATCTGTCATCAAAGTCTATGATCTTACTCTTCACCATTCATCACTGGTGGGAGACATTTTTTTTTGGGAGGAGGGGCAGGCGCTGTCGGCGCCCACAAGGCCAATGTATTATGTGGCACTTGCAGGTTGGCCAGTAATGGCCGTTGGGTCCTCCTCCACCTCAGTTCTGCTCCTCCTGCCATCGAGACAGCACCCCAGCTGACTGAGACTTCTGCGGCCTAGTGTTTCTGTGACGCCTAGTTCGATGCCGTTATCCTCGACTTCGCCTCGGTTCTGCTACTCGACGCCGCTCAAGACCGGTAAGACCGTTCCTTTTTATTTTGTGTGTGGCGTTGTCTTTTCTGAATTTAAGATTTTTTTCCTTTACTGTTCCGTCATGTCTGGTCGTCGGGACAAGAAGCGATCCAAGAAAACGGGTCGGCCCCCTATGCATCTGGGTTCCTGTGGCCGACAGATTTCTGTGACCAACTGACATGACGTGTGTCTAGCCTGTCTTGGTCCCCAGCACGATATGGATGCTTGCGACACCTGCTTCTCGATAGACCATCGACTTTTGGAGCACCGCACGTTAAAGGTCGGCAGGGCCCCACCAACTTTTGGGGGGCATCGTTGCTCATGCCGGTCCAAGCACAGGACTCTTTGCCCTACCTCCAGGTCTCTTCCCAGGCCTATATGGTCTGGTGAATAGGGGGCCTCCTCCTCTTCCAGCCTTGCCATGGAGGAGGTCCCTACCGCGGTGCTGGAGGGCCGGTCTGGCCCCGTTCGGGGTTGGGCTGGGAGCACCACCTTGGCAGTCACGTCCTCGGAGGTGCAGGCTCCCCTGTTGTTGGGAACCACGGCTGTGGGTCCCGGCGCGGGGCGTTTCTCGGTGCTGCCCCTTGGTGCCATCTTGGATCCTAGAGCCGTGCATGGTGCCGGTGATCAGGGTGGCGCCGCGAGGGGTGCAGGGCTGGGTAGCAGTGCCGTTCGTGGCACTGTGACGGGTGGATCCCTCAGGGCCACTGATCCGGAGCCCCTCATAGTTGTCTTGTCTTCGGAGGAAGATGATTCTGAGGCGGATCCGGATTGGATGCCAGGCTCTTCGTAGTCAGAGGGTGCCCCACGGCCCAGCACCCTTGCGTCTCTCCAGATGCCCCCTCCGGCGGCTCAGGTGACTGGGATTCATGTGGATCTCCCAGCCTCAGGCTCAGGAGGCCAGCTGCGACCTTTTGGTCCCTCTGCTCCTGGGGTGGCAGTCGGGATCCTGAGTGAGGGAGTGGCTGCCATCCCCGGTGCCATTCCCCCTCTCAGAATCAAGATTGAGCCCCCTCCTCCTTAGGCCCTCTCTGCGGGGCCTGTGGAGTCGAGGGAACATTTGGCACAGGGGTCGAGGAAGAGGGCTTCCTTGGAGTCCTCAGGGTTGAGGATGATGGGCAAGGGACTGCGGCATACTTCCATGATGCATTGGGGGAGGAGCCGTAGTGCCGAGCCCTTTGTTCTCCCCTTGGGTTCTCCCATGGAGGTCCCTCTGGGTGGTGCTGGGGTCTGCCCTTCTGGATCCATGTGGCCCCAGTCCCCTCATAGGTAGCTCACCCTACAGGGTGAAACTCCCACTGTTTCGATTTCCAGGATAGGACGGTGAATCTACAGACCTGCAGTTTTCCTCTGATGCCAGGCTTTCCTGTGGATTCTGCTAGCCCTGGCAGAGGCACGTCACATCAGGTGACAGGCTCGCCCGTGCTTCTGCGCCCAGCTCCCCTCTTCCCAGGCCACGTTGATCTCGGGCGGTGTTCCTTCAGTACGTTAGGGCCATGGACGAGCAGATCTCCCAACCAGTTCCCCCGCCGCAGCCAGAGTCTGATTTGTCAAGCTCCTTTACCTCGTCTTCCTCCACTGAGGAAGAGGAACCTTCAGTCCACCTGTCATCAGACACTGATCAAGCCCAGTATCAGCGCTTCCTGTCGAGGTTGGTTAGGGACTTGCACATCTCCCGCTATGCTAGAGACAAGCCTGGCAGCATCCATATTCCCAGGAACCAGCCCCAAGGACTGCCGCAGGAGGACCCACGGGTCTCCAGGTGCCTTGCCTTATCCACCTCCTGGACTGACGTGGCTGGACACCACTTTTGGGCTTTGACCCCCAGTCCGCGATAGGCCCCCCGAGATCGATTCTCGAGAGTTGGATCTGATAGGGCGAAGGGTCTTCTCTTCAGCGCAGAGCCTGTTGGCTATTATCTCACATCAGGCGCACCATGCTGCCTACAACAGGCATCTGCGGGCGATGCTGGGACAGGCCGTAGCATTGCTACCTGATTCGGAGGCCACCCGGCAAGCGATTGCCCTCACCGCTGTAGGCCGGGAGTTTGCGAGGCACCAATCAAGGGCATCATATGACGCCAGTAAGGTCACTTTACGGCTTGAGGGGACAGCAATCTGCATTAGGCGGGCGATATGGCTTCACCTGTTGAGGTTATCACCTTTGGCCCGGCGCAGGTTACTGTCCTTTACCTTCCAGGGGGCCCATCTGTTTTCCCAGAGAGCAAGATGGGAGCTTCAGGGGCACCTTCCTTCCCCTAAGGTTCAGAGGACCCCATCTCACTCTGGTAAGTCCCAACCTTGAACTGGCTAGTGGAGGGTCCCCCTCCCCCCATTCTCCCCCTTGGGGACTGAGGGATGTTTTCCCTCAGGGTTATTGGGCCCCCCTTCGGGGGTGCTTGGTACTCACCAACCAGTGATGAATAGTGAAGATTGACACAGGTAAGATATAAAAATGATGTACCTACTGTAATTCTTGATCTTCCTGTGTATCTTCACCATTCATCACTGAATCTCTCCCACCTTCCCCTCTTGACACCTCAGTCCCTGAGACATGCTGCCTCCGTTCTACCCCGAACCCCCCCACCGAGTTCTCCACTCCCAATGGTTGAGGAGGGGGGTCTATGGGGCGGGGTCACGGTTCGAGCGAGTCTCAAACTTTTCGGGGTTCTACTTCTTGGGTCTCCGGGGGGGCCCTCCTCTACTGGACTCCTTGCTTGACCCACTCTCTGGGTCTGTCGGTCTGGGGGAGGTGCCTCGGGCCTCCCAGGATGCCCTTACCCTTCCTCCATAGTGTTGTTTTTCCCCTCCCCCCTTAAACCCTCTGGTTTTTTCGGGGCGGGGTCAAGAACTGTGACAGTCCTCGATCTGTTGGGATTGAGACTGGGGGTGGCCTCTCCCCGAACTCTGTGGAGCAACCTTCTGTTTTTCTTGTGCTCCCTCTTCAGTCTCTGAGCAGTGCTGGCTCTGCCTAAGTCTAGGGGCTCGGCCTCCAGGTCGCAGCTCCTCTCACCAGGGTTCTTACCCTGGTGTTCCTCCAGAGCCACCTCTGTTTGTTTGGGGACCAATGCCACCCCCCCCCATCCCATACCTACTTCTTTTCTCTCTTCCCTCTCTTTCTCCCTTCTCCTTCCTTGGTCGCTGGGGGAATGGGGCCTCCTGGTCCACAACCCTGAGGCCCCTTCTTCTCTTTCCTGTCCTCTTACTCTTTTTTTCAGTTCATTCCATTCGTTTTACTGTCTCTTGGGCTCCCTTGCCCCGCCCTCCTTTCTCTGTACTTATTTCTCCTGTCTTTCCTTAGCGCAGAACTGAGGTGGAGGAGGACCCAGTGGCCGTTACTGGCCAACCCGCAAGCGCCACATAATACGTTGGCCTTGTGGGTGGCGCCGATGACGTCGGCCCTTCCTCAACAACAACAAAAAATGTTTCCCACGGGGTGCCTGTCTCCAGCAGACACCCACCAGTGATGAATGGTGAAGATACACAGGAAGATCAAGAATTACGGTAGGTACGTAACTTTCATTTTCTACTGCGCCCGCATAATAGTGTATATGTTTATACATGTACTATTTTCTTTGCAGAGGTTGCATTAATGCACCAGATAGGGAAATGTGGTGTTAGGTTAACCCTAACTCCTGACCCTCCCAAAGCAGTAAAAGGGTAACACCACACAAGAAACCACATCGTCAAGTAAGACAAACAATATATAGTTGTTTCCAGGTGATACAAATACAATAGCACTCATGTGCTACCTTTGTGGATTTATCTATACCTGCATTGGGATATGGAAATTTAATTTGCAGGTTGTACTTTTCATTATTATATGTGTGTGTGTAGGGGGGTCTGGGCACATGGAAGTTTGTTGGAACAGTTAAAGTGCCTCAGGCAGGAAGTTATCTGTAGGATAAAACAGCTCCATGTGATAAGCTCTCAACTAATGAGAAGGTAGAATTGTTCATACTCCATTTTATAAATATGTACAGTGCAGGGCAACTAAGATGGTCCAGAGCCTTGGGGATATGACATACGAGGATAGGCTGCACATCTTGAACACATACTCCTTTGAGAAAAGGAGAGAGGGGATGACATGATTGAGACATACAAGTACTGTATTCACCACTTATTATGGACGCATCTGTGCACTTGATAAATGTCCGGTAATGGGAGTGTCCGTCATACAGTTTTGTTAATTTCAGTGCACCGTGAGGTATTTTTTTCTTTTTTTATTTGCTTGTGCACATGGTGGTTGGGGTACAGTATGGGTTGGAGGCGTTCATGCTTGTGCAGTATAGTGCAGTGCAGCTTTAACTTTAATTTTTAAAGACGTTGTCAACCATGGTTTGTTTGGTTCTGGCAGTGCAGTAGTCTTTCCAGGGTCTCTCCGTGCAGCCAGGTTTTCCCATTCGGGGCTCTGTGTCAGCTCATTGTTTCATCACCCTTCTCAAGAGTAAGCAGAGCATTCCATACATATTCAGCGCTGAGCTGTGGTTGTTTGTTCTGAACTTCATCATCATCTTCGGTGTCACTACCTTCAGTTGCAGGTGAGGTTGTGGACATTGCGAACATCGCGTCAGTAACCTCAGAGATGTCATCTGTCACTGGCCCCTGCACCTGTGACTCCCTCATGCTGCATATGGCATCAAACTCTTCTTTGGTTAGTCCAGTTGTGGGTGGGATCGTGTCTTTTGCATCACCGATTGCTTGCTGAACAGTGGCCGTGTTGTCCTGGTAGAAATTGGCCTTTCTAAAGCAATTGTGGATAGTGTCCTACATTGACACTGTCCCAGTCCCTTTTCATGAGATGCACCGCATCTAACAGATGCTGCTGCTGTAAGATCACTGGTGGAGTCCAGTGCTTCAAGCACTCTAGTTTGCATGGCGTGTACATAATGTCTTTTCAAAGACATAATGACACCCATGTCTAGAGGCTGACTGGTGCACGTAGTGTTGGGGGGAGGAAGATGTGACAGATGTTTCATCAGAGCCCTGGGACGTCTAGGTGACCACTAAAATTGTCAACCAGGAGGGCAATCTTCCTTTGGCAGAGTTTCTTATCCCAGTCCTTGAGCCAGGCTGAAAAGATTTTGCCTGTCATCCAGGCAGTTTTGTTGTTCCTGTATACTACAAAAAGGTGGTGTATGCTACGGAAGCACCTTGGCTGTGCGGATTTGCCAACAACCAAAAGGTCCTTCTTATCTGTCCCTGACATGCTATGACAACACATCACAGAGACCCTCTCCTTTGCCCGTTTCATTCCCATTGGTGTCTCTTACTTAAATGTCTATGTGCCATAAACAGTGCAGTGAAAAAACATGCCAGTTTCATCTTCATTGTAATTGTCATCAGGTGCATAGCCCTGCAGTAAGCCTGGAAGCACAACAGACACTCACTTTAGAGCACTGTCATGATCAGCGCTTAGCTTCTTTCCATGGGCCAGCTTAAATCCGATGTCTGCCTGGACTTCCAGCATTGCAACCACCCTTCGGTTGCGATGAAGTTCGGCTTTCCAAGAGCAATTGCCAGCTGTTGGGCTTTTTGTTTTAACAGAGATCCTGTCAGTAGTGCCTCCATGCCCTTTACCATCCTGCTTCCTTTTGCAGTCAGGATTTTCCTTGCTGTGCCACTGGGACAGATATCCTCCCTTGCCCTTACAAGATCCCCCATTGTGGACTTTTCGGCAGCAATTCAGTTTCTTGCAGGATTTCTGCTTTCCGCTGCAGAGTCATGGCAAAGACAGAATGAAATGCATCCTTCTTCACCCCGGAAAGTACTTCATTTAAAATAATTTTCCACCAAGGCGAAACTCTTACGGTCCACTTGGGTCTACCGCAGGAGCTCCAGCAGAAGAGTGCCACTGTGTTGCTGGCCCAGCCTACAGGGTCCAGGTCCTCTAAATCCCAGGACAAGTAGTCAGGGAGTCAGAAACATGAGCACCGGGACAAGGAGAAGGAGAAAACCTCTGTGATGCATGCCAGGTTGCCCCTCCGTACAGCAGGTACGACCTACTCTGGCGCCTGTTCTCATTGCCGTATGTTGCCCTCGAACATTGACACAACGCCAAGGTCGGGGCATGGTACAAACACTACCAGGCCTAGTACCACTGGTACATTGACACTGGGAACTCGGCCTTCCCCTTTGACTACTCCTGGCGTGCCCATAGACCACACGGTTGCCAACTTTCAGGCAGTTTTATCTTCCTTTACTGACATGCTCAGATGCCTGTTACCTGCTCCCCCTGTTCCAGGGGTCCGTTGATGGGGCCTTCTACTAATGCCCCCCATGATGATGCAAGGTAGATCCTTCTGTCAGCTGCCTCCTAGGGTGTCGCCAACATCACTGATGCAGCCTGTATTACCCATGGACTTGCTCAACGATGATTATGAGTATAATCCTGGTGTAATAATGCAGGATAAAGGGGAAGAGGCTGAGGATTATGCTGAGAGCCATTATGAGAGGGGCACCAGCTCTACTGTGTCCACTTGCAGTGAGGACTGTGGTCCAGACTCCAAAGACCCCACCAGAGGACCCAGCTTTCCTCACCATGATGCAGCAGTTATAGGCTGCCGTGGGCTTTGACCTAAAGTAGCAAGACACTACCAAGAAAAAACGAATAGACTTTCTGGAGTTGCCTGACTCTTCTCCAGTTGTGGTGCCACCCCTCCTCCCTGCTCTGGAGGATGCTACCGTTGCTGCTTAGTATAGGCCAAATGTTATTCCAGCCATATCAAGGAAGGCAGATAAAATGTACGTGGCCTCTGGGAAGCCATTTTTTTGCCATTCAGCCTGAGGCAGACTCTATGGTCATTAATGCTGCCCATGATAGGTCAAGCGTACCTAAGCACCTGAGATCTTCCAGGAATCCATCTTCACCATTGACTCACTTCAGTGGGTTTTGAGCCACAGGCCCTGGGACCGTGTGGCAGCAAGAACTTTTCAGGAGGGCCAGCACCAGGGTAGGCTGCATGCATGTGTGGCACCGTGAGACTGGCTTGCGCTGCATGGTTTACCTCTGCATCAGACCTCCCACTGTCAAGTGCGCTTTAGTGACAGTGTCACCCACCCACTGGGAGTCAGTACTTCATGGCTATATGACAGCAGCATTCAGATCTTCTCAGTTTTAGTGTTTAAAGGTAGTGTTATTTTTTTTGTCAGTTTAGTGTTTTTATTTCGATTATCTGTCAGTCCCTCTCAGCGCTACTGAGCAACGGTCGAAGGATGTTGACGGTGATGGTGTTGGTATAGAGCCTCTTCAGGCATGCTGCCTCAGCGGTGGGGCTGTGTCCTGTCCACTTTCCCCTACAGAAGAGGGTTCTGACGATGGGCGGTCTTGTGTTTGGGAGGGAGGACAGCCCTCCCGTAAACACAGAAGGAAATGGGCCAGTTCCCGATTCTAGTCGGGGACCCGGCACCGTTTGACCTCATGTTCTTCCTCTTCCTGTTGGAAGGGGAAGAAACAGTACCACTCGAGGTCGCCCTCTGGTAGGTCTTACACGAGGTCCTTGGCGTCTGGGAGCAGAAGGCCTTTCCTGGCATCGTCGATGTCACTGGCAGTTTCTGCTCATGGGCACTCAAGGTCTCGGGCCTGGAGTCCCTCCCTGTCTTCCTGTGGGGACACCGGTGGGCAGTTTTATCACTGGGCAGCTCTTATGGAGCAGTGGGTACAACGTCTGGCTTGTTTGCTTCTTCTTGCAGAGCGGGCCACTGGCCCCTTAGAGCTGGGGGCATTGGAGTCAATGTAAGGACCCTCTAGCCAGGTAGAGCGTTTGGTTCCATCAGCGACCTCCTGGTCCTTGCCGGTGACTGCTCTGCTGATGCCTGTTCCACTGGTGGCACCCCCATTCAGTGTAACTGTTTTGGGACCAGCCCAGATACCTCTGCCAGTCACTCTGGTGCTGGCTGAACCTTTGTCGCTGGGATCAGACTTTTTGGGGCTTCTCAGCTCCAGACCCAGTCTTTCTGGTGGCACCACCTCTGGCGCCAGCTTCCCTTTTGCCAGCACCAGGGGCGGTGCTGGCTCCTTCTCTGACGATGCCGGTGTTTCCTGTGCTGCGAACTCCTAGAGCTGGGTTAGGGAACCTTGCATCCACTCCTCTTCGAGACCCACTCCATGGAGAGGCTCTGGAGGAGGACAAACCTGTCCTCGAACTCATCTTTTCTGAGGATGGTGATAACTCATTTTATAGCCTGGATAACTCAACCCCAGGCCCTTCTCCAGTTCAAGTTGGTTTCTCTATATCAGAGCAAAAGTGGTGAGGCACTAAAAAAATGTTGATGCAGACAAGACAGGTAGACAGACTGGGAAAACAATCCATGGAGTCGGAACATTTGTTTGAGAAATGTATTCAGGAGATCATACATTACATCCTTGTTTGAAATTCGAAAGAATATTATGACTTGGGTAATAAGCTTCCTATGAAATTAAGGATAGGTCCATTTTTGGAGTCTATACTGAATTCTTGAGAATTATCAGGCTTTGAAAAAGAAAATATTGAAAAAATTCCCTAATTGGCAACTCTTGATAAAGCCTATGATTAGGTGAAACGTTGGGTACATTTCCATATTTTAAAATTATTAATAAAAGAAAGAATTTCTGAAAATGGAACCATCTTGTCTGCATCAACATTTTTTTAGCGCCTCACCACTTTTGCTCTGATATAGAGAAACCAACTTGACATATGATTACATCGGTGAGGGCAGCTTTGGAGAAGAACGACAATTCTTGAAAATTTGGAATACTACTACTCATTGCCTGTGGACTTCATTCCTTCTTCTCTTTCCCCAACACATTACCTTCTCCAGTTCCCCAGGAGAACCATTCTTTTCTGGCTCTACTTCGCAGCATGTATGCAACTTTGTGTTAGAGCCTTCTGCCATTGACCCAGGGAAGCAGCTCTGTCTGGAGTGGCTCAACATTTCCACCATGCGAGTCAGTCTCATACCCTCTATCCTTCTTGCATTTGAGACTTTCTGAGACACAGTATGGGGTAGGCCTGCATCCATCCCCTCTGTTTGTAGGCAGCTAGAGCGTAAGAATATTGCCCCCAAAGACAGGCCTATCCTTGCTTCCCAGTCTGTTGCTGACAGGATTGTTATATTGACAGAGAATGACAAGGCCATTCTCCCTCAGGAAATCACTGTGCATCCTGTCAGTAAGGAGTCGCACAAGATAGATATGATGGGGAAAAAGGGTGTTCGCTGCAGCTCACTTAGCATTAGGAGTGCCAGCTACCAGGGTTATTTCTCCAAATATGAGTATGCCCTTTGGACTTCTCAAGTATCTTGCGGAGTCCTTGCCTGAATCGGAGACTAAGCACTAAAGTCTTCAGACTGTCACTCATGACACAGTCGAACAGTCATCAGTTGAAGGCAGCTGTGGACGCCTTTGACACGCCCTTGCGTTCTGCTGCTGTAGGAATCTGTATTAGAAGACATTGCTAGCTTCAGATATCTGGCTTCTTCAGCAATGTCCAGCAGCCGGCCCGGTGGCGCTGGACGCCACACCGGCAACCTGGGTTCGGCAAGGGAGAGAGAGAGGATCGAGCATATGGAGGACTGCTGTCCTCTCTCTGGGAGGGATCCAGGGATAGCTGATGCAGCAGCGGCCCCCGGTGGAGACTGGTGGCACTGCGATGCACAGGGGCTCACAAGCGAGGGGAAGATGTCGGGAAGCTACCTTCCAGGCGTGGGAGCTTTCGGCGTGTCGCGGCTGAAGCGTGCATGTCCCATGTCGGGGGCGTAAACTTCAAAAAAAAAAACCCTCCGGCCCGGATAGACGATGGTTCTCCCAGTGCCGTCCTGCCACATGCCCAACACTGGAGCCCTGCCACTGCCCCTTTGTTCTTCTCCGGCCCTATGCCCCCCTGGGGCTCGGGGCGGGGGAGAGTAATGACCTTGAAGATGGCAGGGTTCACAGTGAGTGGTAGAGCGGCACGGCAAGTGGAGAAGCCCATGAGAGTTCCAATGCCGGGAAGCTACAAACAGAATTGTAAAAAAAAAAAAATGTCCAGCAACAGGTTATGAATGTTCCCTTTGATGGTTTGTATCTGTTTGGTCAACAGGTAGAACAGTCTCTTGAGCCTTCCCAGAAAACCAGAGTGGCCTTCAAGACTTCTCAGCCTGACCCATCCCGTCCCCAGAGAGGGAAGGGGCAGGGCTTCTATCACAATAAGCAGTCCCTTCGAGGCAAAGGCAAGGGAGCTCAAATTAAGTCCCAGCCTCCCCAGCCACAAAAGAAAGCTCAGCCAAAGGCACAGGCCCTGAAATCGCCTAGTGTCACTCTCGGAAATCCTGACCTTGGTCTTGCCTCAGTGCCCGAGGCAGATCTCTTCTGTCCTGTGGGGGGTGTCAGTTTTATCATCAGTGAGAATCCATCATGACAGACAAATGGGTTCTTAGGGTCATCCGGGAAAGATACTTGCTGAATTTCTCAGAACTCCCTCCGAAAAGCAACCCCTCTTGTCAGCTCACATGTCAGAGCTTCTTGCAAAGGAGATTGCAGGAGTTTTGAGCAACAGAGCAGTGGTAGTAGTGCCAGAAGCGGAGCGCAACACAGGTGTCTACTCCCTTTACTTTTTCATTATGAAAAAGTCAGGGGACATGCGCCCCATTCTTGATCTCAGAAATGTGAAGAGGTTCAGGCAGAAAGAAAAGTTCAAAATGATATCTCTAGGGACACTGCTACCACTCTTCAAGCCACAGGACTGGTTGGTTTCTCTGGATACGCAGGATGCCTACCAGCATATACTGGTCCACCACAGGTTTCTCCGCTTCATGGTACTAGGTAAGCATTATCATTTCCAGGTCCTGCCCTTTGGACTATTATCAGCACCTCGAGTCTTTACAAAGTACATTGCTATTCCCATGGCACACCTTCGGAAGCTCGGTCTACAGGTTTTTCCTTATCTGGATGACAGGTTACTAGCCAGTCCATACAAACAGGAGACTGAACGAGTAGTGGCTGCAGCCCGTCAGTTCATAACCTCCGTGTGAGTCCTGTTAAATCTAGAGAAGTCGCAACTTCAGCCCTCTCAACAACTCCTCTTCATAGGGGCCCTCCTGGACCTTCCAGAGGATAGATGGAAAGCCATTCATCAGATGGCTCATTTCATCATGGAGCACAAGTCCATGTGGGCTTGCTCCATGCCGCACATGTTAAGCCTTATCGCCTCCTCTGTATTCACGGTACCTGTGGCTCAGCTACACATGAGAACGACCCAGTGGATGCTCAGCACGCAGTTATCTCCAGCAGCTCATCCTATCAATGTAATGAAGCCCCTGCTTCGATTGCTTACATGATGGACACAGGAGGACTGTCTCCTCCAAGGCCTCCTCTTCTCTCAGGCAGTCTCGGGTAACCTTCATCACAGATGTGTCTCTGCTGGGATGGGGAACCAATTGTCAAGGCCGCAACACTCGGGGAGTTTGGAGCCCTACAGAGTCCCACCTCCACATCAGTGTGTTGGAGATGAGAGCAGTTCATTATGCCCTTCGGGCCCTGTTGGACTTCGTCAGCCACAAGATAATCTTCCTCCAGACGGACAGATCTGTCATGTACTACATCAACAAATGGGGGGAACATTCTCTTATACTCTCTGCAGAGAGGCGATGAAAGTGTGGGAATGTTGTTTGGAACAGGATGTTCTGATCCAGGCAATTTATCTGCCAGGGCTCAAGACACTCTGGCAGATGAGCTCAGCCAAACAGAAGCCAGTCCTTATGAGTGGTCTTTAGTGCCAGATGTCGTTCGCTGTTCAATGAGTGGGGAACCCCAAATCTGGACGTTTTTGCATCCTCACTCAATGCCAGACTGTCTCGATTCTGCTCCAGAAATCCAGAACATGGTGTTTTCTGTCAGGATGTATCAGGATGCATTCTGGCTGCAGTGGACAAATCTCTTTCTGTATGCATTTCTGCCTATCCCTGGCACACGAGCACAAGATGATTCTGATGCCACTTTTTGGCCTCGACAGATATGCTTTCACCTGCTCAACAGGTTGTCCATCAGCCCTCCAAGAGCTCTTCCTCTCCGGACAGACCTACTGATGCAGGGGTTCTTGGTCCACCCCAGTCTGCACTCCCTTCATCTCCAGGCATGGCTCCTGAAGAGATAAAAGTGAGTAGGTATAAAGTGTGTCAGAGGGTCTCTGAGATTCTTCTGGCTGCTCAGAAGCCCTCCACTAGGAAAACCAACACAGCCATATGGATACATTTTTCTGTGTGGTTGCTCCAAATCACGTCTAGACCCCTTCCAGTGCCCACCAGACAAGGTTTTGAAGTATTTGTTGAACATTTCTAATGCAGGCTTGCAATACTCTACAGTTAATGTCCATTTGTGCGCTGTTTCAGTGTACTGCAAGCCTGTACAGAACATCACTCTATCCCAACTGCCTCTCTCTTTAAGAAGTTCCTGAAAAGCATTTTGCTTACCAGGCCTCCAGTCAGGAAGCCTGTAGCCACCTGGGATCTCAACCTTGTGTTGGACTTGCTCACTCATAAGCCTTTTGAACCTTTGGCTACATGTGACCTAAACATTTCTAACTTGGAAAAATGCGTTTCTTGTGGCCATCACCTCTGCCCACAGAGCATATCAGATACATGCATTGGTCCCAGATCCTCCATATACTGTTTTCCATAGAGACAAGGGGTTCTCTGCATGCATCCCAAGTTTTTACCTAAGGTGGTATAGGAGCCTCTTCTCCTGCCTACATACTTTCCCAACTTCCAGAATAAAGGGGAGTGCACCCTTCATTCTCTGGACGTTAAAAGAGCCCTCACATTCTACCTCAACAGAACTAAGGACTTCTGACACTCTAAACAGCTCTTAATTTCCTGTGACCCTAATCGATTGGGTCAGCCTGTTACAGTCAAATGCATTTGTGCTTGGACTGTCTGTTGCCTCTGTCTTTTCTATTCCATGGCACAGGTCAAGCTGGAAGGTTAAGTTTGTGCCCACTCCATCAGAGCAGTTGCTACGTCCTTAGCAGGGATATATTATGAAATATGGAAACTTGCATTCCCATGTTTCACAATCCTGAAGCTGGCTGCCTGAAACACAGGTGGCCAACATCGGGATTTTGCCCACGGCAAACATTTTTAATGTTTAGGGGGCTTGACTCCACCCCCTGCTTTTGAGAACAGACTCGGCTGCGGGCAAAATCCTGACATCGGGCAACCATGTTTTGGGCAGCCGGTGTCGGGATTGTCAGTGCCGAGCAATGGAGTTTCCAGATTTTAAATGAATACCCATGGCAGCGATTTGCTCTGTACCTTTTGCTGATTTTTGCAGAACTGCCACCTGGAGCACAGTGCACACTTTGATCTAGCACTATGCCCTGGATTTCCATGCCAGGCAGCATGTTTCCTTTGGCAGAACCATCTTTAATGGACTTCTGTTCTGTGTGAGCACCGGCTCCTACTGCCTTGCCTGGAGGATTTTCATCTGAGTGTAGTATTCTAATCCATTAGTGTGAATCAATGGTGAAGATTGATTCCTGGAAGATATACAAATGATGTACTCACCCTAATTCTTGATCTTATAGGGATATCTTCACCATTGATTCACACATCCACCCTCCATCCCCTGGGCTCACTCTTTTGTTTGTTGGTCTTCATCCCTTGTTCTTGGTTTGGGCTGTAAAGACACTGTGTTCTTTGTTGTTGACCCTTCTTACAGGAGTCACAAGAGCTATCTTATGCCCTTAGGCTAAGTGCATTAATCAATCAGTCAATCAAAGTCTTTATTTAACCAGGTGGAACACTGTTGAGAAGAACTCATTTTCAAGGTGGACCTGGACAGTAAACATACTCAGTACAGATATACATGCATACATAGCTATACATATTCATACATATAGCAAGTTTTATTTATACAGTATATACGTGTTCAAGTTCAGTACAGTGTAAATTGTGCACACAGTAAGCATGTGAATACACAGAGGAAAAATAATGCTCACATCAGTATACAGAGGAAACAGGATCCAAATGGGGAAGGTGACATGGGTTATTATAAGGCTGGACTAACACTGCTGGAGAACACAGGCAAGTACCTAGAGTGGCATCAACATTGATAAAGAATTTGGTGAGGCCTTGTGAGCGAGGAACAGAGGCTAAGAACAGAGGAAGATGATGAGGGAATAGAAATGGGGCATACATAATGGGGAAAGGAAGGGCAAAAACAAGGATACTTGAAAGGAAGGGGACCTGCATAATGTGCCTCTGAAGGTAAGAGACAGGTGCGACCACTGGAGAAATAATTACTGTTTCCAAGATTAAGCACCTGTGGTACAATATGGGTACCTATCAGCAGAGAGGAAAAAAAGAAAAGGGGTGTGGAAAATATCAGATACTAGGGGGACTCAGTGGCACAGAGACATGGTGTCATATCGTTAATCAGGGGAAGCAGTTACAAGACTCCTTAATAGATCGTACATAAAGCATTTTGAATGCCGAGAAATTGATAGGGTGAACCAGTTTTAAGGATTTTTGTAAGTAGTTCCATAGTATAGGTAGCGCATAGCTTATGGATGATCTACTAAAACGCAATTTGACTTTTGGTACATTAAGTAAGATATAGGAGGCACTTCTCAGGGTGTACTTACCTACTGAGTATAGTGGAAGACAGTCAGATATATATTGAGGTAGCTTTTTAGTGATTGCTCTGTACGTCCAGTAAGCAGTGTTTTTTTGTCTTTTATAGGCAAGGGATGTCCATCCAATCACAGCGTATAAGGAGGAGTGGTGCGTGGAATACGGGGAACCAGTAATAAATCTTATAGCGCTATGGTATAGTATATCTAGTTTGGCTAGTGCAGAGGCAGGGCCTTGTCTGTACAAAATGTCAGCAGTGACAGGAATGTAGTGAGTACTAGTCTCTTCTTGGCATCCTGAGTGAGCAGATTTTTGATTCTGTAGAAGAGGCCAAGCCTCTGCCTTAGCTTTTGTTATCAGTTCCTCTGTATGTTCGAGGAAGGAGAGCATGTGATCAATACACACCCCCAGGTATTTGAATTTGGTTGCAAACTCTAGTGGCTTGCCTAGGAGTGTGGTAATCTGGGGAATGGATCCTTGCGCAGAAGGGTTGTTAGCGTAAATAAAGGGTGAGAAGAGCATCGCCTTCATTTTTTTTTTTGCATTCAGTAGTAGTTTCTGGTTAAGCAGTTGTAGCTGGAACTGATTAAATTCCTGCTGAAGGTCCATGCATGCTGCCTCAGGAGTAGTTCTGTCAATGTAGAGTACCGTATCATCGGCAAATAGGTGGATGTCAGCAGATTTGATTCCTACGTTGATTTCATTAATATAAATCGCAAATAGCAGTGGACCTAGTATGGAGCCTTGTGGTATGCCCCTCAGTAGAGGTTTCAGTGGTGAGAATTCCCCCTTCTGCCTTTACCTGCTGCTGGCGACCTACAAGGTAGTTTGAGAACCAGCTCAGGGCGGGTGAGTCCATGCCAATGTTACGGAGGGATACCAAGAGCAGTTTGTGGTCGACAGTATCAAACGCCTTGCTTAGATCCAGAAATACTGCGCACACAAAATTCTTGGCGTCCAGGGCCTCCTGCCAGTCATTGGTAACCTTTGCCAGGGTCGTAATTGTGCTATGGCGTGGCTGAAATCCTGATTGTAGAGAGTTTAGCAGATTTGTGGGTTCTAAGTACTTCCTAAGCTGGGTACTCGCTATTTTCTCTAGCATTTTGGATAGGATAGGGAGTAAGAAGATTGGCCTGTAGTTGTTGAGGTCACTAGGGTCTCCAGATTTGAGTAGGGGAATCATGTGGGCAGTTTTCCATGTAGGAGGGATTTCACTACGCAGGAGAGATAGATTGAATAGATGCGTAATGGGCACAGCCAGGGCTAGGAAACTCATTTTTAGGAAATATGGGTCGATATGGTCAACACCAATGCTCTTCCTGGTATCCAAGTGTAGGAGTAGGTCTTCCACCTCCTTCAGTGTTGCAGGTTGTAAGGAGAACGCCACATCAGTGACCAGAGCTACTAGGTCTTGCGTCCAGAGTTGGGAATGAAGAGTATTGACGGGAGAAGTATCGAAGGCTAACCCTGCAGTAGTGAAATGATTATTAAGCTGGTCAAGGATTAACTGTTATCTGTCACTATGATGTCGCTCTTGGATTTTTTTCAGGTAAGGAGTTGGAGGATGCATGACTTTCGATCTCTTTAAGGGTTTTCCAAAATTTAAAAGAACACCTGGAAGAAGCGTCAAGTTCAGCCCAGAAATAACTAGACTTGGCCTCCCTGACCATCTTAGTACGTAGGTTCCTGGCCCTCCTAAACGAGGTCCAGTCTGACGGGGTCTTAGATTTTCGAGCATTTTTCCAGAATAAAGTCTCTGTTGAGTCGGGCGGCCTTCAAATCCACCGTAAACCACAGGCATGATTTCTTCTTAGTACATATTTTACCCAGGGGTGCATGTTTTTCTAGCGCTCCAAGCACAATTTCCTGGAAAATATCATATGCCGTGTTTACTGTTTTTGCTAGATAAAAATCCTGCCATCTCAGAGAGTCCCTCAGGTCAGATATAAATGCACGAGGGCCAAAGTTCCGATGATTCCTTTTAACAGTGTATTTGGATGCAGAGGCTACTTTTGATGTGGGGCTCACACAGGCAGTGAAGCAGTGGTCACTGATATCTGAGAAGAGTACACCAATATGAGAGAACAGGTGCAGTTTATTTACTAGAATGAGGTCCAGCAGTGTGCTATTATTTGGATTCTTATTGTTGGGCACGTGACTTCCGTTATGAGTTGGGATAGCCCGAAGGAGTCACAAAGGCTTTTGAGGGGTTTGGATATACTGGAACACCAGTCCAGGTTAAGGTCACCCAATATTATTACTTCTTCTGAGGACATGGACCCTAAAATGCTCTTGATGGTCTAAAAGTAGCATTCCAGCTCATGAGGGCCTGTAGCATCCCTCGACACAGAAGGAGACAGATGGAGAGAGTTCGATTTTGAGAGACAGGCTTTCATATTCTTCGGGAATTTAAGCTGAATTAATAACGGAGGCTGACAACTTGTCATAGACATAGATGGCAACCCCTCCACCTCCTGATTGTCTATCTGTTCTGAAGATTTTGTAGGATGGTATGTTCACCTCAAAGTCTATGATACCAGGTCTAAGCCAGGACTCTGAGACCACCATGATATCAGGCTTAGTATGAAAAATCCAATCCTGTATAGAAGCAAATGTTTTTAGAAGGCTGCATGCATTGACATGCATGAAACTCATTCCTCTGATATTGGCCAGATTCGCAGGGGATGAGATAGCCGTGGTGGGACCAGAGTTTAGCTCTACATTGCTAGAACACAATAACAGAAGCAGCAAGAGTTTCTTGATGGCCCCTAGGGCTAGTCTATGTGCTCTAATCCCTTCTCGCTTGCATGGATATTCAAGTAAGTTAGGAGGATCACTGAGGCAGAAACCAAGGGAGCATAACATCGAATAGACAAGAACCCTACCCGAAAGCGGCAGGGAGAGCTGATGAACCGATGATCACGAAGGAGTCATGCATTCAAGAGGCCTCCTTGACAGGGTTTCCAATCCATCATGGTATCTGCACTAAAGGTTCCAGTTTGGGTAGTTGGAATACCCAAGCACAGAATCTTGAGGTGCCCTTTGTACCCAAACAGTCCACTGTAGTAAAAGGTTTGTATTCCCTAGTAGGGTGCTGCAATTGAATATTAACAGTTCCAAGGGAGCATAGTAGAAGACAGAGCAGCAAATATCAGGCCTTCATAATTAAGTTGATTCACAGCGTTGGTCGTGGGGTATAATACTGCCTTATGTCAGGAGGCAGGAGAAGGAGTACAAGAATACTGAAACACAGGTCCGGATTCCTGCTTCGTGTAAAAAGGTAAGCCTTTGAGGATTTTCAGGCACGCAGCTTAAAACGGAAAGGTATAATCCACAGGTGAAAAAGCAACAGATGTCTTGGAGGTTTCACAAGTACCCTGATTAAGAGAGTGGAGGTTTTACAGGCGCATAGTTTGAAGGGGAACAAGTATTATCCCAAAGTACATGAGCAACAGATGGCTTGGAGGTTACACAGCATACTGCTTCAGGTAGGCGGTGGGCTCCTATTTGAAAAGAACAACACACAGCTTGAGAGGGGAGGTGTGCTTCTGTAAGTAAAAGAGCAGATGAGTGTACGAGATGAGTGCCCAATTGAAGAGATCTTCCTCAAAAGTGGGAGGAGCCAATGTGTATTTAAAGGTGGTCTGGGAAGGGAGTGGGGGGCGGACCAAAAATCAGTTCAGTAAAACTGACTGTGGAGCAAAAAACAATTCACATCACTAAAAACCGGGCAGAGAAGCTGCTCCAATTTAAAATTAACAGGGCAGATTCATGTACTGAAAGCCTGCAAGCAGGGCTCAGCTTCGGATGAGGTCTAGGGCAAGGCAGAATTGAACACCAGTAGGAAGCAGCCCTGGAGTGAAGGCGCCAAATTCAGAGAAAGAATACCAGTCCAGCAGCTCCATACCTATTGCAGAGGGGAGCAGTCGGGCGGCTGTGCCTGCGGGAGATGGAAATTCGAACCGCACGCCGCGGTTCAATTGGAGGGAGACTCCGGCCCAAGGAGGGCTGGCAATCCCTGGGGAAAAAGGAAAGAGATAGAGAAGTTATTGGCAGGCAGAAGGGGGAGGGTTAACAAGTGAACAATGGGGAAAAAAGGCTGGGGAAGGTCAGTGGTAAATGCTGGGAGGGTAAGAGCAGGGCAAGGCAGCAGGCAGATACGAGGGTAGGGGGATGCCTAGGCAAAACATTTAGCAGGGGCTGGGATACCAGATTGCAGTTCTCGTACAGCAAAGGTACAATTTCTTCAGAAGGTCTTAAAATGCTCTAAACTCAAGTTAACATGGGGATCTAGGCAGAAAAATAAAAATGCAGCATAACATTCAAGCAGTTAGCTTAACCTTCAGCAGATGAGACTTTTCAGCAGATGAATTACTAATGCTGTAAACGCTATTTAAGCAACAAAAATCAGTTCAGTAAAACTGACTGTGGAGCAAAAATAATTCACTTCACTAAAAACCGGGCAGAGAAGCTGCTCCGATTTAAAATTAACAGGGCAGGTTCATGTACTGAAAGCCTGCAAGCATGGCTCGGCTTCAGATGAAGGCTAGGGCAAGGTATGATTGAATGCCAGTAGGAAGCGGCCCTAGAGTGAAGGCGCCAAATTCAAAGAAAGAATACCAGTGTAGCAGCTCCGTACCTATTGCAGAGGGGAGCAGTCGGGCGGCTACGCCTGAGAGAGATGGAAATTCGAACTGCACGCCGCGGTTCGATTGGAGGAAGACTTCAGCCCAAGGAGGGCTGGCAGTCCCCTAGTGCAGAGGGGAGCAACTGAGCGGCTACGCCTGAGGGAGATGGAAATTCGAACCGCGACTAGAGGAAGACTTCAGCCTAAGGAGGACTGGCAATCCCCTGTTGCAGAGGGGAGCAGTCTGGCGGCTATGCCTGAGGGTGATGGAAATTCGAACCGCATGCCGCGGTTCGATTGGAGGAAGACTTAGGCCCATGGAGGGCTGGCAGTCCCCTATTGCAGAGGGGAACGGTCTGGCAGCTATGCCTGAGGGAGATAGGCATTCGAACCACATGCTGCGGTTCGATTGGAGGAAGACTTCGGCCCAAAGAGGGCTAGCAATCCCCTGTGTTGGGTTACATTGCACCTCTTTGGTAAAAAAAAAAAAAAAAAAGTTTTGAGGTGGTTGAGGGCCGGTGCCAAGGTAAGCCATGTAGCGCCCACTAGTGTCGCAGTGCAATGCATATGCCCAGCCTACCTTAGCGCAAGCCCTCCTGAAAAGTTCTGACTCCCACAGGGTTCTAGCACCTCTGGCTCAGTTGTGAATCAGTGGTGAAGATATTCCTAGATGATCAGGAATTGTGTGTGCGTAATTTTTATTTCCCTCCCTCCTGATAAAAAGTCCAGAAGATTGGATGTGTTAGGCAGAATGACCCATGCCTCCTTTTCATTGGGCCTTCACATTGCTAACTACCAGGCCCATATGATTAAGTACCAGAACACTCTCAGGAGAAAGGCCAAGGCAGCTGCACAAGCCTTACTAGAGAGCACCCCTAAACAAGAGCTTCTTAGGGTTCTTAACTGCTGGTGCCCATGTGGGCAAGCATTTGCATCACTTGGCCTATAATGTCTCAGATGTTTCTAGCAGGGCTGCTGCCTCTGGCATCCGCCTTAGGAGATGCTCATGGCTCGGGATGGAAGGGTTTGTGAAAGATGTGCAACAGTCTATTCTTAATACCCCTTTCTAGTTCTGATGTCCAGAACATCCTCTCTACTCTTTATGCCTCAGGCAGGACCCTGAAGTCAGTACATTCCCTCTGCCATATCCAGCCAAGGGGTAAGCACAAGGTGCCTTTTTTCCAGCTGGTGCCAGGCTCCAGACAGCGGGGTAGGGGCAAGGAAGCGGGAGCCTTGCCCACCCCTGGCACCACCCCAGCTGCTCATTCAAAAGCCTTTAAATGTGTTGGTGCAGGTGGAGCTGCCCCAACCAGCTCTGCCTGACTCTTTACACATCCTCCAACCACCATTACCTCCGGGGGTGATTTGTAGGGGGCCTTCTCTCCCTTCACTTAACTCAGTGGAAGGAAGTGACCATGAATGCCTGGGTTCTAGAAATCAGAGAACAAGACCATGCTATAGAACTTTTGGACACACCTCCAGATCATCCGCCAGTGCCAACCTACTGTCCTCCAAAACACCTTCCTCTGCTGCTGGAAGAAGTTCAGTCTTTGCTCCAAAAGAAGGCCATAGAGCTGGTGCCCTTTGAGCAAAGACACATGGGGTTCTAGTCTTGGTACTTCCTAGTCCCAAAGTGGATCAGGGATCTATGGCCTGATCTGGATATCAGAGAACTGAACTTTTTCACAGAGTACAAAAAGTTCAGAATGGTCACCCTGCAAGGTCTGCTTCCACTGCTGAAGGCATGGGATTGGATCTGTTCCCTAGACATGAAGGAAGCTTATCTTTATATCAAAATTAGGAAGCCTCACAGAAAATATCTGAAGTTCCTGTTCCAGGGGGAACATTACCAATTCAGAGTGTTGCCTTTTGGCTTATCTTCTATGCCACGGGTTTCTGCCAGATGTGTGGCAGTAATGGCAGCAGCCCTTCGCAGGGAAGGTCTCTGTGTTTTCCCCTAACTGGACAGCAGTCTGTTGAAAGCCCACTCCAGGGATCAGCTCTCACACACATTAGCTGAGACCAGGCAGATGTTTGATGCTCTGGGGGTTACAGTCAGCATACCCAAATCAGTGTTGACCACTTGTCAGTGACCGCAATATACTGTATATAGGAGCAGACTTGGACACTGCCCAGTGCTCAGCCTTCCTGCCCCTGGGCTGGGCACAGCACCTGATTGTCCAGACACAGCTAGTAAATGACAGAAGGTAAGTCTCAGCCAGGGCATTCCTATAGCTTGTAGGCCCATGCCAGTGGCCATTGTCACAGTACCACTGACCGGACTACACATAAGGATACCCCAGTGGACCCTAAGAGTCCAGTGGGATCAGCTCACAGATGATCTAGAACAAAGGGTTCTAGTCACTGCTCCTGTGCGCAAAGTGCTCAAGTGGCGGATGGAACCCAGCAACCTGCTTAAAGAGGGTTCCTTTCCTGATCCCCTTCCTTCTCCAGATTCTTACAACAGATGCCTCGGGGATGGGCTGCAGTGCACACTTCGGCTCCCATCAGACACAGGGTACATGGACCCCAGTGGAGAGAACCCTGCACATAAATGTTCTAGAAATGCAAGCTGTTCTGTATGGCTTTATGCCTTCCAAACTCATTTGTCCCTGGGTCTTCTGCTAGTGCAGATGGACAACATCAGTGTGATGGACTACATCAACAAGCAAGGGGGGGCTCACTCCCACCTCCTGTGCCAGGAAGCAGCGAGAGTTTGGTATTTGGCTCTGGAATGCAGTCTTGAGCTGTCATCAGAACATGTTCCAGGCACCCAAAATGTTTTGGTAGACAGGCTAAACAGGTCACACTCCAGGATGCATGTGTGGGAACTACTGACCTCAGTCATAGATGACCTGATCAACAGATGGGGTCACTGAGAGTTGGACCTTTTTGCGTCCTCCTACAACACAAAACTGTTGCTTTTCTGTCCCCTTCACTCCAAGGCCTGGAGTTTTCTGGCGAGACGCGGTGTCCCACTCATGGAAAAGGAGGTTCCTATATGCCTTCGTTCCCTTCTCTCTAATGCAGCGATTGTCACTCAAGCTGCAGATGGAGGGGACAACTCCGATACTTATTGCTCCCCTATGGTCTCAAGAGATATGGTTCCCTCTACTAAACCCTCTAGCAGTTGAACAACCATTACCTCTGCTCCTGTGCAGGGGTCTACTATCAGAGGAACAGGAAACATTGGTCCATCTGGACCTCAGATTTCTTCATCTCGATGCATGGCTCCTGAAAACATAGCCATTGCCTAGTTTGGGGGTTCCAAAAAAGTGACTGACGTCCTGGTGGCTGCCAGAAAGCCTTTCACCAGATCCACTTATTCTATGAAGTGGAAGCGGTTTGCTCTATGGGCCACCTCTCATCTCCTGGATCCATTTATCTGTCCAATTAACCAGGTTCTGGAGTATCTGCTGTCCTTGGGTGCATGCCTTTAGTATTCCTCAATCAAGGTGCACTTGGCTGCCATTTCAGCTTTCCATGTGCTTATTGAGGGTCATACGTATGTCCAGCTGGAGGTGACCCTTACATTCTTGAGAGACACTTGCACCTGAAGCCTCCAATCCATTATCCAGTCCCAGCTTGGAAACTGAATTTTGTTTTGGAAAGTCTTACTTTGGCTCCTTTTGAGCCAGCCGTGACTTGTGGCTTACACTTTCTCTCTTGGAAAGTGTTGCTTTTAGTAACAATCACTTCTGCTCAAAGGATTTCAGAGCTGCAGGCTCTAATGTGAGAGCCTCTTTATTTGATTTTTCACAAAGTCTTTGCATACTAATCCTAAACTTCTACCAAAGGTGGTGTTTGAGTTTACTTTAAATCAAACCAACCACCTGCCGGTTTATTTTCCTGAGCATGCCAATCCAGGGGAAGCATTGCTTCATGCTCTAGATGTACATAGAATACTCAGGTACTATATACACCACATGAAGGACTATAGAAAGTCTTTGTTGTGACGGGGTTAAATAAGGCCTTGCCCCATTTATTATGCAGAAAGAGTTAAATGCAAGGATCTGTTCTATCCTCTCCTCTCTTAATTGTCTGATTGCGCAACCAAATGTTCTTGTGAGACCTAGGAACAGATCACTCTGAAGGGCTCATGATTCTCCCTCCATCTCTCGTTTTCTTACTGCCTTCAATTGCTGTTTCTGTCTTTTCTTCCCCTTGCATAGCTGCGGATATAAAATATATGTGAATCTTTGTATGAAACTGTAAGTGATTTTGGGATCCCTTGGTTTAAAGTGTGTATAGTTATACTGTTGAAATGACTGCAAAAAGCTATTTGGAATTTAGGAGGTTAACCTGAGATGAAGTTTGAGCTCCTTTCAGGCTTGTTTACAAACCCTTTTGCAAAGCTGTCAGCAGAGGGCCAGCTTGGGACCCTGTTCTATTTGCAAGCCTGCTGTGCAAAGAAACTGGCAAGAACATTTTGTGAGAAACAGGATGTCTCTTAACGGGTTCCCAAGCAAAGACTTACAAAAAGAGCAGCAGTGCTTTTGCTAGAGAGTGAGAGACAGAGACTGAAATCTGTAATTGAAAAGAAACCCTCAGATGAGTTTTCTCTGTTTGTACTGCCTTTGTAAATAGTTCTACTGAACAAATGTTGTTTTCTATTTTGCCGTTGTTGATAATAAAACGCTACTTGCAAATTTTACAACTGCTCCTGGTCTTCCTATGCTTCTTGACCTGTGCCTTGATGACAGACGGTGTCAGACTAAGTGGGATTTATGCTGTGCATACTCTAAGCCAGGAGTTTTGTGCGTGGGTACCGGACCTGTTACCATGAAAGGATAGCAGAAAGGTATGGATTCTGCAGCAGCAAGCCCAGGAGTCATTACCAGCAGAATGGCAGCCAAACTAGCAGAGACAGAAGTCCATGGTGAGACTGTACAGCCAGCACCAGTGATGGAAAAATAACAGGCAGTGACAGAACCTGAAAGCTTGACTGCCTTTTTCAGATGGTGGGCTATTCAACAAAAGGACACCAAGAAGCAGAGAAGAGATGTAGCGACAGGAGCAGCGATCGCTCGATGCCTTGCAAACTGTCAAAGCTCTAGGATCTGGCACAGGTCCAGCAGAGCAACAAAACATAGAAAAACTTACAAGACATTAAAGTTACAAAGCTGTGTCCCTAGGATGATATTGAAGCATACCTGACAACTTTTGAAAGGGTTGCCACAGACTGCCAGTGGCCAAAACAGCAGTGGTCAGTCAGGCTGGTATCTTACCTGACAGGTAAAGCCCAACTTGCCTACAGCAATATGGACACTGCACAGTCAGAAAGCTATGACCTGGTGAAAAGAGAAATCCTGAAAAGTTATGACATCTCAGGAGAGACTTACAGGCAAAGATTCCGGTCTTTGAAGTACCACTCAGTCGACAGTCCTCGAGAAGCCTTCACTTGACTTAAACTCCTTATTAAATAGCTCCAGAGGGCAAAATAGTCCCACAGATCAACACACATGCAATGGAACAGTTCATCAACATCCTGCCTACAGACGTGCAGCTTTGGGTAAAAGAACACCGACCAGAAAGTGGGGAAAAGACCATTTCTTTGGCTGAAGACTATTAGATGGCCAGACAGATGCCACAGCAGCGAGGTAACAGCCAAGCACCAGTAAGACCCTCTTTTTCCACAATTGCATTCCAAGTCTGATAAGAACTCTGGTGGGGGTACTTTACTTGCTATAACTGTAATAAGCCAGGCCATATCACAAGAAACTGTCGTAGTAAGGAAGGTACCACTGGAGCAGATTTGCCGTTAGCAAATTGGTGCAAGTATTTAACAGATGTTAAAGTGAAAAATACGAATGTGAAGGACTTATCGATTTTTGGAAGTAGACAAACCCTGGTGCACGTTGAAGTTCTCGAAAAGAACTTGGAATTTAGGAGGTTAACCTGAAATGAAGTTTGAGCTCTTCTCGGGCTTGTTTACAAACTCTTTTGCAATGCTGTCAGCAGAGGGCCAGCTTGGGACCCTGTTCTATTTGCAACAAAACTGGTTACAAGGCAGAACCCAGAGGGTACAGGTTAATTGAGTGCAATTGATGGAAGGCAGGTTGACCAGCGGGGTGCCCCAGGGCTCAGTGCTAGGGCCTGTACTCTTCAATGTTTTTATAGCAGACATCACTGATGAACTGGAAGGGAAGGTGTGTCTCTTCGCAGATGACACCAAGATATGTAGCAGGGTGGACACCCCAGAAGGAGTGAGCAAGATGGAAGCTGACCTGAAGAAACTAGAAGAATGGTCTGGAGTGTGGCAGCTGAGATTTAATGCCAAAAAGTGCAAGGTCTTGCACATAGGAAAGAAAAATTCAAGAAAGGAGTACTACCTAGGAGGTGAAAGACTGGCATCCTCAAACCAGGAACGAGATCTGGGAATCATAATCTCAGATGACTTGAAGGTTAGTAAGCAGTGTGAGAAGGCAACAGTGAAGGCCAACAGAACACTGGGCTGCATTTGGAGGGGAATCACGAGCAGGAAGAGAGAGGTGGTAGTATCACTGTAAAGATCGCTGGTCAGGCCTCACCTGGAATACGGAGTCCAATTCTGGAGGCCTGCCCTCAGGAAGGACATTGACCGTGTGGAAACAGTACAGAGGAAGGTGACAAAAATGATTCAAGGTCTGCAGTACATGCCCTACGAGGAAAGTTCTAGGGAACTGAATATTTACTCCCTGCAGCAGAGAAGAGAGAGGGGGGACATGATTGAAACATTCAAGTGCATAAGAGGCATTAACAAGGTACAGGGACAGGAACTGTTTCACTTCAAGAAGAGCTCCAGAACTAGGGGACATGACCTCAGGCTGCAAGGAGGGAGGTTCTCTGTCAACACCAGGAAATTTTTCCTCACAGAAACAGTGGTGGACGCTTGGAACAGCCTGCCCCAAGAAGTTGTGGAGGTCAACACATTGGGGGGATTCAAGAATGCATGGGATAGACACAAGGGAGCCCCGATTACAAAGGGCAACTAGAGCATCAAAATAGGCCTAAAACAAATGGGCAGACAAGATGACCCTAGCGATCTCCTTCTGCCATCAACTTGTATGTTTCTAAAAGACCAGATACTGGTGTTACCTGTATCCATGGGGACACTCGATACTTCCCACCACCCAAGTGACTCTGAATATTAATGGGGTGTCGCACCAAATGAAAGTGGGGGTAGTACCTAAGTTACCTGTACCTGTGATTATTAGAAATGACTTTCCAGGATTTAATGAGTTAATCACAGAGGGAATAAATCCTGTAGTTTCAGCAGCTGTGATTACAAGAGCTGAGGCAAAGAAAATCTCAGCTGGTGGGGACACTTCCTTTCGCTGATATTGATTTGGACTTGTCTGAGCATAGCTCCAAGATCTGGAAGTCCAGGAAAGAAAGAAGACTCCTGATGAAACATTGGCAACAAAAGACTGATGGACATAAGGGGTTAATATATGAAAATGCTGAAACTAAACTGATAACTGATTGTGATTTTCTTTCAGAGCAAGCTAACAGTGTTTCTCTCCGGGGTTACTTCAAGCAGTTGGTGAAAACAAAACAGAGTGAACCAATGCTTAAAAAAAGTAATGGGTTACTGTACGGAGTTTGGGTTAAACCTCAGACACAGGAACAGATAGAACAGTTAGTTATACCACAAAAGTATATATCTGAGTTGTTACAGATAGCACATGATAGTCCTATGGCTGGTCACTTGGGGAAGGATCGCGCCCTTGCCGGATTGCTGTACAGATTATACTGGCCTGGAATTCATGAAGATGTTGCTACATATTGCATTTCCTGTGCTGAGTGTCAGAAAGTAGCCCCTGTGACTAAATAAAAAAAGACCAGGTGCCCCTACCCTTGATAGATGTGCCTTTTGAGAGAATTGCAATGGATGTGGTTGGCCCCTTAGATAAACATAAAAAGGGCAATTGATTCATTTTGGTAGTATGTGACTATGCTACTCGATACCCATAGGCAGCTATTATGCATACTGTCACAGCCCCAAATGTTGCAGCAGAGCTTGCCAAAGTTTTCAGCTGGGTGGTGGGCATACCTAAAGAGATCATTAGTGATCAGGGTAGTAATTTTGGTGCTGCATTACTGAAGGAGCTGTACCGACTACTAGGTATCACTGCCATATGAACCTCCCCTCCTCACCCTCAGACTGTCTTGTTGAGTGTTTTAATCAAACCCTAAAACGCATGATCTTACTTTGAGGGCTCTTGCAGTAGGTAATCACATATAGGACTGAAGCCAGCAGGCATCAGGACCCCACGGAAAAATTTCTAGCTAGCAGTCTCTGGCGGGGGACTGCCCCCCACATCAGGTGACCAACGTCATGCGACATCAGTATAAAGGGGCTGTTCCCCACACCCGCCTTCCAGTTCTTTCCCGACGGTAGCTCATGTAAGCGCCTCGTGGTTAAGTTTACTGCTCATCAGTCTGTCGTCGGTAGTTCTGCCGTTGTTTTTTTTCCTTGATTTATTCTAATTTGGTCAAATTTTTCGGTGGTGTATGTCGTCCCCTACACCCTCCGAGCACAAGAATAAGTGTGAGTCATGTGGCGTCCAACTCCCACCCAAGGACGGTCACTCCCAGTGCCTCTTCTGTCTGGGCCCGGACCACCCTGTGGAGAAGTGCCAGCATTGCCTGAAATTCAACGCTGCCATCTGCAGATGGAGGCAGCAGCCCCTGGAGGCCCACATCCTTAAAAAGAAAATGATCTCCAAGGAGAAGGAGCTGAAAAAGCTTTGTCAGGCCTCAACTTCCCCCGAGTGTCGCCGCAAAAAGAAAGATAAGGAGAAGCACCGGGACCGGGACTCCTCTTCCTCGACCACCGCGACCTCAGCTGGAGTCGTCGTGTTAAAGGTAAGTCTCCCCCGGGGCACCGCTCCGTGACAGCCATCTTGGAGGCTTCCAAGACGGCGTCAGCCCACCCATTTGGCTCGGGCTCTTCGGGTGCCTCCAGGCTAAAGGAGGCCTCCACTCCCAGCAAGACCGCCACCGCGCGGCCTACTGGTGCGAGTGGCTACAGTAAGCCAGATGTCGGCTCCTCTGATGCCGGCATGGAGAAGGCCGCTAAGTCGCTCGATCCTTCGGGGCAGCGCACGGCCCCTATTTCGCCCGACCAGACCGCACCCCCTTCAAGGCCTGCCTCGGGCGATGGTTCTGCTAAATCGGATGACGGCTCCTCCGACGTCCACCCGGGCTCCACCGGTAAGTCGAATGTCAGACCCTCCGATGCTCGCATGACGTCGGAACCGATGCCGTACCCCAAGTCTCTGTCCGCCGTCCCCGGCTCCCCACAGCATTCACTGCCCTCCGAGGTCCCAGTGTCTCCTCAGCCTGATCCCCAAGATTTTTCCCCTCCTTCTCCGGACGATGCCGGGGATGTTAGCACGCTCCCGTCAGGTCTCCCTCCTGCTGGGCCGGACAACCTGACGTCGGTTCCTTGGATGCCGGTGCCGACGCCAGTCCTCCCATCGCCGGGAGACATCCCTCTCCCTCTCCCAGATACTGCCCCCACACCGGGCCTGCCGCCCGCCGGGCCTCCTGTCCCAGGCCCGCCTGCTGGGCACCCTCCCGGGCCATCTGCCCCTCAGACCTCCCGGTCCCTGGGTATCCGACTCCATCCTTTCCGACGCCGTCATACCCGGGTCCGCAGTATCCAGCGCCCCAGTACCCGATGCCAGCCTATCCGATGCCGCAGTACACGGTGCCTCACTACCCGATGCCGGGTTTCCCGCCATCAGGGTATGGATACGCACAGTACGGATATGCCCAATATCCATACCCCCCTCCTCCTCCACTGCCCCCTCAGCCACTGGTGGATTTGAAGGAGACTCTAGCTTCCTGGTGGGTTGAGGCCAAGGCTCGGCTCACCAGGGAGGTAGAGACGTCTTCCGATGACGGTGCCGGTTTCGGTCCCCTTACGTCAGAGATGTGAGACTCCCTTCCCACCGCCTGATACCAGAGGCGAGCCCTCCGGTTCCAGGGCAGGGCAGGATACGCTTCCCCGAGGGCTTCCTAAGGGGTCTGTTCCTGCCCCGCACCGGGAAGAGGAGTCTTCTTCCTCTTCATCCTCCTCGGAAACCTCGGACGACTCCGATGGTTATTCTGACCCGGACGACGAGCCCCGCTCTCTAGATAAGCCCAGGCTGAGGACTCCTCTGAAGTCGCCTCCGAAGGATCCTTCTTTCACAGAGTTGCTGTATAAAATCCAAGAGGTTCATCAGTGGCATTCCTTGGAGCCGGATCCACAGCATAAGAAACTCGCTGCACACCTGGATCTACCCAAGACTGCTCCGACTCTGGTGTCACCCTGGATTGAGCCTAATGCCGACCTTATCTCCACTATTTGGAAGCAACTGTCAGCCATAGCCCCTGTTCCTAGGAAGTCGGATAGGCTTTATCAGGCTCCCGAGGGTGTTGACTCCCTTAATTCTCACCCTTGAGCTGATTCGATAGTGATTAGCACTGCTCACGGCCGGACAGCTAACCCAAAGCACTTGAGCTCGTCGCCACCTGACAAGGAATCTCACCTTCTGGACCAGTATGGAAAGAAGGTCTACGCTTCTTCCGCTCTGGGTATAAGGGCCCTGAATTATGTTGGTCATATGGGGGATTACCAGAAGGCAATTCTTAGTGAGGTGGAATCTAAGTTGGACTCCCTTCCTGACTCTCAGACGAAGCAGGAAGTGGCTGGTCTAGTCCGCTTTGCACGTTCGGCAAGTCGGCACATACTTCGTGCCACATACGATGCAGTGGACACTGCTGGTAGGAGCTCGGCTTTCGTCGTGGGTTTGCGGAGTCATGCTTGGCTCCGTGTGTCAGGATTGGTCCCGGAGGTGCAATCTGCTATCCAGGACGCGCCCTTCAGGAGTTCGGTGCTGTTCGGTGGTGATGTCAAGGACATCATCACCGATCTGCAGGAGAAGGGTACTGCACTGAAGTCCGTTGACTCCATGTACAATCCCCCTCAGACACAGCGTCATCCCTTTCACAGACGTAATCAGCAGAAGGCAAAACCTCAGGGAAAGCGGGCTAATAAATGTCGGGCCCCTCCGGCTGCCAAGCCCCCCACCCAGAAAAGCAGCGGGGGCTTCAGCGGCAACGCTGCCTCACACCACCTGACTCCTTTCCTCTCCTACAGCCTCTGGGATTTCCAGAGGAACCGGAGGGAGGGAGGTTCTCCCTCCATCTTCCTGGTTGGGAGAGGATCACTTCAGACACTTGGGTGCTCCAGCTGATCGCAGGACGACACTCAATAGAGTTTCTTCAGAAACCTCCTCGAAAACCACCCCCCAGGTTGTCTTACTCCCCAGAACATCATCTTCTGGTTCAGGAAGAAATATCCGCCCTTCTCTTGAAGGAGGCGATAGAGCCCGTTCCTCCCCACCTTCGGGGGATGGGATACTATTCCCATTTCCTTCTGGTCCCGAAGAAGTCAAGAGATGTGAGGCCGATTCTTGACCTCAGCTCCCTGAAATTGTTCGTGGACTACAAGAAGTTCAGGATGCTGTCTCTGCAGGGTCTTCTGCCCCTTCTTTGACCGGGACAGTGGCTGTGCACACTGGACATGCAGATGCTTACCTGCATATCCCCATTCGCCCCTCCCAATGCAAATACCTACGTTTTGTGTTCCAGGGGGACCACTACCAGTTCAGGGCCCTCCCATTTGGTGTCTCCTCGGCGCCCCGAGTGTTCAACAAATGTCTTTCTGTGGTAGCGGCCTACCTGCGTACCCAGGGGGGTGCAGGTTTTCCCGTACCTGGATGATTGGCTCCTGGTGGCCCCATCCAGGGAGGAACTCCTGCGCTTCCTTTCCCTTACCCTGCAGGTTTTTGCCTGCCTGAGTATTACTGTCAACCAGACCAAGACCCATTTGATCCTGTCCCAGAGGCTTCAGTTTATTGGGGCGATCCTGGACATGACCTCTGGCATGGCTTTCCTGCCACTGGACAGGGAGGCCACACTCCAGGCTCAGGTCAGCCTGTTGTCCTGCCGCAGGTGGGTTAGTGCAAGGCCGGTCAGTCGCCTCCTCGGGCTCATGGCTTCTGCGATTCTGACAGTCCCTCGTGCTCAGCTCCACATGAGAATTTCTCAGTGGACGCTTCCGTCTCAGTGGGATCAGTTGGTGGATGACCTAGATCAACTCGTTCTGGTCTCCACTCCTATGGCTCGGGACTTGCAATGGTGGACAGTTCAGGAGAATCTTTGACTGGGAGTTCCCTTCTGTCCTTCTCCCCCCTCCCAGACGCTGACTACAGACGCCTTGGGCGAGAGTTGGGGAGCCCATCTCAGGCCTCACAGGACCCAGGGCTCCTGGTCCAAGCACGAAAGATATTTCTCCACATCAATGTGTTCAAGCTTCAGGCTGTGCTGTATGCTCTTCAGGCTCTGCATCTGCTTCCCGGGCATCTGGCTGTCCAGACGGACAACATGTGTGTGGTCTGGTACATCAATAAACAGGGAGGAACTTGTTCTTACCCTCTTTGCAGGGAGACGATGCGAGTTTGGGATTGGCCAGCGCAGCACAACCTTCACCTCATGGCTATTCACATCCCGGGGGTCAACAACACGCTGGCCGATCACCTCAGTCGGTCATCTGCTCATGCTCACGAGTGGGAACTGGATCAGGGGGTAGCAGACGATATCTTCCTACATTGAGGAACACCACAGGTAGACCTTTTCGCATCCCCTCTCAATGCAAAACTTCCTGACTTCTGCTCACTCGCTCCAGGGCACGGCATTTTTTTAGAGGGACGCTCTGTCTCCAGACTGGCAGGGTAGATTCGTCTATGCTTTCCTTCCCAATTCCCTTGATTCCGAGGGTCTTACAGAAACTCAGTTTAGAAGGAGCTTGAATGATTCTGATCGCTCCTTTCTGGCCCAGGCAAGTTTGGTTCTCTCTTCTGCAACAGTATTCAGAGGAACCTCCTCTTCCTCTGTCGCAACTTTTGTTGACCCAGGATCAGGGGACCCTGGTTCATCTAGGCCTCAAGTCCCTTCAGTTACCTGCGTGGCTCCTGCAGACATAGCTCAAGCCCGATTCAGGCCCCCAGTGGCTGAGATTGTGGTGGAGGCCAGTAGACCCTCCACTAGATCCACCTATGCCATGAAATGGAAACGGTTCACTATCTGAGCCGCTTCTCAAGATCTCGAGCCTTTTTTGTGCTCTGTTGTGTGGCTTCTGGATTACTTGCGTCACCTCTTTGATCTGGGTCTCAGTCATTCATCTTTGAAGGTTCACATGGTGGCCATTTCAGCCTACCATGTCCCTTTTGCAGACAGGACATTTGCTCAGCTGGAGGTATCTAAGACGTTCCTTAGAGGGGTCCTCCACTTGAGACCCCCTATCCAGGTTTCTGCCCCTCCTTGGGATCTGAACTTTACTCTGGAGAAGCTTACTCTGCCTCCTTTTGAGACGGCTTCCTCAGCAGACCTGAAGTTCCTTTCGTGGAAGACTCTCTTCCTTGTAGCCATTACTTCTGCTCGAAGGATTTCTGAGCTCCAGGCCCTGATGTGCAAAATCCTGTATTTGATTTTTCACAAGGAACGGGTGGCTTTGTGTACCAACCCTAAGTTTCTCCCCAAGGTGGTAGCGGAATCTACGCTGAATCAATCCATAGAGCTACCTGCTTTCTTTACGCAACACTCCAATCAAGGGGAGTATTTCTTGCGGATTTGAAGTTCCTTTCGTGGAAGACTCTCTTTCTGGTGGCCATTACTTCTGCTCGGAGAATTTCCGAGCTCCAGGCCCTGATGTGTAAAATCCCATACTTGATTCTTCGCAAGGAACGTGTTGCTCCTCTTTGCACGAATCCTAAGTTTCTTCCTAAAGTAGTAGCTGAGTCTACTCTAAATCAGTCCATAGAGTTACCTGCCTTTTTCACACAGTACTCTAATCAAGGGGAGTATTTACTCCATACTATGGATGTTCACCGGATTCTGAGATACTACACCACCAGGACGAAGAATCTCAGAAAGACTGACCAACTGTTGGTCTCTCTTGTTCATAAAAGAGAAGGCAATGCTGTTTCCAAGCAACGCCTGTCTAAATGGTTGGCTCATTTTATCACTTTCTGTTATGACAAGTATAACAAGACCCTGCCGGGTCAAGTGAGAGGTCACTCCACCAGAGGGATTGCTGCCTCTGCGGCTTGTTTCAAGAATGTGTCAGCGGCCGACATTTGTGCAGCCACTACTTGGACTTCTGTCCATACCTTTACGAAACATTACAGTTTGGACATTGCCTCTTGCCGTAGAGCGGGCTTTGGGTTAGCTGTTTTGCAAGGTCTCCTTTCCTAAGACCGTCACAGCCAGAGGGTCTACTCCTGAGTAGTGTTCCTCCTCCCGTTGCTTCTTCTTCTTGTTTCAGACTGCTTGGGACTCAGTCCTATATGTGTTTACCTACTGCAAGAGTCCTTTCGAAGTAAGATAGGACAGTTACATAAGAACTTACTGTAACAGTAGATGTTTGAGAGAGGCTCTTGCAGTAGGCAATACCTTCCCACCCTCCATCCCCCTAAGCTTTTTCAGCTCCTTTTCCAGGATGGGAAATATCCGCTTCTCTCTCATCTCGCCTTTTTGGCCTTTGGCGGGAAAGAACTGGAAGGTGGGCATGGGGGACTGCCCCTTTATACTGATGTCACATGGCCGGTCACCTGACGTGGGCAGTCCTCCTCGCCAGAGACGGCTAGCTATAAATTTTTCTGTGAGGTCCTGATGCCTGCCGGCTTCAGTCCTATATGTGATTACCTACTTCAAGAGCCTCTCTTGAAGATCTACTGTTACGGTAAGTTCTTACGTAACTGTACTTTAAAAAGGTTTGTAAAAAGGGAAGGGAAAGATTGGGACCAATACTTACCGTACCTGCTTTTTGCTTACAGAGAAGTGCCACAGGCTTCAACAGGTTTTCACCATTTGAAATGCTATATGGTAGACAACCTAGAGGGTCACTAGATGTAATACAAGAAACATGGGAAGATAATCCCGCTCAAAAAGTCTGTTTCATCTTACATGTGTGCCCTGAGACAGAAACTGGCAAAATATATTGAAATTGCCCATAATAATCAGGAAGAGGCCTAAAACCAGCAGAAGGTACATTATGACCATGAGGTGAAAGAAAAAGTTTTTGAGCCAGGTGACAAGGTCTTGCTACTCTTAATGAAGTGGCAGGGGCCTTATAAAGTGGTTAGACGTACTGGCACAGTTAACTATGAAATTGAGACCCCTGATAGGAAAAATCCTTCCAAGATATCCCACACTAACCTCCTTAAGAATGGGTTGAAAAAAACACCAAAGGCTGCTTTTCTAGTTTTACCAGAAACTGATAAAGAAGATATTGACACAGCTTATGACAGACAGACTGGAACAAAGTGTAACTACTAATGCTGTAAAGGTGAATGATGAATCTTTAACTTCCAAACAAACCACAGAAATTTGTAACTTGGCAAAGACATTAAATAGTACTTTTACCACAGAGCCAGGCTGAGAAAAAGGGGTTGAGCACATAAGAGTGACAGGAAATGCTTACCCTATCAGACAAAAGTCTTACAGATTACCAGAGCGGTTAAGAGCAGACATGGTTAAGGACATACAAAAAAATGAAAGAATTGGGTATCATAGAAGAGTGGAGAATTGCTTGGTCATCACCAGTGGTGATTGTAAACAAAAAAGAAGGGGTGTAAGAATCTGCCTTGATTTTAGGAAATTTAATCAAGTGTTAGAATTTGACAGTTATCCGTAGCCCCGGATAGCTGATTTGGTGGACAGATTTGAAAGTGCCAAATACATCAGTACCCTTGAGCTCACCAAGGGTTACTGGCAAATCCCCATAGCTAAAGAATCCAAGGACAAAACTGCATTTGCCACTCACGTTGGATTCTATCAGTTCACCACCATGCCCTTTAGTCTACATGGCGCACCCGCTACATTCCAGTGGTATATGGATGTAGTTTTATCCCCTCACACTGGTTATTGTGCTGCATACCTGGATGATGTTGTGGTGTACAGTCCAGACTGGAAAAGCCACCTGGAACACCTGTGAGCAGTTATGCAATCTATCAAAAAAGCAGGCTGACAATTAATCCTACCAAATGTGCATTGGGCATGCAGGAAACGAGATAGTTGGGTTATGTTTTGGGAAATGGAGAAGTCAAGCCAGAGATTTCTAAGATAGAAGCTGTAGCTAACAGCCCTGTCCCTAAAAACAAAAAAACAAACAAACAAGTCAGGTCGTTTTTAACGGCTGGCTGGTTACTATCAGAGATTTGTTCCCAGCTTTGCCAAGTTAGCCACTCCCATCACTGAACCTCAAAGAAATGGTGCCCAAATGATGTGAATGGGACCCCAAAGTGTGATGAAGCTTTTCGGGCCATCAAGGCTGCATTATGTTCAGCCCGTTCTTGGAAGCCCAGATTTTGAGAAACAATTTTTTGTTGCATACATATACATTAGAGGTAGGCCTAGGTGCAGTCTTCAGTCAGCATATAGATGGGAAAGAACATCCCCATTCTGTACATTAGTAGGAAATTCTTATAGTTACAAAGAGGCACAGCTCCAAAGTCTCCACTTTGAGAGCTCTCTCAGAGAGAACGAATCCGTGGTGGCATGAAAATGTTTAGCTGAGGGAGGTGCGTGGTCCATTTTTATCTGCGTTTTTTTTAACAATAAAGAGTTATCCTGGAAACAGTTCGAGTGTTTTTACTTTGCTAAAGTGGAGACTTTGGAGCCATTCCCCTTTGTGACTGTGTTTCATTCTGCTTATGTCTCAAGTCCTGGCTGTTTATTGAGCAACCTCATGCCTAAAACTATCAGAACAAAACTGCATGACAGAAAGAAAAGGAACTCCACCTTTGAAAAGGAATACCTTGTGGCAAAGTGGGGAATGGAATTCCTTAAATTTTATTTGCTAGGAGCTGACTTTTTACTAATAACCAATCATAATCCTCTCTGTTGGCTTAATCAAATGAAGGAAAGCGATTCTGGAATTACAAGGTGGTATCTGGCACTACAACCATTTAAATTTAAAGTGATGCACAAATCTGGGAAAGAAAATGTCAATACTGAATTTATGTTACGATATGGATTATGAATTGAGAATTACGAAGGTTGAAAACAGATTTGTGAGTTTGGGTCTGCCCGGTCACCAAAATTTAAAATTAAAAAAATTCAAGAAAAAATTCTGTTTGCTATACTGCATATGCACTGAACTGTAAAAGTTATAAGCTAATGTTAGAAAAGAAGTAAAGTTAAAGTAAAGTAAAGTTAGAAAAGGTTGATCAGAAAGTTGGTGGATCTTGGAGTTGGGGAAAAGATGGTCAGTTGGGTGGAAAATTGGCTGAGGGACAGAACCCAGAGGGTGGTGGTGGGGGAGAGTTATCTGGCACCAGAAGGGTAACCAGTGGGGTCCCACAGGGCTCTGTGCTGGGGCCAGTGTTGTTCAGTGTCTTCATCAGTGACATTGGGGATGGCATTAAAGGCAAAATGTGCCTATTCGCAGATGACACCAAGCTCTGTGGGAGAGTGGACACAGCTGAAGGGATACGGGACCTTCAGGAAGATCTGGAAAAGCTGGGGAGGTGGTCCAGGATCTGGCAGCTTGGCTTCAATGCCAAGAAATGCAAAGTTATGCATATTGGAGCCAAGAATCCCAGGACAGAGTTTTACCTGGGTGGAGTTCGAATATCTCCATCAGAGGAGGAGAAGGACCTGGGACTGATGATCACTAGTGACCTGAAGCACTCCACACAGTGCAAGAAAGCAGCAGCAAAGGCAAACAAGATGCTAGGATGCATAGCTAGGGGGATCAGTAGTATGAGAGAGGAGGTTATACTGCCCTTGTACAGGTCACTGGTAAGGCCATATCTAGAGTATGGAGTTCAGTACTGGTGCCCACACCTCAAAAAAGACATTAACCTGCTGGAGAAGGTACAGAGGAGGGCTACAAAGATGATAGCCAGTCAGCAAGGCAAGGCATACGAGGAGAGGTTGAGGGCACTGAACATGTACTCCCTGAAAGACAGGAGAGAGAGAGAGGAGACATGATTGGGACATTCAAGTACTTGAATGGGATAAATAAGGTTGATAAGGAGAGTGTCTCTAAGCTGAGTGGCAATCATATCACAAGGGTGTGCAGTTTTAAGCTGGAGGATGAGAGGTTTAGGAGGGAGGTCAGGAAGCACTTCTTCACAAAGATGGTGGTGGACACTTGGAATGCGCTGCCAGAAGAGGTCATCTCATTGAATACAGTGGACAGCTTTAAGAGGGCTGGGATAGACATATGGGGATGGTAAGGATCATGGGGAAGGAGGGCAGGGACATTAGCTCAAGCTGTGGACCCTGCAGTATGAGCAGACTTGTTAGACCAAATGGCCTTCTTCTGCTGGCTTCTTCGTATGTTCGTATGTAAGTAAAAGACAGTTTTGGAAACTTGTTTGTTAAAACAGGTCCCCCTCTTAAAGAGGTGGGTATGTGACAGGGTTGAATAAGGCCCTGGTCCATTCTTTATGCAGAAAGAGTTACATGCAAGGATCTGTTCTATCTTCTCGTCTTCTGTCTCTTGTCTGATGACTGCTTTCAGTTGACCGGAAATCACATTCGTCAGACTGCTGTCATTTTTCAGGTTGATTTTTTTTCAATAACATTCTTCTTTGCTGGTTAGTCAGTGGTTTAAAACATTTATTTAATATGGTGACGGTGGGACAGGGGCTAATGAGAGAGAGAGAGAGATACTGTAAATGGATGGTAAGATCTATAAAATGGGTAAGTGAAACCTGCAGTGTGACTGGTGAAATTCAGTCACATGATCATGTAGTTATTACAGTACTGCCTCACAGGTCAGTTAAACTATTTTTTTTTTCAGGTGTTAGAGCTTTCTCTGCCATTTTATAACCACCAAAACACACTCCAGGGTGTGTGGTTATGCTATAATAACTGCACTCCCCAGGAGATTGCAGGCACAAGGGACAACACCTGGTATGTGCAGTTATTACATTATAACTGCGCAGCATGTCTTGTGTTATCTGATACATAGGTAGGTATGTAGGTACGTACCATAAGTAGAGAGATAAACAAATGACAGCGATAGATACTGCAAATACATAACTAGACATTGTAGATGGGTGGTTAGTCATGAAATGGGTAAGTGAAATCCTGCAGTGTGATTGGTGGAATCCAGTTACATGACCATGTAGTTATTACAATATAATTTTATGAGTCAGTTAAAATAGTTTTACTTTTGAGGTGTCTGTGCTTTTCCTCCCATTTTTTGAGCACCATATCCCACTGTTGTGTGTGTGTGTATATGCTGTAATAACTGCACTTCCCAGGTGGTTGGAGGCATGAGACTGTACCGAGGACATGCAGTTATTACAGTATAACCGCACACCTTGTCATGTGTTCTCTTTACATAGGTAGATAAATAGATATGTGGATGGATTGATAGATGGATTTACAACTCCTTATTTCTGGTACCTCTTCACACTCTGTCTCCCAGACCTTCCTCAGCCCATCCAGAATTGCTAATCACCCTCCCCACCCCTCTAAACTCTTCTTAGATCCCATCTAGGCCCTTGTGAGGGCTGTCCTTCCTCCCCATGGCTGCATCCCTAAGGGTGAGTAATCAGGTTCAGTTGTGGGGAGGAGGAGGAGGAGAAATAGTGTTGAGAATTTAAAAGAAGGAGGTTGCATGACTTGCTCAGGGTCACACAGTAAGTAAATGGTGTTTGTGGGTTCCAGCCTGAATCTTCTGGTTCTCCAGGTTCACAGCTATGTGCTCTATCCATTAGACTGGCCATACTACCAACAAAAGTCTCCTGTGCCATTTGCTTGGTGAGGAATCAATAAAAGTGACTAAAACACACACTGGTGAGTGAGTCGTTTCCTCCACTGTGATTGGGTGAAGCAACTAAACTATCTCCGTTATCAGGTGCACTGCAGCCACCATGCTCAAATGAGTAAACCCTGCATGTCATGTGGTTGTGTGCATTTCAGATCATAATGGAGCTCTTCTCTGGTGTCATCACTTTCTGATTGAAGCCTAATTTGCTCATGCATTTGACAACACTGCCTTATAATCACATATTACTGCTTGTAGGAAGTCATGATTCCACGATCCGGTTATGGGACCTGGTGGGTGGAAAAACCCGTGTCACACTAACAAATCACAAGAAATCTGTTAGATCTATTGTACTTCATCCGACACAGTAAGTGTGCACATTTATACTTGCAAGTTTGCATACAAATATCCTTTTGATATCAAATGCTGTTTAACATTTTGCCATTTGTAAAGTGTGTGGGAAGGGGTAGTTTTCAGCAGTTGCACGTTTCACTCTGAGTTTTGTTTTATGGGAGTGTGGAGATGTGCTAGTTACATTTCTGCACCAGTGGCTGCCATCAAGTGATGATACTATGTGCAGTGGACGAATGCAGGTAGTACCTTAATGTTTCTTCTTTGGACAGCTGGTTATATTGACTAATTTTTATAACACCTTGTACAAGGCACTTTTTTTTGTGCTTACAGTTACAGAGGGAGTCTGGCCAAAATTTGTAGCATCAGTAAATTCAGAATTTGGATCAGCGTATCCCAAGTCAGCCACATGCCAAAAATGAGATCTCCGTGTTACTTTGTTGAAAAGCTACAAGTCATTTTGTAACCCTAAATTTACTGCCTGTTCAAAAAAAGCCAGTTTCTGTAAAGAGCTACTGATGATGTCACAACCAGAACTCACAGCCTAGTCCTTCTCGCAAACTACTTTATGAGACTTATTTCTCCCACATTACATAAAACTGCAGTTGTATTAAACATCTGGAAAAGGAAAGCTGACAATGGGCGAGTCAGGGCATGCATTTCTATAATGTGCAGCTGCAAGGTACAGTACTTAAGAATGTGTGTGTGGGGGGGTTGGAATACAGTGGCAAACATGGCTGTAGAATAACAAAAATATGTGCCATTTTTATAATACTGCAGGGATGAGATTTCAAAATGTCATCAGACTGCAACTCTGGAATGCAGCAATGACACAATCCCAGAAAGAAGGTGGGATACACAGTCTTGGAAAGTGGCAGGTATGCTAAAATTCTTAATGTGGCAGTGTCATATAGTTTTAGAACGTGGCAGAGACACATAGTTGTGGAAGGTTGTAGGGATATGTAATTTCATAATGTGTCTTATATGGATTCATTCGGCATGTGGTGTAGTGATGCAACATTTTAAAATGTGGTTGGTATGCTTGATTTCAGATTGTGGTGGCAACATTCAATTTCAGAATGTGGTGTGGACACGACATCTCAGAACGTGGCAGTGACGCAATTTCAGAATCTTGTAGCCACATGGAATTTCAGAATGAGGCAGGGATGCATAATTTTAGAATGTAACTTGAGCATGCAGTTTTTGAATGTGGTAGTGACACTCATCTTCAGAATGGTGGGGATGTGAAGTTTCAGAATGTGGTGGGAATGCACATTTTCAGAATGTGACAATGACAGGCAGTACTGGAGCATGGAAGTTTATACACAGTTTCAGAATATGGCACGCAGGTACAGTTTTAGAATGTAGAAGAGATGCAGTTTTGAAATGGTGCAGTGATGCACAATTTCAGAATGTGGCAGTGATGCTTAGTTTTGGAATGTGGCATTGACGCATAGTTTTGGAATGTTGTGGTGACGCAAATTTCGGAATGTGATGGTGATGCACAATTTTGAAATGTGGCGATGATGCACAAATTCACAATGTGGCGATGATGCCCAATTTCAGAATGTGGCTGATGCACAATTTCAGAATACGGCTGATGCGCAATTTCAGAATGCGGCTGATGTGTAGTTCCGGAATGTGACTGATGCACAGTTTCAGAATGTGGCTGGCGGTACGGTTTGGAATATGGCGGCGCTGGTGCAGGAATGTGGCGATGGCGTGCAGTTTCGGAGTGTGGCGGTGACATAGTTTCAAAATGAGGTGGTGATGAACACTCATGCAGTTTCAGAATATGGTGGTACCACGCAGCTTCCGAATGTGGTGGTACCACGCAACTTTGGAATGTGGCTGTGTAGCGTGACTTTGGAATGTGGCAGTCATGTACAATTTTGGAATGTGGTGGTGATGCACAGTTTCAGAATGTGGCAATGACACAATTTTGGAGTGTGATGTTGACAGTTTCAGAATGTGGCATTGAAACACAACTTTGGAACGTGGTGTGGATATGCAGTTTTGGAATGTGGCGAGGATGCACTATTTTTGAATATGGCTGGGGTGCACAATGTTGGATTGTCGTGGGGATGTGATGCACAATTTTAAAATGTGGTGTAAGCATACAATTCCGGGATGTGACAAGGACAAGCAGTTTCAAAATAAAATGTAAAAACAAAGACAAGGTGCTGTGTCAGCATGTGGTCTGAAAGCAAAACAAAATGGTTATATTAAATGCATGCTGAAAATAGAAAATGGAGTTAAAAATCGGTGTTTCAACCTTAGGTCTTCTTCAGGAAATATCTAAAAGAGAAAAAAACAAAGTTCATGAAGAGGGGAGGTAAAATAAGGGATATATATGTGGAGAAAGAAGTGAGGGGAAGGCTCATGGAGAAGTGATAAAAGGCAAGATTAAGAGAGAATCTGTAAAACAAAAGAGTGATGATGAGAAAGACAAGGCATAGCAGGAGAAAATGAGCTGGAGAAGTCCCCAGGTGGGACTAATTAACAGGGCCTAGTAAGAAGGCTGAAAGGTGAGAAATGTGGGGGAAGGAGACAGATGGTGAAAATAAAAAGAAGTTAAATGTGTACAGATACAAACAGACTTTGGGGAAAACTAGAGCCGAAAGATGTTAGTGGAAAATAAGTCTATCATTTAAACCAGAGGGCTGCTGGAAGCCAAGGCGGATGATCATCTTCGTGTCCATGTTTTTTTCTATGGTCAGAATCCCAGAAGCCCTGCTGAAGGACACAAACAGAAAGGTCATTGGCACTGTGGTCCCTGGAAATAAAGTGGGATATGTAAGCAATAAGACACGACGGGGTTTGCATAATTATGGTGTGATAACCACACAATTAGGGGGCGTAGTTAGGCATAAGACCAAGTGCTGGTCATCCCTAGGAATGCGGTCATCACAACGTAATGCACAACCCCGGAGTGTCTTATTGCGTTTATAAAATGGCCCTTTATTTTTAGAAGCAGTTTTTTTTATTTTGAAACACATTTTTAAATAAGTAAAAATGTAAGTGAATCTGTGCTTTTAACACAAAATAGTCCTTCCGCCTATTGGTGCTAGATTAAAGTAGTGTTATACAGTGTGTGCCTCCCTGCCAATTTAAGCTTCATATTCCCCTGCCAGCCACAACAATTCACAAATGCCGTTTTCCTCATTCTAAGTATGACACATAGCCCCCTTACTTTATTTCATTCTCTTCACTCTGTAGACAAAACTAAAAGGAAGCCATAACAGAGACTTCTCAGTTCCCCAGTGCTGCAAGCATGAGCATGGTTCAAAACTGCCACACTCAGTGACAGCGTCATGAACTGCTCGCTCTGTCCTAAAAGATAAACAGCAGGGTGAGACATTTACCACCTTTCTTCTTTGTTTATATAGTATTAGTGCTTACTTCCTTCATTCTGTTTTTTTTTTCCCTCTGTGTTTCCCCACAATCTTTTTGCACCTACTGCAGCGCTTCCGGCGGGGGCATCCAGCCATCGGCCCCCACCGAGCTGGAGGACAGCAGGCTCACTCGATACACGAGGGTCTGGTGCAGCCGTAACTGGCCCCCCCATGCTATTCCATGATAGGCCTCCAGGTCAGTGAGAGCACGGCCATCAAGCTCCATGTTCGTGCTCAGCCCCTTTCCACCTTGGTTTTTCGCCCCAGGAGCCGGCAGTGCAATGACGCACAGCGCGTACACAGGCGTCTTGCCAGACTCCTCCCAGTCTTGCGTTGTGTGTTGTACTTGCCCCTGGTTGTCACCAGGGGCCACTCAAACGCGATGTGATCCCTCTATCCCACCCCAGAGGAAGGAGAGCAGTCCCAGGATGCTCAATCCAACCTCTCCCCTGCCAGCCCCCAGCGGCCCGAGTCTGTTCCCGAACTCGGGTTGCCGGTGTGGTGCGAGATGTGGCGTCCAGCACCTCAACCCTTAGTGCCACCAGGCCAGCTTGTGTTTCCTCACATTCAAGAAATGAAATGTTTGTCATGGAATGTTTACCATGGAATACAGGGATTCAAAATTCTGCTTCGTTCTACTAGCAGAATGTTCCTCTACTAACATACTGTACACACACAACAAAGGCCTGTTTTAGAGCCAGAGACTCAATTTTCTAACTGTCAGAGCAAGCAGAAGAGATTTCCCTGATGAGCAGATAAAGATAGAAGGGGGATTTTTCACTCTTAGCAAAGAAACAGTTGTAGTGAAAACTATAAATAATACTTAATGTTTCTAATGTGTTTGTGTGTAAGGAGAGTGTGATGATCTGGTAAACAACATTTAATTAATTTGTTTTATTTTATATTTAAGGTAGTTTTATTTTTAGGGCCCAGTTGAAGATTTCTACAGTGCAAAGGTAGCAGCCATGTTTGTGGTGGAAGATCAGTTCTGGTTGTAGGGAGATTGATGGAAGATAGTTCTGGTTGTAGGAGGACTGATTTGCTCATTGTGTGATGTGGTGTGGGACCAGGATAACTGTTCATACTTAGAGATTTAATGTGTGGTCAGCTGATCTCTCTTGGCCAATGTGATTTCTAGATTTTTTCTTGCCATCATATAAAATGGGTTTATTAGTGTCTCCATTCCTGACTGCCCTGTAATGTTCCCTGAAATGGTCAGCAAGGCATCTACCAATCTCTCCGATGTAAATAGCTGCACACTTCTTGCAAAAAATACAATATACCACATCAGAGGAGGTACAGCAGAACTCCTTGGTGATGTGAAAAACACCTGTGGGGACGACGAATTTCAGTCTTACTGGAAATAAATTTGCAGGTGTAGCTGAGAATTCTTTTTTTTTTTTTAATAATTTTTATTTTTGTATTTAGACATACAAACATAGCCAATCATATATAGTACAGGGAAATACATCTTATGCACTCAGTACATAGCACAAATAACATTGATAATAGTAAAAAAGTTATCAGATGTAGAGAGGAAGCAATTCCTTTACCTTCGGGTGCAATCAAGTTTATCATCTGTGACCAGTAGAAATCCAGTAAGGACCACTTAACCTGTCCCATTAATATTGTTTCTATTAAAACCTGAGACCTCTTCTTGAGCATAAAATTATCTAATAACTAGATTTGGGACAGGATACGGTGCAGTAAATCATCATGAAAATATACTGCCCTCATGGAACAAATTCAGGGTAAGGCTCCAGTTGATAAGAGGTCCAAAGCCTCCAGTTATTATCAACATTTCTCTTTCTATTATTCAATCTGGCTGAGGTGCGTTCCAGATTATATACCTCATAAATTAGGCTATTCCACGCCTCTTCAGTAGGAATTCTATCTGTGAGCCTGAGTCTGGTGAGCACTTTCTTGGCTATCACAATTAAGAGTGTAACCATTTTATATTGTTTCCAATTTAATTTAATTCAGATGGAGGAGTGGCGGTCAGGACGAAAGTTGGTGTACACCATTCTAATATCCCAAAGATTTCTGTCAATTCTGATATAATGTAATTCCAGTTTCTCTTAAGCTTAGGACAATACCAAAATATATGGGCATGGCCTGCTCTCTTGCGTCCACATTTTCTCCAGCATGACCCCTGCTCTGGTCCTTGAATCTTAGCAGAAATATCTGGGATTTTAAAGAAGCAGAGCCTGATCTTCCACACAAACTCTCTCCAACATGTTGTCGAGGTAATTTTAGAATAAGGGAGAGTCGCTTGTTGCTATCTCTTCCTGTATCGTGGAATCTAAATCTGTAACTCATCGGTGTCTAACCACCTCTAAATCATCTCTTTTGGATTGCTGTAGTGCCTTATATAGGTTACTTATAATATGCTCTGAGGTTTCTCCTCGTAGATGCAGGGCAATAACCGACACCAATTTTTAAGGGGATTCCACTATTTTTACTAGTGGGTCTTCTAGAGGCGAAAGTTTTTCCTTAAGTGATAAATAGGTTGAGTAATATTTTGAAGGTAATTTATATATAGACTGTAAGTATGAAAAGGAATAAATTCCCATGGGGCCCACCATCTGAAAGACAAAACAGAGGGAGTATTGTTCCGAATCCCTTAGTGATTTGTTTAACTGAGGTGTACTAAAGTCGGAATCATAGGCCATAGCTGTGAAATAGTACCTCTCAGATGTGGATAAAATATATCTGGTTAAGTAAATCCAGGCTTTAAAGAATTCTCTTGTAAATGTTAAGAAACTTGTCATGGGTATACATCCTGGGGGGTTACACACTAAATAAGGGTAAAATGGTTCCATTCCATTAATAATTGTGTCTATAGTTTTCCAGTGTGCCGCGTAGTAGGTAGATGCACGTCGGAGAGCTATGCGGGTGTGTGCGGCTAGAGCATAATGCCAAGGCCCCGTTGTGTTCTAGGGCGCTGCAATAAAGTAAATTTCACTTGTGGTATCCCGCCTCCCCATATAAACCTTGAAATAAGCTTATCCCAGGATCTGAAGTATGCCTCAGAAGGGGTAATTGGAAGGGTTTGCAGATAAAAAAGCAGCCTAGGTAAGATATTCTGTTGAATAGTTTCTGCCCGATTAAAAATTCCTAGGTACAAGTGTGACCATTTGGACAGATCTGCCGTGATATGTTGGGAGATTGGTTCAGAGTTCACCAGCTCCAGGTGCGTCATATTGGAGGGTATTTTTATACCCAGATATTGCAGCTCCGCTCTACGCCAGCGAAATGGGAATGTATATTTTAGGGTATGAGAAGGGGAAAATGTGAAGTTAAGCATTTCGGTCTTAAAATTGTTTATCTGGTATCCTGAAACTTTAACAAAAAGATCCAATTGATCCCAGAACACTGGCACAGAGATTTCAGGTGTAGTTAGAGACAGTAGGATGTCGCCTGCAAAAAGAGTAAGCTTATATGATCTCCCCCTCAATGGGATTCCTTCTGTGTTAGTTTGTTTTCTAATATTAGCAGCTAGAGGTTCCAAGTATAATGCAAAAAGTAAAGGGGATAATGGGCACCCTTGTCTGATCCCTCTAAAAAGAGGGAAAGGGGAAGAAAGGGATCCATCCAGTTTAAGATAGGCTACTGGTGAGCAGCACATGGCCTGGATTTGGGAAATAAATCTCTCCAGAAAAGCGAATTCCCTTAGTGTGGCCCACAAAAAGGGTCACGACACCCTATCACAAGCCTTCTCTGCATCAAGGCCAAGAAGGATTAAGGGTATTTCTATTTTTATCGCATATTCAGTGAGCAGTAGCACTCAACGTACTGCATCGTGCTTGACGTCTCCTAATAAATCCCACCTGATCTGGGTCAATAAGCTGGGGTAAAAACGTGTCGATCCTATGGGCTAGAACTGACATAAAAATGTTGTAGTCATAGTTTAGTTTTGAAATTGGGCGGTAGGAAGACATCAGAGTAGTGCCTTTGCCAGGCTTAGGGATTGCTGCTATTTCAGCATATTTCCAAGAAGGAGGAGGTGGCAGTCCTTCCTGTAGCTCTCTATAGGCCGACAGCATTACAAGGATGAGCAAATTCTGGAATTTCTTATAAAATTCATTTGGATAGCCGTCTGGGCCCATGGCCTTCTGAGATTTAGTTAGCTTGAGGGTAGCTTTAATTTCTTCTCCTTTTAATGGGACGTAGGAGGTCTTCTGCTTGCTGGGCTGAGAGGCGGGGTAATGGAGAGATTTGCAAGAATTCAGTTATCTGTTGGGGGGAGGGGTGGGTTTCCACCGAATATAAGGTACAGTAAAAGTCCGCCATAGCTTGCCTAATCTCCTGAGGCTGTAACAGTAAACGTTTAGTCTTATGGGCATATATTTTGGTGACCATCACCCGTTGTCTGGCACCTCTCATGCGTCTGGCTAATTGTCTAGCTTCCCTGGGGCCCCCTTCTTGTAAAGTAAGTTTTAAATAATATAACTGCTGTTCTATTTTTTGGTCAGCCAACCTCTGAAGTTTTTGTTTAATAGCCAATAGTTGAGGTTTGGCTGATATGTCCCCTAGGTAAAGTTGTTTTTGTAATTTGGCTAGAGTTTCCCCAAACTCTTTCCCTAAGAGTTCCCGTTCCCTTTTCTGATGGGTCGAATATGTGTAGCAGCGAGTTCTGTTGCAAGGTGTGGTACCTGGTAGAGAGAAACTGTTGGGTGTAGGTAGGCTGCTTTTTGCCAGGAGATTTCGCAGGTTGGGTGGCCAGCGGTAGGAGGCAGTAGGTGGTTCTGTGAAGGAAGCACCAGTGACTGGGTCAGCAGTGGTCCAGGGACCACAGTGCCAATGACCTTTCTGTTTGTGTCCTTCAGCAGGGCTTCTGGGATTCTGACCATAGAAAAACAATGTGGAAACCAAGATGATTGTCTGCCTTGGCTCCCAGCAGCCCTTTGGTTTAAATGATAGACTTATTTTCTACTAACATCTTTCAGTCCTTGTTCTCCCTAAAGTCTGTTTGTATCTGTACACATTTAACTTTTCATTTTCACTATTTGTCTCCATCTCTGTCTCCTTCCCCCACATTTGTCACCTTTCTGCCTTCTTACTAGGCCCTGTTAATTGGTCCCACCTGGGGACTTCTCCAGCTAATTTTCTCCTATTGTGCATTGTCTTTCTCATTATCACCCTTTTGTTTCACAGATTCTCTCTTAATCTTGCCTTTTATCACTTTTTCCCCCGAGCCTTCCCCTTTCTTCTTTACCCACATATATATCCCTTATTTTACATCCCCTCTTCACTAACTTTGTATTTTTCTCTTTTAGATATTTCCTGAAGAAGACCTAAGGTCGAAACGTAGATTTTTAACTTCATTTTCTATTTTCAGTGTGCATTCAAAATAAAATGGTGTGTCCTGCCATATTCTAACAGTGTACATCCTTACTTTTATTCCAGAATTGCAGTCCTTGCTAAATTCTTTACTGTGTGTCCCTGTCGCATTCTCAGATTAAGTGTCCCACCACACTGCAAGATGGCACAGCCTGCCACATGCTGAGATTACGTCTCTCCCCCCACCCCCCAGCATTCTAAAACTGTGCACCACTTTGACAGTCTATACCTTTGTTCAACACTGCATTCCAAAACCACCTCCTGATGTATTCTAAAGTACAGTACCATGCATCTGAACATTCTGGAAACGCACGGACTGCAGGCAACCCTGTGTCAGTTTTTATTTTTTAAATAAATACTACAGCTACAGTTTCGATAACTTTGAAGAAATGGGTCCTATAAGGTTGCCGATAGGGAGGACATCTGTGAGTTCTGGTTGTGACATCATGAGTGGCTTTTCACAGAAACTGGCTTTTTTGAACAGGGAGTGAAATCAGTGTTACCAAACAGCTAATAATTTTAAAATGAAGTAACGTAGAAACCTAATTTTTGGTATGAGATTTATTGGGAGTAGGCTGTTTCTAATTCTGCAATGTAGTACTTTTGACCGGACTCTCTCTTTAATGACTGAGAGATAATACTAGGTTATAGACATACATCTGTAATGCGTTTTATCTGACATTGTGTGCTATAGCTCGAAATAACATTTCATCTGTATTCTTTATTTGTGCAGCTGTGCTTTTAGAAAAGTTTTAATAAAAACAAACTCATATATATTGCAAGAAACTGTGTTAATGCAGAGATTAGTGTTGTAAGAACGCAAAGTGTACAAAGATGGGAAATTAAAAGACATTAGGGATTTGGGTCTCCGGAATATTGGCAAATCAGGGGTGGGGTCTTAGTTGGGGTTGTCAACTCTAATGCACCCCCCCCCCAGGCCGTAGCCTCCTGTCCAAAGCACAAGATACAGCTTCAACCTAGTGCCTCATAGTGATACAGTATAGCCAACATAATCTGTCAAAGCATTCTTCACTCAGGGTCCTACGAGAAGACATCACATTTGACCTTGTCTGACCCAGGGTAGGGGTGGGCATTAGGGTTGTCAACCCCAGGTAAGGCCCCACCACTGATTCGCCAGTACCCCGGAGACCCAAATCCCTAATGTCTTTCCATTTCCCGTCTTTGTACGCTTTGCATTCTTACAACTCTAATCTCTGCATTAATGTAGTTTTTTTGCCACTAATTTCCCTTCTTTTTGTGATAGTGGAACTGTATCCTCATTTGCGCAGGTCCCTTTGAGACCTGTGCAAAATGAGCTAAATACAATATTAGAGACAGTCATGATGCAGTGCATGGGGCCAGCACATCCTGGCACACGTCTCAGTACCTTGTGGGTGAGGTTCCCTGACCCACCACAGCATGTGGCGTCTGTGCCAAAACACTGCTCCATCCCTTCCCAGGCCATGACTGGTGCTACATGCTGCAGCACCTTGCCTGTCAGCCTTGCCCCAGTAAACTGGCTCACTGAATTCTCATGTGAACTCTGCTTACTGGCACGGTAAGGCAGCATGTTCCCCAGAGGTGCAACGGACATCTCTGCAGTCAATGCTACTTAATAAATTATTTGTTTTTAAATATTTTGACCCCAAACATTCAACATATTTCTTCTTATGACGCCACCTCATAAACCCTATACGTGAAAATTTTCAAATCCGTGCTGAAATGCCATTCTGCATTATAGGTGCGAAAACAGTATGTGAATTTTTTTTTTTTTTAACCAGGAGAGACACACTAAGCTGAAAACTTGTTTATGGGTGCGACGTGGGAGCACAAGGAAGTTAAGTGACTTGCTCAGGGTCACACAGTATGCAAGTGGGGGCTGTGGGATTCAAACCCAGGTTTGTAGCTCAGAGCCTTAAACCACTGCACTATACTGCCTCCTAAAATGACAGCTGTACTGTTCATGAGTTGGTGTGAAAAAATGGGTATGTTGAAAATCTGGAGCCCAAATATTGTAAATTACCAAAGTTATGCGCCTGCGTAGATGTACGCTCATTACGCAGCCATTTTTAGGAATTGTTTTGCTACATATTCAGCATGGCCATTTTGGGAACCCACCTCATGAACACTGGCGCTATCATTTCGTTAATCGGTCCTGAAATGTGATTCGGCACAGCGGCTGCGCCATTCCGCGCCAAAGGTGCGAAAACACATCTTGGACAGGATGTAAGAAATGACAGCTGTACTTTTCATGAGGTAGTGTGGAAAAAATGGGCATGTTGTAAATCTGGAGTCAAAATATTGTAAATTACTAAAGTTATGCACCTGCGTAGAAACTGCGCAACACACGTTCGTAACGCGGTCATTTTTTTGATTTTGCCACCATTTAGCATGGCTTTTTAGATCCTACCATGAATATTATATCATTTTGTTATTGGTCCCGAAGGTGATTCCAAGCAGGATCGCGAAATCACCTCCGGGCCCAAGTAACGAATGACAGCAGTAGTGTTCATGAGGTGGGTTCCCAAAAAGCCCATGTTGAAAATTTAGTGGAAAAATTCAAAAAGATGGCAAAGATATCACTGTAAGTTCAAAACGCCACTGAAATACATTATACAGCATTTACCTGTATTCTTCAGGTCACGGTTCGGCTTTTAAGAGTGCACACATGTCCCGGTCCACAGAAGATAACATCGCCCGACCTCCAGAGGTACATATAAGGTGTGGGGTGGGGTGGTGGGGTACAGTGGAGGGTTGGGATGGGGAGGGCATGGCAGGGACTACAAGGGATGGTTCCCTTTTTTTTTTTTTTTTTTTTTTGCAGGTTCTGAAAAAAAATTAAAAGATGCCTGGGGCCTGTTTGCTTTTATTTCCAGGCACACTTTGTCAGCATAGGGGTGGGCTCCCCAGTGTTCTATACTGCTGGGGAGGGGGACATGCACTTCATTTCAACAGGGGGATTGAGACCCCCGATGTTTGTCATAAAATTAAACAAGGGGCTGCAGGGGAGAGGGTCCGACACCGGGGGTTGGCATCCCGGTGTTGGATTATATTACAAACAATACACTGCCATCAGGGATTGGGACCCCAGTGTGCAGATGACACTTGACTTCAGGGATCAGCCACACTGAGACTGGCAGGCCTACAATGCAAGTAACCCCATCCCGGACCCGAGTCACGACAGCAGGGGCCTGCACTATACAACACAGCTGTCTATAATGAATGATAGCTGTGTCACATAGTGTAAGTACTATACAACACAGCTGTCATTTATTAAAGACAGATTTGTTGTATAGTATTTGATAGTACTTGCGCTATACGACACAGCTGTCGTTCATTAAAGGCAGCTATGTCATATGTGTCTCGAACTCTGGCAGTAAGTATAGTATAAGGGGGTGTGTGTAGGGTGGTGGGCACTCAGTGGGAAGATCGGGATGGGGAGAGGGGGTGAGCAGTGACCACGAGGGACTGTTTTTCTTGCATTCAGCTTTAAATAAAAAAAAAAAAAAAATAATCAAGGGTCGGTTTTCTTTTTTGCAGCTATACATATGAAAGCAAGCAATCAATCAGGACACTGGGAGTGGGCTTCCCAGTGTTGCACGCAGCTATGTGTGTGTGTGTGTGTGTGTGTGTGTGTGTGTGTGTGTAGGGGGATTACATGAAACAAGGGGATGTGGGGGCATCCTGGTGTCGGATTCTACTAATAAATAAATAATACATAAATATAAAAAAATAAATACATATATACACACACAAACTGTCACTGGGAGTTAGGGCCCCCAGTGTGCAGATTACAGTGGAAGGCACAGACAGGCTGGGCTATAATGACGGTAGCTCCTGACCTACGAGTGGCGACAGCAGCAGCTGTGCTGTATAGTGCAAGCTGCTGCTTTTGCAAAAATCCAATTATAAATAGAGCGTTGATTTTTGAAATGTGCATGCTCAAAATCGGAACATTTTTATTAAATATTTTGAAAACTACTTAACTGAGGGACCTAAAATCCACAAAAGCACACACCTTGGACCAGCCCCTGTCAAACCTGAGAGTTTTAGGATTCAGAGCCTCCTATAAATTTTTTAGTTGTCAGGTGGCAGAAAAGTCTTAAACATTTTCAAATATGGAGACTTTGGGTTTTTTTGCACCTCTGTAACTTTGCCTCCCCGAACCGATATATGTGCAAGTTACAGGATCAAGAGATCCTGGCTCAGAGGATGTGCTTTCCAAATTTCATGTAAATTGGTTGAAAGGGGGCAAAGTTATTAAGGTGCAAAAATCTGAGTTTAACATGGAGGTGCTTACCCTCATCCCTAATATACAGGCACTATTGTGCCTGTGTGTGTGGGAGTGACCTCTGAATACTCACAAGTGGCGAAGCCACGAGTGAATATTCAGAGGTCACTGTACAGGACTGAACATATTTCCCATATCACACAAGAGCACATCATGTATCTTATTTATACAATGGGGGCCTCATTGTTGCAAATGTACAATTTGCGCAGCTTTGCATGGGTTTAGCACGGGTTTGGGGGGGTGTAATATACAGCATTTATTTTAACTCTGCTGATGTCAAGATTTATTTCACTGCAGTGAAAATAACGTGTTTCCTCTCACTGGAATATGTCTCACCCCCATTGTATAAAAAAAAATATATATGTGTGTGTGTGTGTGTGTGTGTGTATGATATGTATGTCTGTGTTTGATATGTATGTGTGTGTGTATGATGTGTGTATGATATATATGTAGGTGTATGATATATATTTATGTGTATGTATGTGTATATATATGTATGTATATACATATATGTATATGCATGCGTGTATATGTATATGTATCCATGTGTGTATAAATATATGTATATATGTATGTGTATATACATATTTATATATATATATATATATATATATGCATATGTGTGTGTATATATATATATATCTATATGCATGTATATGTATATAGGTATGTGTGTGTGTGTATATATGTATATGTATGTATATATATATATATATATATATATATATATATATAATAAAAATAACTGGTCAGCAATTTCTCTCAATGTACTGACCAGGTTGATATTTTCCATAGCAACCAGCTGGTTGTTATGACATTCATGAGCCATGCCAGTCAAACTATGCGGCTGCCTCATTGGCCAACATTCTGTATGTGGCGGGCCAAACAGTCTCACAAACTGCTGGAGAAAAACTGCTGGTCTGTTATAAAAATAAAAGATGGGAGGTTTATATGAGACGACGCACTTCGCTGTGGATGCTGATAAACTCGCCGCCTTGGGGTTTATGTGCATCCCACAACCGTGCATTAAATTATCATATCAAACATATATATACATATATACACACACACACATATACATATATATATATATATATATATATATATATAGTCTTTGCAAAACTCCATTAATGCATCAGTTAGACAGAAGTGTGGAAATTCCACGTTAGGGTTAGCACCCCAACCCCAAGCCCCTCCTCAGAACCATAACTCCGCATTCCCCCCCACATACACATGCAAGGAAGGGCCAAGGCAAGACAGCCAACCAGAGGTAAGCAGAATCAGGTAACAGAAGTAACATACAGGTCTGTAAAAGTTCCACAAGACAGAGGCATCGTCCTAGTCCACCAAGTGTATGAGTTCTACAGCCATCATAGTGGCTTTGGGGTACACACATGTGCTGGGCAATGATGGGTGATGGTGGCTCACAATAAGGATTGTTGCATTACAAACAGCAATAAGAAGTTTTAAGCAGATGCCCATATTTCAACAGTTAACAGCTGATGAAACACTCAGTATGTTATCCACACATAGTGTATTAGAAATTACCATTTCTGTGAGCCTAGCAACAGTCATTGGATGTTTTTTGGTTTTTTTCTGATACAGTGAGTCAGTCCTAATAACAAACAGTGGTAATAATAGAAGTACTGTTTTAGCAGCAATACTTGCATCAACCCAGTTGTTGAATTACGACACACATGAATCAGTATTTTGAAAATGTGTACAGAGTAAGTGTCATTGTATTAAGAAAAAAAATGCCAGCAGTAATGTGTCATCATATTGCGCTGGCAGCATAGAGTCAATTGTACTGTACTTGTTTTTTCATTACAGTGTTATGTGAAATTGGTACAGTGTTGTGATTATGGTGCTTACAGATGTGCTGGAGTGGTGTAATGTCTTACAGTGTTGCATGTGTGGGGGTGGTGGGGATTCGCAGTTAGGGTTTTGAGGAGGGGGCATGAGGTGTGGTGGTTTGTTGGTGTAGAAAGAACCCTAACTGATGCATTAATGGAGTTTTTGCAAAGAGTTTCCTTTCTTTTTTAAAAGTGTAATATAAATAGTAAATTGTATGTGTTGGAGGGCCTCATGCTCCCACCAAGCTGCCTATTTCTGCATAATGGTATGTGTCTGCGGGGGCCTGCGCTCCCACTTACACATAATTACGGAGCCGTACAGCAGCCCTATAAGGCATGGAACCCTTGTACCTCTAATTTGCCCATATCTTGGGTGCCGTAGCTGCTAGAAAAAAATTCAAGTGTAGTTGTAATCATGAGAGTGAGTAGTTCTTGCAACATAAGTAGACCGAATAGGTGTCTTGCATCATTTACAAGATATGGGCACCGAAAAGCACAGTGACTGTTAACTCTGAGGGCATAATAGTGGCCTACGCACATAAAAATGAGCAATTGGAACACTAATTTGCAAATATCTCAGGAACCATACAAACTAGAAAAAAAATTTAAATGTCATGGTTTTCATGTCTTTCCAGCCTACTTCTGCACCTAGTCCGCCTAGGGGGACTAAGAATTTGTGCGACGAAAAGTCCGTATCTCGAACTGTTCGAGATACGGGCCCCCAAAAGGTGTCATGGGCGCTGCAGTGTTATCCTATGGTAAAATTTCTGAACTTCAGAATGCTGTAACTATGGGCCTGTTCAATGTTTCCATACCAAACCACCAAGATGCACATCTGTGGGACTAGGGTTTGCCACCCTGAAAATTTCAGGCCAGTAGTGCAATACATGTTTCCACAATGACGTGACAGAGAAAACAGCTGCCACAATGTTGTCCTACAGGAATATTTCTGGACTTTGGAATGCTGTAACTAGGGCCTGTTGAATATTTTCGTACCAAACCACTGAAAGGTACATCTGTGGCACTAGGGCTTGCCACCCTGAAATTTTGAGGCCAATAGCACAGTCCACCTTGCCACAATCAAGTGACAATAAAAAAGCAACACATAGCAAAATTCTCCTATCTCTATAATGGGAATGTTAGTGTGCACAAAAAAGTGTTACCGCGGTTACTTTTTGGAGTGAGCGTGATTGTTTGCGTGCCAGCATAAATGTTTGCGCAATCAAAAAACTGAAAACATTTAAATAACATTTTTCCAGACTAGCTGGTTAAAAACTAATGCCAGTGGCATGTTCCTCTGGGCCCAATTAGGTAAACACAGTGGTTGGTGTTCTGTGAAGTGCAGTATTTTTTGAATTACAGCGTTTTTTCTCTCTCACTAACTGAAAACAAGATGGCGGCAGCACGACAACATTTTGGGGCAAGCTCGACAACAAAATGTGATTGCCAATGATCTTATCTGTGTCAGCTTTCAGCATTCATCACTATTGGGTTATAGCTCTGGAGCTAGGACCTCGCGGGAGACTTTTTTTTTTTTTTTCTCCTAGGGGCGGCGCTGCCCTCGGGGCCGACATTCTACTTGACACTTGCGGGTTGGCCATTAACTGCTGTCGATTCCGCCCTCGCCTCAGTTCTTCTTCTCCCGCCATCGAGTGAGGACCTCGTGAGGAAACTATAATCAACCTTCGTTTTGCAGCCTAGTTTCTGCTGCCTAGTTCCTGCGGCTAGTTTGTGTTTTCGTGTCTGTTCTGCTTCACTTCCTACTCGACGCCGCTTCGTTGGTACCCGGTAAGACCGTTCTTTTATTAAGCGACGTCGAGTACTGTGTTTGTATTTATTTATCATTCGGTCATGCCTCGTTCTGGGGACAAGAAATCATCGATGGCGGGGCAGCCATCTGTGCATCTGTGTTCCTGTGGTCACCTTTACTCCATCTCAGACCAGCGTGGCCGTTGTCTTTCCTGCCTCGGCCTGGCCCATGACATGGACAACTGCGATGCCTGCTTCTCTATGGACAGTCGAGTTCTCCAGATGCACGCGTTTATAAAGTTGAACGTGCACCGCTGACTTTCGGCGGGGCGGGTTTGCAGTCGGCAGGCCAAGGTCAGGACTCTTGACCCTTCCTCTGGGTCCCTTCCTGGTCCTATATGTCCCACAGAGGAGGGGGCCTCCACAAGTTTCAGCCTTGCCTCAGCGGAGGCTCCTTCCGTGGTGCAGGAGGCTCAGTCTGGCCCTCTCGGGGGGGCCGGGCTGGAGGCACCGCATTGGCGATCGCTTCTCCGGAAGCGAAGGCTCCCCAGGTGTCGAGTTCTGGGGCCCGGGCCGACACCGTCCTCTGTGCCATCTATCGGTGCCACCGTTGGCTCTGGTGCCGCTTGCTGCGCTGTCCCTAGGCATCGCTTCTCCCTCCGGCACTGTTCGCAGTGCAGGGGAGGAGGGCATTGCCATGGGCGGTGCAGATGCAGGTTTGCCTAGTCTGGGGTCGGCGCCGTTTCTGTCCTCTGTGCAGTTTGCGGCGCCAGGGATGGGGGTGCTGCTGTCGACTCTGGTGCCATTCGTGGGGCTGGGGACGGCCGCTGTTGACTCCGGTACTGTTCGCGGGTGCAGTGCCGCGGTCGGTGCTGCCTTCAACTCCGGTGCCGTTCGTGGTACTGGGAGGGTCTGACCAGCCGGCAGTGGTCCAGGTGGCCACTGTCATGCAGCCCAGAGCCACTAGTATATCTGTCCCCTCAGCTGGGGCACCCCCTTCTATGGTGTGTCTGGACAGTCTACGTTTGGGACAGCCTGGGGCACCCCAGGAGGTGGAAGGTACTGTACTCTGGGTAGACTCCTTGGAGTTGGCCTAGGGTTGCCAGCTACCTAGGCTGGTGGTAGCGAGGAAGAGGGCCCTTTCAGAGTCGGAAAGGTTGCGGGGCGCAGCGGCCCCTCACCAGGGACTTGCCCGGCTTTTGGGAGGAGCCGTAGTGTGGACCCTCGCTCTTCCCTTGAACACTCCTTGAGAGGGACTTCTACTTTGGAGGTCAGGGGCCGTCCTTCTGGGCTCACACGTTCCCGGTCACCTCACAGGGGGAGTTCTTCCCACGGGCACAGTTCTAGCTGTTCCAACCCGGTTGAATGGCCTTCAGCTGCAGGGACTACCAGGTCTACCTGTTGGGTGCATCTGCTAGGCCCCCCCCGGCCTGGGCAGAGGTGGCGCCCCTTCTGCTAGGAGGTTAGCCCCCGTGCCACTGCCTGCATCTCTCTCTCTCTCGCCCAGGCATTCCCTGTCCTAGGGGACCCCTGACCTGGGAGGAGTTCCGTCTTCAGCTGCACATTTACCTTCCTGTCTCAGTGCCATGGATGAGCGGGTGTTACACCGCGCTCCCATGCAGCCTGACTCTGAATCTCTGGACTCGTCAGCTTCGTCTTGTCCCTTCTCTGAGGGTGAGGAACTTTCTGTCCACCTTTCCCCAGCGTCTCATTTCAGTTCATACCAGTGCTTCCTCTAAAGGATGCTAGACAAGCTCCACCCCAACCCGTCCTCTGAAAGCAATCCTGACCGGATGACACGCACCTTCTTGGATCAAACCATTTCTTGTTCCAGAATCTTGTAGATTACTTGGAAATAGCCTCTTGCTAAGTTTACTTAATTGTGGTCTTATGATTTATTCTGGGACAAATTATACTTTGATTCAGAAATTACAAGTGTCATATAATAGTATTTTACATTTTATAACAGGTCTCCCCTTGAGGACGCACCATCGTGTCTTGTTAAATGTAGCAAACTGTCTTTCTCTCCAAGACAGGATAAACCTGAAACTTGGTGTTTTTTTGTTTAAGTGTTCACAAGGTTTACTCCCTCAGGCTACCCAGGATTTAATTCCTCCTCAATTAAATGGCATAGAATGTACGTTTAGGTCTAGGGGTTCATTTAGAATCCCTTTTTACAAAAAAACTATCGGCCAAAGATCTGTAATGTACAGAGCAATAAAAACTTTCAACAACATTCCATCTAATATTACCACCACAGGGACGGTTCAATTGTTTAAAAAATGTTTTTCAAACTGGTTAAACAATCTCGGTGTATGTCATTGTTTTTAAAATTTGTATTGTATTATATTTAATAATGTTGGTCTACTGTATTACATTTTTTATATTTTTGTAGTCTATGTTTATTTGTTGACTTGTCACTTGTGAAAACGGGCAGATTGCTCATCTAGCTAACAAGTATAAAAATAAAAATGAAATGAAATACAGTGCGGCCAACCTCATGGTTCCCGCCTGGCCTGCCCCCTTCTGGGATGTGTCACTTCGGCTCTGGCAACGTCCCTTTTCCACTGTTCCAGCCCCAATGGACCTACACCAGAGGTATTGCGCTCCCCGGAGGTCTCCAGGGAACTATACCTCACCCCTCTTCGGGTCTAATATGTCTGGATACCCTTTCTGTGCTTCGCACCCCATACTGTGACCAACCCCCAGACTCAGACTCTGTGGATTTTGATTTCTGGGGGAGAAGGATGTTCTATTCGGCATGGATTCTCCTTTCTGTAGCCTCACATCAGGCCCACTATGCTTCCTATGACAGGTTCTTGTGGTCCATGCTAGGACAACTTTTAGCTGCTATGCCTGACATGGAGGAAACCAGGCAAGCCATTGCCATCTCTGCTCAAGGCCTGGAGCTTGCAAGGCACCAGGCAAGGGCATCTTACGATGCCAACAAGGTAGCCTCCAGGATTGTAGGGACAGCATTCGGCACTAGGCGGATAGCATGGCTTCACCTATCCCAGTTGTCACCCTTGGCCCTGCTTAGGATGATTTCCTCTGCCTTCTAGAGAGCCTACCTCTTCTCCCGTAAGGTGAGACAGCAGCTTTTGGGGTGCCTTCCCTCTCCCACTGGGAGTTCCCTGTTTCACCCAGATTAGTCTCAGGCCTCTCCAGACTGGTAAGGGTTCTCCCCTGTGGTGTCCCCCTCCACTGGAGGCTAAGGGACTTCATCCCTTAGGGACGTTTTGGGCCCCCTTTGGGGGGCTCAGTACTCACCCAATAGTGATGAATGGTGAAGATTGACACAGATATGAAAATTACGTACCTACCGTAATTCTTGATCTTTCTGTGTATCTATTTGTGCCCTGATGGCCTTGCGGAGGTGCTTGACCTGTCGGAATTTCCTACGACAAGCAGGGACCCAGAGGCTTTGCTTTTGGCTTATAATAGGGCCATTACTACTGCTCTGGATTCTGTTGCTCCTGTCCGTGTTTGTCCTCTGTCCCTCCACCCTTGGTCCCTGTGGTTTGACGGGACCTTGAGCGAGCTGCGGCGACTAGGACGAAGGTTAGAGCGTTGCTGGTGGAAATCCGCCCTGGAGGTTGATTATCTTAGACTGCTAGAGCATTATCGACTCTACCAGTCAGCAATCTCCCGTAAGAAGGAAGATTTCCTGTCCGGGGAGATTGCTGCCGCTCAGAACTGACCAGCTCAGCTCTTTCGAACTGTAGCTAGGCTGTGCAACTCAGCCTGTCTGCAGGTTCAGAGAGTCTTTTCACAATTGGAGTGTGAGGAGCTTGCTCTGTTTTTTGCTGATAAGGTGGCCAACATCAGGGCGGAGATTCAGTCAACACACTCTGTGAGAGTTGCTGATGATCGGTGCTTGGCCACTGTCCCTCACTACTCTTGGAGTACCTTCGACCGGCTGGAGATCGTGGATGTTATGCGGATTGTCCAGGGTATGCACCCTATGTGCTGTGGATTAGATCCAGGCCCAACTTCCATGATTATGGGTTGTTGTGATATTATTGGCCCGGTCTTGGCACAGATAGTCTGGTGCTCCCTTGAGTCAGGTGAGTTTCTTAGCTCCCTGAAGGAGGCAGTGGTGACACCCCTCTTGAAGAAAGGTTCTCTGGACCCAGATTGTCTGGCAAACTACAGACCAATCTCTAACCTCCCCTTTTTGGGGAAGGTAATTGAGAAAGTAGTGGCTGTACAGCTGGAGAACCATTTGACCATCCATAGCACCTACAAACCTCTCCAATCCAGTTTTCAAAAGAGGCATAGTACCGAGGCTGTGCTGGTTTGGGTGCTCAGTGATCTCCTGATGGCGAGAGATCGAAAAAACCAGTCCATCTTGGTGCTTCTTGATCTCTCATCAGCTTTTGATACCATGGATCATGGGGTACTGCTCGAGCACCTGAGGTTCATCTGTGGCCTGACAGGTTCAGTTCTCAGATGGTTTAGATCTTTCCTTACTGACAGAACTCAGAGTGTGGTTTCGGGGATTTTTTTCCTTTGACCCGTTCTCTCTGTCATGTGGGGTTCCTCAGGGCTCTGTGCTGTCAGCCATGTTATTCACGGTGTATATGCTGTCCCTCAGAGACATTGTAAGACGGTATGGGCTGAGGTTTCACTGCTATGCTGATGATACCCAGCTCTACGTGTCTTTTGCACCTGACCAGGATGGAGCACTCTTGGTTTTTAATAACTGCCTCACTGAAATCCTGGATTGGATGAATTCCAGCTGGCTGAGGTTGAACCCAGGGAAGACTGAGGTGATGGTTGTGGATCCAGGACGTCGGATAGAGGGTTTGGGGGTGGGTCACCTCTCAGGGCTTTTCCTGGGGGGCTTCCAGCTCCCGACCTCTGAAAGGAGTGCGGGATCTGGGGCTGACGTTGACGGCGGGCTGACACTATCGCTCAGGTGTTGGCCGTCACACGCCTTCCTTTTACCACCTGAGGAACATTGCTAGATCAAGCAACTTGTTCCGTCCGTGATCTTCCCACATTGATCCACGCCTTTGTGACCTTGCACTTGATTATTGCAACTCCCTTCACTTTGGGCTTCCGGGGTTGATATCCGCCATTTGCAGCTGGTGCAGAATGCTGCGGCCCAGTTGTTGACAGGGACTCCTCAGACTTCCCATATTACACCCGTGCTGCGCGAACTGCACTGGCTGCCAGTTCAGTGGTGGATCACCTTCAGAGTCAGATTACTGACTTATAAAGCCCTACGGGGACTCGGCCCTGACTACATGAAAGAGCTCCTGTCCCCTTATCACCCTGAGCGATTGCTCCGCTCTGCAGACGAGGGGTTGCTAGAGATTCCAAGGGTAGTTTTAAAATCTTCATAGAAACATGGAATTTGACGGCAGATAAGGACTGCTTGGCCCACCCAATCTGCCCATTTCCCTACCTAATGGATAAGCTGCAGATCTTAGATAACCAGCAGCCTACTTCTTCCTACCCCCAACCCCTAGAATTGCCTTATGACTGTCCCATGCATGCTTGAATTCCACCACTGTTTTTGACTCCACAGCATCCTCCAGAAGGCCGTTCCATGCATCCACAACCCTCTCTGTGAATAAATACTTCCTTAAATTTCCTCTGTGCCACCCCCCCATCTTCAAATTGTGCCCCTTTGTTCTTGCATGTCTCTTTTTTTGAAAGATGCTACCCTCTTGGACTTTGTTGATTCCCTTGAGGTACATGAAAGTTTCTACCATGTCCCCCCTCTCCCTCCTTTCCTCGAGGCTATACATATTAAGCTCCTTTAGTCTCTCTTCATGCGTCTTCCGGTGCAGACCCTGCACCATTTTAGTTGCCCTCCTCTGGACAGCTTCCATCCTGTCTATGTCTTTGAGGAGATTGGGTCTTCAGAACTGCACACAGTACTCCAGATGTGGTCTCACCAGCTGTCTGTTAGAGGGATAATAACTTCCTGTTTTCTACTGGTGATGCCTCTCCCTATGCATCCCAGTATCCCCCCAGCCCTCCTTGCTGCCCTCTCACATTGCTTGCCCACCTTTAGGTCATCTGATATGACTACCCCAGGTCTCTTTCCATTTTGTTGTTAGTATCTCACCCCCATTGTGTACTCTTCCCTGGGTTTTGTTTCCCAGGTGCATTACCTTGCACTTCTTAGCACTGAATCTAAGCTGCCATACATTTGACCATTCCTCTAACCTTGCAAGTCCCTTTCATCCTTTCCACCCTACCTTGTGCATCAACTCTGTTGCAGATCTTTGTGTCATCTGCAGAGAGACATACCTTTCCTTCCAGTCCCTCTGTAATGTCGCTTATAAAGACATTGAAGAGGACCGGTCCTATTACTGAACCCTGCGGTACCCCACTAGAAACCCCCCTTTCTTCAGAGTGGACTCCATTTACTATTACTCTCTGTGTCCTATTCTCCAGCCAATTCTTTAACCAGGCTGTCATCTTGGGACTCACTCCCAGGCTGGCTAACTTGTATATTAATCTTTTGTGTGGGACATTGTGTCAAATGCCTTGCTAAAGTCTAGGTAGGCCATGTCCACAGCCCCTCCCTGATCTATTACTTTGGTCACCCAGTCAAAGAAATCTATCGGATTCGTCTGGCATGACCTTCCCGCTGTGAATCCATGCTGCCTTGGGTCCTGTGCCCCTCTGGCCTCTAGATACTCGACAATTCTTTCCTTCAGAAGTGATTCCATCATTTTCCCTATCACTGAGGTTAAACTAACAGGTCTGTAGTTTCCTGCTTCTGCCTTGCTCCCACTTTTGTGAAGGGGAATCACATCTGCCCTCCTTCAGTCCTCTGGTACCACCCCATCCTCCCATGATTTGTTAAAGAGGGTAGTCAGTGGTGTCACTAGTTCTACCCGTAGTTCTTTTAGAATTCTGGGATGAATCCCATCAGGCCCCATTGCTTTGTCCACCTTCAGTTTTAAGAGTTCTTTCAGAACCCTTTCTTCTGTAAATGGGCTGGTATCAACTTCTGTATCCAGAGTTTCTATTGTTTGTTTTAGGTACCTCCCTCTTCATTTGTAAATACTGAGCAAAAATATTTGTTTAGTATCTCTGCCTTTTCACAGTCACCCTCTGCCCACCCCCTTTATTAAGCCTCACTATCCCTCCTTGGTCTTCCTTCAGCTCCCTGATGTACCTATAAAAGGTTTTATTTCCTTCTTAACTGAGTTGGCTATCTTTTTCCTCGGTTTGGGCCTTTGCTGTTCTGACTGTCTTCCCAGCTTCCTTTTGCTTTAACTGATACAGTTCTCTGTCCTGCTCCTTCTGTGATTCCTTGTACTCCTGAATGCTTTCTTTTCTCTTGAACCTTCACTGCCACTTCCTTTGAGAACCATAGTGGTTTCTTACATCGTTTTGTTTTGTTTATTTGCTTCACACAAGGCTTGTTACCTCTGTGATGGCAGTTTTATTATTCCCATTGTTCTTCCACCCTCCTTCCTGCCCATTTGCTAGTGCATTCCTTAGGCACTCACCCATTTTGGCATAGTCAGCCTCCTAAAGTCCAGTACTTTTGCCTTTGTATGGCTTGACTCTATTGCTGTGTTTATTGGAACATACTGTTCGATGGTCGCTGGTTCCCAGATGGCTACCCACTTCTACATCTGTGATCCCTCTCCATCTCCATTTGAGAGAACCAGGTCTAAGATTGCTCCCTCTCGAGTGGGTTCCAATACTAGTTGTCTAAGGCATGCCCCTGTAGGGCATCTAGAATAACCCACTCTTCAAGTGGCTGCTGCAACTGCACTCCAGTTAACATCTGGCATATTCAGATCACCCATCAGCAATATCTCCCCTTTTTCTGCCATTCTAAGTATACTTTCTATCATTTCCTTGTCCATTTCCTCCCCCTGAGAGGAGGGTCTATATACAACCCCTGTGCGGATTGTGGTGCCATTGCCTGTCTCCAAATTGACCCACATTCCTTCTTCTCCTCCCTGTTTACCCTTTTGTTCTGTTGCTTTGATTCCTTCCCTTTTGTAAAGAGCTACTCCTCCTCCTCTTTTAACCTCCCTGTCCCTCCTGTAGATAGTGTATCCTGGTATGTTTACGTCTCAGTCATGGTTTTGTGTGTACCATGTTTCTGTGACTGCCACAATATCCAGATATTCCTCCTCCATCAAGGCCACTAATTTAGGAAGCTTGTTACCCAGACTACGGGCATTGGTACTCATTGCTCTCCATTTTTTGATGGCTTTACCTTCTGTTGCAGCATCCCCCACTGACCTTTCTACCTTGTTTTTTTTTCTCATTTAGTACCCTGTTTTGTAGGGAGAGGCTAGGATTTTCCTGCTGCTTGTCAGTGCCTCCCCCCTTGACTAGTTTAAAAGCTTGCCAATGAAGCATTTAAACTGATTGCTCAAGAGACTTGTTCCCTTCCTGGACAGATGCAGACCATCCTGCCAGTATAGGCTGGTGTCCCTCCAGGTGGAACCCCAGTCCCCAATGAAGCCAAACCCCTGTGCTGCACACCATTTTTTCAACCATTCATTAAACTGCATGGTGCAAAGTACCCTCGCCTCACCCATGCCATTGACCTGTGCATTCGTGCACGCAGCCCCAGCCCTTTGGAATTCTCTACCCCATCTGATTTGGGATTGCGCGACCCTGGGGGTTTCAAACAGGCATTGAAGACTTATTTGTGGAGCAAGGAATACTGTGACTAATCAGGTAATTACCTCT